>JACEEZ010009893.1:0-12280 GCA_016584305.1 Chionoecetes opilio | reverse complement strand
ACCCTTTTTTTCACTCACCCATTACCATCACCCCCACCCATTCACTCACCCATTTTCACCCATCCACCCCCCCCCCCCCACGCCCAGTCACGCACCCATTACCCATCACCATCACACCCATTCACTCACCCCAGTACCCATCACCCCCCACCCATTACCCTTACCCATCACCCTCCCCACCCATCCCACCCATTCATCACACATATACCCATCGCCCCTCCACCCGATTACTGCAACCCTTACCCATCACCCCCACCCCCCACCCATTCACTCATCCCCATATTACCATCACCACACACCCATACCCATCACCCCCACCCATTCACTCACCCTATTACCCATCCACCCCCCACACATTTCACTCACCCATACCCCATCACCACCACCTTCACTCACCCCTTACCAAACACCCACCCCCCCACCCATTCAATCACCCATTAACCAGATCACCACACACCCATTCACTCACCCATTACCCATCACCCCCACCCATTCCACTCAACCCCCACCCATCACTCACCCATTTACCCCATCACCCACCCACCCATTCACTCACCCATTACCCTCACCCCCCACCCATTCACTCACCCATTACCCAATCCACCACACACCCCATTTCACTCCACCCATTACCCATCATCACCCCCCAACCAATTTTTCTTTCACTCACCCATTACCCATCACCACACACAATCCACCTCACTCACCCAGTTACCCATCACCCCCCCCCCACCTAAATTCCTCACCCATCACCCATCACCCCCCACCCATCACGCACCCATCACCCCACACCCATTACCCATCACCCAACCCCATTTCACTCAACCCATACCCATCAACACCTACCCCCTCTACATCAAGGCTCTTCTTTTCCTCATTATCGAAACCACTTTTTCTTTCAAAACAATTATCGCTAATAGGCTGCTAAAAAAAAAAAAAAAAAAAAAAAAAGTGATCGGATCCATCTCATAAGGACGCGTTTTATGACGCTTCCCCTGGGCAATGATTCCAAAAAGGGCCATATGAGGTTCGTGTTTGCGCCCCCCACGGGCGGGGGGGGGGGGCGGAACCCTATACCACACACACAACACAACACAGACAAAAAGACAGACACACTTTCGCCTTATATATATAGATTTACTAGTGAAAAAAAACAAAAAAAAAAAAAATCTGCTAAGCCGGACAAATCTTATCATACCCCGCAGGAATGATTTCTTTACTGTGGGAGGGGGGGGAAATATTGGATTTTTTTTTTTTATATATTTTTTTGTTTTTTTTTTTTTTTTTTACCTCACTTTCAAGCACCACAAGATGTAACGGACTTGTCTATTTGTATTTCCCCTATCATGTATTCTTTTTTTTTTCGTGATTGTGATTGAATTTAATGCCAAAAAAAAAGGGGTGGGAAAGTATCTTTTTTTTTCTTTCTTTTTTACATCACAAAGGACCTGGCCAAGGGCAAAAAAAATAGGTTATAAGAAGCTATTGGGATAAATATAGTCAGGAGATCCGTATATATGAAGACATGTCTTTTTCTTTTCTTTGTTAAAATGGACGTTTGCATTCTGGCTCCGGTATGGATGGTAGTGTATTTCATTGTTCCCTTGTTTAATATAATAATAATTGATTAATATAATGATAATTGTGTTTTGAATCCTTATCGCCCTGTTTACTATTAACTTTGTGCTTAGGACTATTCATTTTCTGCTCTTTCACGTCTAAGGGTCACCCCCCCCGCCCCCCACCCCCCCCCACCCATTCATTTCATTCATTCATTCATTCATTCATTCATTCAACACACACAATACACACACACACACAAAAACACACACACACACACACCACACACCACACACCACACACAACACACACCACACACACAATCACACACACACACACACACAACCACACCACACATACAGTCCCCCACACCAGAGGTGGGCACATTCCGCAAACACTTTTCCGCAAATTGCGGGAATGTCCGAATTCGTTGGCAGGATATTGCGGAAGTGTAAATTGTTTGCGGGGGTGATTGTGTTTTGCGGGGAAGCACTTTCCGCAATCGGTTACTCCGGAGCAAGGTGTTTACTTTTTTACTCGTAGTGCTTTTTTTTGGGGTAGCACGCCGCTCGGTTCACAACCGAGAAAGTCCCCGGGTTCTTCGATCCCCGGGCCGGAGCGGGAAACATATGGGCGTTCCTTTTAAAACCCAAGCCCCTCTGTCCACCCAGCACGTGAATGGGGTTACTCGGAGTGATTTTTTTTTTTTATTAGCGAGGGTTTGTGACCTGCCTCACGGGGTTGCTGGCTTCGGCCTTACATCAAAGCAATAAGGATGAATTGTAAAAAATGTTGATATGGAGACGTGGCCATACGAGCGTGCTCTGGGCCCTGTAAAATACAACTCGATGAATACAACTAGATGGAATTACACACACAACACGCATCTCTTTCACACACACACACACACACACACACAACACGCACTCAAACACACACACACGCACACACAGACCACGCACACACACGCACACACACAACAACACACACAACCACACACACCACACACACACACCACACACACACACACACCAACACAGCACGAAACCCCATTCACAAACACCCCACACACACACACACACACACACACAAACAACACAACTTATTCACATGCACAACACTCTACATTCTCAGTAGGACGCATTGCTCCCTCATCCCCGCCGCCATTTAAATTAAAGGTCAAATCCTCAGCTTAAACCCCGGGGTGAAAAAAGGGCAGGAGGCTGAGGACAGAAAACAAAAAATTTATCTCCATCGACCGAAAGGCCAACACCCCTTTTAAAGCAAGGAAAACCCCCAGTAAAAAGGTATGGAGAGGTTTCCCTGTGAGGACGCGCGCACATGTTTACTAAAACCTCACACGGGAAACTCATTTTTCTCCAGTAGGGTAATCTATAATAATTTTAAAGGCCATCCCCCCAGTGGTTAACCTGAGTAAGTGGGGAGCAGGTTCTCGGAGGGTTGGTACATACGTCCTGAAGCTCTGGCCTAAATTTGACTGTTTCTACCTTTTGCCAAAACATCGAAAAGTTTAACAGCAAATTTATAGCGGAAGAACTGCATCGTCTCATTATATAATACAGTAGCAACAATAGTTTTTAGTAGTACAGTAGTACCACAATAACATGGGGAAAAAATTTTTTGTTGAGTTAGGTTACATTGTTATTAAGAAATTTTTTGGGGTGCTAAACCCAAAAAACTGATCTCATTTTTCTTATCACGTCAATTTTTTGAACTTTAGGTTTTTTCTTTTTCTTAAAAAAATGAAAAATAGTACAAACAGTAACAGTGCTTATTTTATAAAAAGTTGCAAATGTTAAAACAAAAAAAATGAAAAAAATGGGGCATGAATAGAATGTTTATTTAACTTTCCCTTTTTTTTTTTTAAAGGTTAAGGCTATAATTGGTCCCGGTTTAAAGGAAAAAAATTTACTTTTTGTAGTTTTGTCTGGAGGTTCAACTGGGACTATCGCTTTAGCTCCAACAATAGTCAGCCTCAATGCACACCCCATCTACCCTGGTAACGTTTTTCCCATAACTTAAAATTTTGGGTGAAATCGTTCACCTTGCTCGTCGCTAGCACACCAAGTTTTCCAATTGGGCAGGATGGCTATGAAAAAAAAAAATGTATTTTAAATACCAGTTGATCCAAAGCGCTTTGTAGCCCCCAATAGTTCTGAAAATTTCTTGAAATTTTACTTGCTCGTGTTTTTCCAAAGAAAGTTCTTGACACGCCCCCTTGAATGATAGCCAAGCATTCTTTTAAAGGGGTCGACATAGTACCGTTGAAATGTTCATTTTGATGAGCTGTCGTTTTTGTGGACCATCAAACACACCGGCCGTGTTTTTTTAAATGACGAAAGAAAGCCAAGATGATTTACTAAACAGTCGCCATCAGTGACAAGTTTTTTTACAAATTGTTTCATGAGCCCTAGTTTATGTGCAAGGGGGAATATTATTTTTTTTCCCTGTAACAATGGCTCATTACAATGTTAGGATCCCCAGGTTTAAAGATCAGATCTCGGGGGCCCCAATTCGTCTGAACCCAATGTTTTCTCTCGAGCTCGCTATCCCACTACAGGAAAGCAGGGATATTTGTGTATCCCCGTTTTTTTGGGCAAAAGGAAGGGGCCCATTTTAAGGGCAACAAAGATGATCCAATTGTGTTTGTCATATTGCAATAATCAAGACTTTTTACTCTCCATATTCTTCACGAACAGACCGAATGCCCCAAAAGGGAGCGCCAAACAAATTGCCTTGTGTAGAAGGACAACTTCAAGCTCCGCTTTGAGCTATCAAAAAACAATCGCCATTTTATTTGGATTGTAGTTAAAGCCCTAATTTTTCCTTCAAAACCAGAATGTTAGGCAAAAAAACAAAACCCCTGGGACTTTGAAAGTATGCAGAAATTACTTTTTCTGGGTTCGAAAGTATGATACCTCACTCCTTTTTCAAGTATGTTTTTCTCGTTTTTTAGTCTTTTATGCTAGTATTTTTGAAGCTTTTTTTTTTGGGTAGGCCCAAATCACGTGCTAAATCATTCAACTCGTGCGTCAAACCCCTACGAAAGAATCCTCGTGAATGTCAAAATCTGCTCATTGCTTCACTTCGTTCTTAACATCACTCAGATCTTTTAGAGGAGGTGTTTTTTCAAAAAATGGGACTGGAATTTCAGCTGAATGAGGCATTTGGGCTTTTAGCTGACGGTAGATTAGGATATTCTATTTTTCTTTATTTTTCTTTAAAACCCGATGTTTTCACTAAACAAAATAACAGTTTGTGAATGATCTTTTTGCTCTCGCCAAACCCGGGAACCATATGCCAACTTTTCACGTGTTCCTTTGGTCCACATCCGTAAAATCTCGCCACATGCTTGACACTTTGTGAGGGGCCCCTAGCTTGTCTTGATCACGAGTTTCACTTTAAAAATGCGAAATGGCTTGTTTACATATAGCTGATCTTTCCCTCTCTTTGGAATGGGGAAACTAAAAATATACAGAAGGAGTCAGGGTTGTTTGGCATTTTTGACGTGACGTCAGGAGCAGAATGATCTGAAAAAAAGAAATATATACCTATGTAAAAAAAACACTAACGGGGTAGTTTAAAACTTTTTGAGAACAAAAAAAAAAAAGCATAAAAAGAAATAGAAATTACAATGGTATGTTTTTCAAGGTTAAGAGAAAAAACCATAACAAAACCCCTAATTCCATATCCGCTTTTTTTTTTGCAGTATTTATAGTACTGACCCATTGGGAGCTGCCCACACCTCTTTTTCCCGCACTGTCTCAAAGTAAATGACAAACAAGTTTTTCCCCAACTTCGAGAGTCAAATCGTAACAGCTGCAAGTTTTACTCAGTCACAAAATGGAATTTTCTTATCTGGAGGGTAAGCTGTGGAAAAAAAAATTTACGTCTTTAAAAAAAAAAAGATAAGATTTGGAATCAGCATGCAATTTTAGTCTAAATAAGCTCAAAAATCAACTCAACAATTTTTTTTTTTCAAAAATTTTTCCCCAGTGTAATAAATGTTTTGACTAATCTACGCGTTGCCAAAAGGGTAAAAAAATAATTTTCAGAAAATTTTATCGTTTCATTAAATAATACAACAACAAACAACAAATTTTTTAGTGAAAAAGTGGCACCAACAAAAATACATGTTTTTATCTTTGGGAAGTCACTACTATACGATAAAGAGATTTCCGTCACGAAAGCCCCTTTGTCACGAGCTATCAACTTTTCATGGTGGGGGAATTTAAAACAAGAATATCATGTGAAAAAATTTTGAATAGTATGCAGACTTCTCAAGTAAGAGACGTGAACAAGGTGACAGTGATAGTCCAATAAATTTGCGCTTTTTTAACCCCTAACCCACCACAAATTGCAATAGAAACAAAACAATATTTTTATGAAACCTTTTTGATCCCCAGAAAAAATATATGAAATTATACTCAATTCTAATGAGTGGATAAATTTTTATTTCAGATTTGAACGAGAGCCGTTAAAACGAGAGGTGGAAATGACGCTTGCAGTGAGAAATTGGATCGGTGTGCAGAGGACAGTTCAACGCTGCGGTCATTGTGAATGTAAAGGAGTATTTATTTAATGTAGGATTGTTTAAGGTTTTATTTTTTATTTAAAGTTTTAACAAAAAAGATCTGTAACATTTTTTAACATTAAATTTCAACATTATTTTTTTAACATTTCAATTTTTTTTAACTTTTCATTAGTACCAATTTGGGCCGTTAAACCATTTAAACCCGAATTAACTTAAAAACTTGGAGAGTATACGCTGCGGTCATTGTGAATGTTAGGAGTATTATATTTAATGTAGGATTTTTAAGGTTTTATTTTTTTTTAAAAGTTTTAACAAAATTTTTTTTTTTACATTTTTTAACTTTAAAATTTTAAAAAATATATTTTTTACATTTCAATTTTTTTTTAACTTTTCATTAGTCCCAAATTTTGGGCCGTTAACCACTTACCCGATTAATTTAAAAAAAACTTGGAGAGTATACTGTATTTTGTATTTTGTATGAACATGTATATGAACATGTACATTTATAGTCGGAAAACAGAGGGAACAAATGAAATCCTAAGTTTCCTCTCTTTTCAGCAACATGGGTGACTGCGTCTTCTGTAAGAAACCCCTCTCCTGTGATCCAACCGTACACTGACGGATAAAGGTTGTACGAGGATAAAAAGAAGCTGGAAGTGAGCGTGGTGAAGAAGTCCAAGTCCATCCAGGACAGGCAGTTTCATCCCAGATTGCCGGGGGGTGTGTTCTGTAATGTGAAGACATTGAACTTTCTCTGAAGCGAAAAACATGTTTCGTCTGATGCAGAAAAAGGGGAAAGGTGCCTTCGTTTTTTGGGATTCAGCGTTTGACTACCGAACTCAGTGTCTTTTTCTGTGGAAAATCCTGACAAGTACCAGGGAGGAAAAGGATCATATGTTGATCCATTTAAGACATTCGACTTCCAAATCATGTGTCGACTGCCTGTGAAATCGATTTAGAAAAATTGGTCAATACAGTGAGGAGCAGAATTCAGTTGTTGGCGATCACCACGCAGCAGATGCGGTATACCATAACTTTGTGCAGTACTAACTTTCTTTACAAAGAAACGATACCACTCAAATTCCAATCGGAAGAGGCGGCTTCATCCAAAAAGCAGAAGTTGGGTCGACCTAAGGACCAAATCAGACATGAACGTTTCCTGAAGGTGGCAAAGTACCTAGAAGGAAATATGAGGAACTAACCACAATTAGTGATTTAATTGGGAAATGGAGGACTTCCTAGTAGACACTGGCCCTGTGATGCTATGGTTTTTCATACTGAAGGATAACCTTCTCAATCAATTTGGTGATAAGATCATAATTGCAGACATGAAGGAAAACCAAATGTTGTGACATTTAGGGGGGGTGGCATCGTCGATTCTTCAGGCCTTCTATCGTCAACAAAAGGAAAGTGATCCTGAAGCAGAAAAGTTGCGCCTGATCAAGACAGCCGCTGATCTCATTAAAGTGACATAAAACGGGTATCTAAATTAGGAACATTTTACCCGACTACTATCGACATGTCCACTGTCAATGCTGCAACAATTTCCTACCGAGTCACTAAAGCTCTTGCTGGAAATGCTCTTTGGGGGGAAAAGGGAAAAAAAAGACTTAAAAATCTGCTCACTCGGACAGGCGATTCATGCAAGCCACGAGGCCTTTAGGATCCTTCAAGCTCCACTGTTGCTGGGTTTTTGGGTATCCAAATGCACTACCATTTCGGTTCTCGATTTCTCATAGAACCCCTCTTTGCACAGGGTATACTTGTTCATACACGGAGGTGAAAACGTATGAGCGCAGCGCAGCAGTCACGATGGAACAGAATATCCCTGGTTTAACCCCTGGACATTTCATTCAATATGTGGCGGACAATGTTGACCATGACATCTGCACATTAAATGGGAGAAACACATTCCATGGCAATGGCATCATTGCGTGTGTGACACCCAAAAGCATCCGGACACTTCAGTTTGGCCCGTAGAGCTGTCTCAGCAGAGGATATCGCACAAGTGGGGCGAATCAATATGGGTCCATTCACATCAGCATGTGGAGGACTGCAGTCACTTATCTACGGGGAACTTCCGGAGTCTACTGACCTGCGACAAATCAGCTCAAATGTTGATCTCCTCTGGAAGGTTTCGCTCACAGTTCGATCACCTCGACCCTCTTGGACTGGAATGATGCAGATGGTACACAAGGGAGAACATCCGGGTGAGGCATCAATAATTTTCTGCCCATGATTGATCCAGTCCAAGTGACTTGGGACTGCATCAACTCCACACTGCATTTCGTTTGTGAACATTGCGCAGAGATATGGTGTAACTCCGATACTGACATTTGATCAGCCACTTTGGTAAAAGCTCTCACCATAGTCAAGAGCGAGCCAGCGGACAGCAAACTTCACTCGATTGTTCTAAGACTAGGAGGATTCCATACACTCATGAGTTTTCTTGGGTGTATTGGCCACCTGATGTCTGGTACAGGACTCAAAGAGCTTCTGGAATTTGCATATGCTAGCAACACTAAAACCCCAACATGATGAGTGGCAAAGCCTTTGTCTGAGCTATACGTGGACATCTACTCGTTGACGCCGCACTCAATGCAAACTTGTTTCCAAGGTATTTCAGATGAACCTACCAATTATGGGAGAACATGTGACCCTACACTTCCAACAGAGCTCAATGATGCAGGTGACGTGTTTGACGGTCTGATGTCGGGTGAACCCAAACAGTGTCAGACATCGAGTCGTCGAAGGTTGATGGAGGTCATTGGAGACAAAATCAAGCATGGGGATTGATGCAATGAAGGATCAACGGACAGCGAGACTGGGGGTTACAATACTGAAATGGTGGACATTATCCGTTTATTTCTGAAATCTGGAAAGAACAGGGGATTGGATGTTCCACTTGCATGTCCTGCGCGCCATGCTGCCATATCTTGCAGCTTCCGGACACAGGCCCCTACACAAAGTGTCTTCACATATATCTGCAACTTATGACAGAGTTACCGAAGGAACCATCCAGAAGTACATCAGAAATTTCTCCAAGGATTCCAAGTTGTCCGACGGAGCGACAGATACTGGGCTGGTCTGTCTACCGATTTAGTCATCGAGCCCAAATACTTATGAGGAGCCCCGAAGACATCAGGTGGGCTGACCATGGAAGGGGGGGATGACAGAGACACAGCGCTCAGTCTGGGTCAGGCTAGCCCTGTCTGTGCAGAGGTGAACAACGCCTCCAAAACCTCACTGAAGTGATGTATGTGACAAGTGAACAACACCCAAAGGGTCTATCAAAGTCTAGACAGAAGAATATGGTAAACTGATACCCCGAAAATGCTTGCGTTTCTTCATGAGAGGGATCCCTTTCAAGAAAACGATACTCTTCACAACATTTTCACTGGTATAGTTCCAAAACAGCGGTCAATGTTGATGACGCGAAAACCGGGGAGAAAGGGTCTTGGGGGAGATGAGTGTAAACGGTGCTTGAATACATCATCAAAAAGAACAGTCAAGCCTAACTATGGACTCAGAGACTGCAATGACGACACCAGACGGAGACATCAATATCAACCCTCGTTACTCTTCCGAGACTTTGTGATCGCTGGCACTGAATAGGGGACTTATCCAAAGCACTCGTTTGTGATTATGCGCATATCCTCCTTCTTTGTTCGAGACTAAATATGCCTGTCTCTCCGCCAATAAGCCACGTTAGCCTCAGCAATCAAATCCTTGGCACCTGCCGATACTATACAACCATCCGATATACAATACGTACTAGATGGGGGGTGCCCCATTGCAGCGCATACCGTGGCAGTTTAGGTGAACAGTACAATAAAAATCTTGACCGCTACCTGAAAAATGTTAGTAGGCACTACGGGCATGCTATCGTCGTGTTTGATGGCTATCGTCAAGGTCCCTCAACGAAAGACCCGTGCTCATCAGAAAAGGGGTGAGCGACCATCAGTGACGGTATCTTTTTCTGAAACCATGACGCTTACTGTCAAGAAGGAAGAGTTTCTTCGGAACAAGAATAAAAAGCAAAAATTCATAGACATCCTTGGTAAGAAACTGGAAGAATCTCATTGTTGGGAAATGCTTCATGCGAGTGGAGATGCGGACCTACTCATAGCAACAACTGCAGTTCCCTAGTTCTTCAAAATCCAACACTGGTTCTTGTTGGGGAAAACCACTGACTTGTTGTACTACTGTGCTATTATTTCAGCAGAATAGTGCGCACAGTCTCTACTTAATGTCGGAGCCGAAAAGGGGTTCATTTAATCCAAGACAATACTTGGACATTGGCAAGTCAGAGAGGCTCTGGGGGAGACTGTGTGTGGGAAAAAATTCTCTTCATCCATGCATACCTGGGATGCGACACGACATCAAAGGGGCTTTGGGATCGGCAAAGGCAATGGACTCAAACTGTTCAAGGACAAGATATGTCCGGCAAGCGGCCTAATTTTCGGCAATGAATACTCAACACAGGATGGATCAAATTTCTGCCCGGGACAGAGCAAGGTTTGTGTGTAAAGGAGGGAAACCATCAGACAATTTAAACGAAATTGAGAGTAGTAAAATTCATGCTAAGGTGCAACAACAGAACAGCATTGCACCCCCGGGTATTCCCCCAACGAGCTCAGCTTCAAATTCACAGCTTACGGTATCCATCTTAGAGTGGAAAGGACACAAACTCAATCCACTTACTGGGATGGAGTATCATGGAACCCGGATGATCCCTGTGGGATTCTGACCCGGTGCAGCACCAAGTATCTCCTAAAGCTTGTTATTGTTCAATGCAAGGGTGGCTGCAGTGGTAAACGTTGTGGTTGGTCGGAAAATTGGGCTGCCTTGCACTTCGCCTGTGGACTGTGCAGAGGTAGTTGTTCAATGCAACGAATCAGTAGGACGTTTTCGGATGCTGCTGATGATGGTGACCATGGAAGAGATGAATGACGTGTTAATAAATTTTGAAAGGACCTAAGTTCTTGTGTACACATAGTTTTGGTAGTGTATCCCAAATTCCCTATATAATATAAGGACCTTGTGTTTTTTTGTAATTATCTATATTATGTATAATGGCTAACTAATCTAACTATAAATTTCTTTACTCACTATTAACTAATTAAGTACTAGAATTACGAACTTTATTCAGCTCAAAAAAAATATTTTTTTCACGAAATTCCAGACTCACATCAGCTCAAATTTAAAACCCGGTATCACCTTTACGGGTAATGTCAGTTTCCTGAAGAAGACTAGGCATACATTTTTTTGGTGAGGGGCTATATATAAATCAAGTTTATTGCTGCATTTCACAGCTAAGGGGGGATCAGTAATAATGGGTTTAAATGATAAGCGTACATTTTAAGTAAAAATTTAATCCCATATTTTTTGATGTGCAAAAAATGATAAAGGCATAATATTTTGTTCATTATTGCATATGACAGTTGTCATTTGCCATAACCAGGCCACAAATGTTTAAATAAAAAAATTAAAAGTTGTTTTGTTTTATTATTAAGAGTGATATTGTCGTATATTTTAAATTTTCCCAAATTTTTGCGGTAGTCCGAAAAAGGTAACCAAAACGCAAATGACCTGAAAAACCATGTTCCACTCAAAATATTTAAGTATATCTTGGGCAGATATTCAGTAGCATCAAGGTTTCAGAAAAATATAACTTCGTTTCTATTGCAATTGTGGGGGTCACATTCATATTTTGACTGGACTATGAGGCGAGACAGTGTGAGGGTCTGTGACTTTTTTCTTTTTTTTTTTTTTACATTACAAAGGACTGGCCAAGGGAAAAAAAAAAAAAGAGCAACAAAAAGCCCATTCGAATAAATATACCCAAATTATCCATGGGGTGTCAGTGCTCAGCACGCGACGCCGCAAGCTCCCCAAAGAGAAACCCATAAAAGACCGATCTATGGGTCAAGCTGGAACCCCACACATCAAACATACCGCATCCCTTACTCAAGGAGACAGTATCTTCTCGCGTTCCCAGAAAAAACTGGTAAATTGGTAATTCAACCATAATTGAGTAAAAGGGTTTTAAAAATGAGCTTTCCATGTATTTTGAGTGTTAAGAATAATAGCTAATGAAAAATCGTTGGAATTGCCTCATTTTGCAGTTATCCCCCCCCCCCCCCACCCTTCATAAAAAACCCA
>JACEEZ010009892.1:52500-57500 GCA_016584305.1 Chionoecetes opilio | reverse complement strand
TTACTCGGAAACCACATACTAGCATTAACTACAGCATAGAGTTGGAAAATATGCGGGCGGGAAGGCAGAAAGTGTGACAGCCACACCACCACAGGGTCTCTCACCACAAGGTGAGGTGAAGGCTTACTTGGTCTTGTTAAGAGGCAAAGCCTCACAGTCGTGGTGGTCCACCCTGCTGCCAGTCCTGGCGTCCCTGTTAATAGGGCCACCTGGTCTGGTATGGTGTTGGAGGTCCTACACTTGGCAGTGTAACCGCTGTGTACCTCACTACACACCGTTCTCAACACAACTGCTCGCCCCAAACACACTATAGGCGTGTATCACCCTACACACGCCACTCCTTTCCGTGTGCAAACTTTTCTCGAAAGGCACAGCTGTCTTGCTGCACCATAAAGGATGCATGCATGTGGCATATAGCAAAAAAATCTATCAGAAACACCCAAATATCTTCAAGTACTATATTTATCTCTGTGTTTACGTGCCTCTCTGATCAGTGCGGGAAGATGAGCCTCCCTGATGCTACGTCACCGAGCCTGAGCCTGAGCGTCTGCAAACCTTGAGAGCGTTTTGAAAACTCGGGGAATTTGCAGATTTTGATTGCGGATTATTTAAAAACGGCCGACTGGATACAAAAAGTGACGACGTATTGTTGATATACTCGTTAATGGCTATGATTTGATTGCATTAAATCAGGAATGATGAAATGGTCTGGACGATTACTTTAAGGAGGAAGGAGGGAGGCAGGGAGGGAGGCTGGATGGAATGGAAGGGGAGAGAGGGAGGGAGGCTGGGATGGAAGGGGAGGGAGGGAGGGAGGGAGGGAGCCTGGGATGGAAGGGAGGGAGGGAGGGAGCTGGGATGGAAGGGGAGGGAGGGAGGGAGCCTGGGATGGAAGGGGAGGGAGGGAGGGAGGCTGGGATGGAAGAGAAGGGAGGGAGGGAGGCTGGGATGGAAGGGGAGGGAAGGAGGGAGGCTGGGATGGAAGGGGAGGGAGGGAGGAAGGCTGGGATGGAAGGGGAGGGAGGGAGGGAGGCTGGGATGGAAGGGAAGGGAGGGAGGGAGGCTGGGATGGAAGAGAAGGGAGGGAGGGAGGCTGGGATGGAAGGGAAGGTGGGAGAGAGTGTTGTGAAGGCCGCACGACACACTCAGCTAATTTCGAACTTAATTGAATGAGCTCTTCACTCTCTCTTCCCTTTTCCGCGTTTCTCTCTCTCTCTCTCTCTCTCTCTCTCTCTCTCTCTCTCTCTCTCTCTCTCTCTCTCATTCTCTCTTATTCTCTCTCTCATGGTTACTTTCCTTGATCCTACACATCTTTTTTCTATGTAATTTTATAAACATATGTAGTTACTTTTTCCCGTTCAGCTCCTAACTTGTTTCTCACACAGCCACACTTACCCATCAAAAGTTATTGTAAATGGATGGATCTAAAATTGTATCCCCGGCATTTCCAATTATCTAGCGAAAAAAAAACTTTCGTAGTTCTGGCTGCTCAAAAATAATACAAAATTGACGACGATCAGGTTTTTGTTATTTTGCCGTAAAACTATGAGTCGTAGAAAGAAAACTTATCGAAGTAACAAAGGTTCATCTTAACGTGCTCTACATGATGCAGTAATCGGTTTGTCAAAACACCTCATGGTTGTCGGTAAAATTTATATTTTGTATAAATGTACGAATATGCTATTTTCTCGGTTATAAACCAATCAATATTTTTTTGCTTTTCGCCAAATGATAGCCCTTGATCTACTTCATATTTACTTATCTACACAAGTTGCACTTATCTGACATAGTTTTTTAGTTATTGAAAACAACGTGATTTTCAATATATATTGCAAAATTTGCAATATTTTTTATAAATAGATCTGTTTAAAAATTTATTCCTAGCAGTTTTCGGGCATGCTGAACACGATTCTGCAGTCAGTTTTCAGTTACAATGATTAGAGGTCCCAATTTCAGCCAATTCACAATGACATGATACTTCCATATGTTCCTTAAAAACACAAATTAGACAAAACTTACTACAAGAGACAAAAATATGATAGGAATTGCTAGATTAATCAGTACTTCAATACAACAATCAGTATTAGTATTTTCAGTATAAGTATTATTATTATTAATCCCTATTTGAGCCACCCATGCGATTGCCAAAGTACTTAAAAAACCTAGGAATACTATAGCAATCCTGTGGGACTTCTAATGCCCTCCCATGACTTCTGTAGGATGCGTGAAGGAGCGAAGAGGCCCGTGAAGGACTCTGAAGGATTGTATACAAAGCGAAGGATACCTAAAAAAAATTGTTCTTCCTCCTCCCATCCTTGTCCCACCTCCTTTCTTCTCCTCCCCCTTTCCCCTCCTTCCTCCTCCTCGTCCTTCGTTCCCTTCCTCCTCCTCTCCCCTTCTTCCTCCTCCCCCTCCCGCCTTCTTCCTACGCCTATCGTATGTATACGATAATTATCATATATCAGATCACGCTGGGCAGCCGCGGCACGCACCGCATGGAGAGGTCGGACTCCCACTAGTAAGGCTAAGGATAATTCAAACATGCTCGAATTATGTAAAGTTATTGAAAAATTAGAACTGGCCTGAAACAGGTCGAATTATCCGAAGTTTGAATTACACGGGTTCGATTTAGAGAGGGTTTAATGTAATACATCTTTTTCCTATGTCATTTTCCTTTGTCCAATCTTCCTATTCTTCACGTAGACACATTTTCCCCCTCAAAGCGACGCGGATCTCTCACTGCCGCGACGCCAACATTTACATACGAGAAAACAAAATTTTTCCAAACTTATCTACTTTGCCCAAACAAATCCAACTTTCGGGCACACAACACAACCCACACCACACACACACAAGCACCCACACACACACACACCCCACACACACACACACACACAAACACACACACGAAACTACACGGAGTAGGACATTTCTCTGGCTTCTGTGGTATTGTTAGGCCTCAAACTTCTTCTCTGACCTATTCCACCCCCATCCTACCCCTATCACCCCTCCTCTAACCCCCTTTTTCCCCTCTACTCCTTCCTCTTACCCCTCTTTTCCCCTCCCCTAAAGGTATCACCCACTCATGAGATCGATAAGAATTCAATTTCTCTTCGTAACATCTCTCCCTTCCCTCCTTCCTTCCCTTCCCCTCTCCTCCCTCCTCCCCTTCTTTCCCCTCATCTCCTCCTCCCAAACTATGTTATTGATAATTGAGTTAGCGATTCTCCGAAGAAGGAAATGAAGTAAGTTGACTGGGTTCGCTTCTGTATAGCCTTGAGGGCACGGCAGACCTTACTAACTCAAGACCCGACCCTTACCTACATGCAATTAGCAGAAAGGTTACCTGGTTACTGTAGTTGCAGATTAGTTTCTCCCAATGTACAACAAAATAAAGGCCCAAATTGTGGAAGTGATGGGGAAAAGTTTATAGATTAGTTTGTTAGTGTTGGAATAGAGAAAAGTTTAGTAGTAGAAGTAAAAATAGACTAAATACGTTGAAATAAATGTTTAAATGCGTGAAATAGACGGGTTTTTTTTTTTAGTATTTAAAAGCTTTTGATTTAACTTGTCAATATATGAACGTAGCAGAAATCAATAATCAAATTGTTAAGTGATGAGAAAGTTTGTAGATTAGGTTGTTAAGCGTTAAAATATACGGAAAAGTTTTAGTCGAAATAAAAAGAGGCCTAGTTGATTTGTACTGTGCTATTAAATAAATGTGTGTGTGTGTGTGTGTGTGTGTGTGTGTGTGTGTGTGTGTGTGTGTGTGTGTGTGTGTGTGTGGGTTTTCTTCTAATTCTTAAATTCCAAATCTTGAAATATGTTTAAATGGGAGTCTTTTTTTTGTGTATAATTTTTGTTTGTGTTTTGCCGTAAATTTATCCTCCCAAATTTTATGTGTGTGTTGTGTGTGTGTGTTGTGTGGTGTTGTGTGTGTGTGAGTGTTTTGGTGGCGTGTGTGCTGTGTGTGTGATGTGTGTGTGTGTGTGTGTGCGTGTTGTGTGTGTGTGTGTGTGTGTGTGTGTGAGTGTGTGTGTTGTGTCGGTGTGCGTGTGTGTGTGTGTTGTGTGTGTGTGTGTGTGTGTGTGTGTGTGTGTGTGTGTGGTGTGTGTGTGGTGTGTGTGGTGTGTGTGTGTGTGTGTGTGTGTGTGTGTGTAAGGGTTGATGAGGCCCTGTAAGCCCTGGGGACCGAGCAAAGGGTTAGAGGCGCTCCCGATCGGACAAACCTGGAGCAGCATTTGGCACTCCGTGATCCTTTGTCTGGCGGGGCTAAGGGACGGCCGATCAGGTGTGGCAGGTGTGTAATGGGTTCAGGTGGCTTGATTGGAACGGCGCAGGTGTGTGTGGGGGGAGGGGGTGACTCTGTGTGTGTGTGTGTGTGTGTGTGTGTGTGTGTGTGTGTGTGTGTGTGTGTGTGTGTGTGTGTGTGTGTGTGTGTGTGTGTGTGTGTTCAATTGAGCTCTTCACATACCTTGCTTGAAGTATACATACACACACACACACACGCACGCACACACATACTCACATACGCACACATACATAGATGAGATGGGAAAATAAAAATATAATGTAAGAGGAAAAGAAAAATTGACGCAAAGAAAGGCTGACTAAAAGACATATTAGGAATTAGAATGAATTAGAATTAGAAGATAAAAGGTGGTGTGTGGTGAAAGAGAAAAGATGTTTAGAGAAAACTGTTAACAAAATGATCTAGAAAAAGAAACAAACCACTGAGGAAAAAGAAGAAGGATATATATATATATATAAAGAAATTAAAGGGAATAGAGTAAAATTTACCTGACGCAAAAAAAAAGGGATATATGGACTCGAAAAGTGAAAAAATAACAATGGGAAGTAACACTGAAAAACTAGGAAGACAGACACACACACAAAAAAGGAAAAAAAAGTAAGGACTCAAAAAGTGAAAAATAAATAATGGGAAGAAAAACTAAGAAAAAAAAAAAAAAAAAAAAAAAAAAAAAAAGAATATCTGTAAA
>JACEEZ010009892.1:25000-47500 GCA_016584305.1 Chionoecetes opilio | reverse complement strand
TAAATCAAAATATTTCTTTAAACAAACGTACGAGAAAAACACAAAAATAGAAGAGCAAAGAGAACAATAAAAACAGCAAGGGGAACGAAGTCGTAAAGTGTCGCATAAACAAAGGAAGGAGAGACGCAGGTGAGCGGGGATGAAAAACAAGATAATTTTACAGCAGTACTGGTTTGTGTGTTTGTTTGGGGGGGAGGGGAAGGGAGGGGGAGGGGAGAGAGGGGAAGGAAGGAATGGGGAGGGGGAAGGAGGAATAAGGGAGGGGGAAAGGAAGATAGGTTGCAGTGAGGGGAAGGGAGGGAGGGAAAGAGGGGAAGGGGACGGTTTGTGTGTGCGTTTTGGGGGAAGGGAAGGGTGAAGGAAGGGAAGGGAGGGAAGGGAGAAGGATGGAAAGATTGTGTAGGGAAGGGGAAGGGGAAGGGGAGGGAGGGAAGGGGAAGGGCGACAGCAGTGAGGGGAAGGATGGAAAGATTGTGAGGGAAGGGAAAGGGTGAAGGGAGGGGAAATAAAAGGGCAAAGCAGGTGTAGGGAAAAGGGCAAAGGTTCAGGAAGGAGGAATACTTTTATGAGTATTACTGATGCCCCGCGCCTGGTGTGTGTGATGGGAAGTGGTCCTGTATTGAAAAGAGTTTGTAATGGGAGGAGAGACATGATTGCTTCTGCTACTGCTGCTGCTACTACTACTACTACTACTAACTACTACTACTATACTACTACTACTACTACTATTACTATAACTACATATTCTAGTACTCTTACTATGTCTATGATTTCTGTTACCACTACTGCTACTACCATTATTATTGCTGCTACTGTTGTTATTCTTGCCACTAGTACGTACATACTACTACTACTACTACTACTACTACTACTACTACTACTACTACTACTACTACTACTACTATAACTTAATTATTCGTTATATTGTATGTAGTATTCCTTTTAGATTTAATAAGAGTATTTTTTTGATAAATATTTTTTTGTTTCTATTTTTTTCTACAAATAAAAACTTTCAAGGTTGTATTATATTCTGCATTTGTACTATGGGTAAAACACGTATCGGTGTACAGGGGTCCGATGAATACTGTAAACATTCGGTCAAATGCTGATGATATGGGAGGGTTTTCATTTTCCTCGTTCCGTAGTGTCAGAATGTTTCACGCCTATAGTGCACCGAGACTTGTTTTACCCATAGTACACATTATTATTATTATTATTATATTATATTTTGAAGGTACTTTTGATCATATATTATACTTTCTAATTTTTCTTTTTTACAATGAATTATCAAATGTGTTTTCAGTATTATTTGCATTGGATATGTATTATATGTTTGCGGCATGTACTTCGAAATAAAATATATGATGATGACTACCACTACTACTGCTATTACTACCACTACTACTGCTATTACTACTACTACTATTGTTACATTGCTGCCACTCTATAACTACTACTGCTGCTAAAACAACAACCATCACTCAACACTTGCTATCACGATCAAGCTGCAACACTAAACGCAGCAAACTACTTTTTTACATCGTATATATTGTATTACTCGAAATGTATTTTTGTCGAGTTAAAAAAATACTATATATATAAATTGTATTTTTCGTGATTGGGATTGAAATGTTACAGCATATTGACGCTGATGATGATGATGATATAAATTATTACTAAAAATAACAACTATAATTGGCAGAAAAGGAATACCAATGCTAACGTCAATAAAAAATAAAGTATAGTAATCAACGAAGTACTCTTACAAACTTCTCTTTTTCTTCATTGTTACTTTTATTATTCCCTTTAGCAAGATAGTTAATTGCATGTAACAAAGGCTTCGACAGATAACAAACAAATAATAGGCAGTAAAAGAATGTCAATACTAACATCAATATAAAAAAAACCATCAATCAACGTAGTAGGTACTCTGGCAAACTTCTCTTTTTTTCATTTTTACTTATATTATTTTTCGTCACTTTTAGTATTTCATTTAGCAAGAGAGTTAATGTCATGAAGCAACAAAGGTCAATGCAGTCCAGGTATGTGTATTCACCTGTACAGTAATTAATTAGAACGATACCTTCAGAAACACGACTATGACTGATGAATTAAGAGGAGCATAACAGCAACACATTACAACACACACACACACACACACACATACACACACACACACACACACACACACACACACACACACACACACACACACCAACACACTTATCCTCGCAAGACAGCACATACCAACACACCAACTGTCTGCAACACACTCCAAACATCACACCGACACACACTCCAAACATCACAACAGACTCCAAACACACAAACAACACATACACCAGCACACACACACATACACACTTATCCTCGCAAGACAACACACACCAACACATCAGCACACACCAACACACTCCAAACATCACAACAACACGCACACACCAACACACTTATCCTCACTTGGCAACACACACCAACATTCCTGCAACACATCTCAACACACTCCACACACACAGCCACGACTCACACCTCGGCGAATAACCATTAATTTCTCCTGACGTAGCGGGAAGAAAATGAGAAAGAGAAGGATGAAAGAAGATGGAAAAATGAGAAAACAGGTAAAGAGGAGGACGAAGAAGGAAAATGGAGAAGGAAAGAAGATGTAATACCGTAAGAAGAGAAAAGTTAAAAAGGAGGATGAAGAAGAAAAAGGAGAATGAAAGATGAAATAAGAGAAAACATGTAAAAAGGAGGATAAAGAAGAAAATAGGTGAATGAAAGAAGATGTAAAGAAGAGGATAACAGTTAAAAAAGAGGATGAAGGAGAAAATGGAATAAGAGAAAACTGGTAAAAAGGAAGAAAAAGAAGAAAGAAGAATGAAAGATATAATAATGAGAAGATAACAGTTAAAAAGGAGGCTGAAGAAGATGGAATTAGAAGAGAAGGTAGATAAAGAGGAGGAAGAGGAAGAAGAAGAGGAATGAGCAAGAGTAATGGATAGCAACACAAGGTTAGGAAGGCTAGGTTAGGAAGGCTGCGTTTATTTAGTAATAGACCTTCCTTACCCAGTCCTAACCTGGTTACCTCAAGTTTCAATACGGTAAGAATTGGATCAAGGAGGAAGTTTCCAATCGGTTAAGCTGCAACGCCGCCTGAATGAAGGGAAGGGCAAGGAAGAGGAAAGAAAGGTTAAGGCCTAAATATATGGAAAGGAAATGGAAGGGAATGTTAAGGTCTAGAAATATAAGGAAAGGAAAAGCAAAGGAACTGTTAAGGTTTAAATATAAGGCAAGGAAAAGGAAATAAAAGTTTAAGGTCTAAATATATAAGGCAAAGAAAGGAATGGTTAAGTTCTAAATATACATAAGGCAATGAAAGGAAAAGGAAAGTAAAGTTCTAAATATAGAAGGTGCAGAGAACGGAAGTGAAGGTCAGTTCCTAACTTAAAATAGTGCGATGATGAAGGACGGGCAGGAGAGGAAGGGGAATATAGGCTAAATTATGGAAATGGAAATTGGGATGGGAATAATTTCGTCTAAAATACAATAATGGAGATGCACTTCACAATAGATTATGGGCCAAAAAAAAGAAGAAATTTACATAACTGAGGAAGAAAGTGAGTGATGAAAATGTTCCTCTGGGATACTTTTATGTTTTGGGAGGCGAGTGCATCATCATCGTCAGCATCAGTTTTGTTTACATTGTGACGTCAAGAGGCCAGTCCATTTTGCCTTGGCGGGGGAGGAAGGGTGGAAGTTGTTTTAGATGGTTATTTTTCTTCTTTTAAGTTATGAAAAAAATAACAGAAATAGAGATAAGAAAACGTTATGTTGAATTGCAAAATATATGTATGAAATATGACAGTTAAATGTAATAGTTAATGCCGAAAGAAGAAAAGAAAATTAATATAGATAAAAAAAGGAAAATATGATCATTGGTAAAAAAAAGAATTGAGTAATGAGTTATAAAATACTAAATAAGTAAGGTGCAAAATACATTAGAAACACGACTATAACTGATGAATCAAGAGATGAACATCACAGTAGCACATCACACCAACACACATCAATACATTTATCCTCGCAAGACAATTCACACCAACACACATCAATACATTTATCCTCGCAAGACAATTCACACCAACACACATCAATACATTTATCCTCGCAAGACAATTCACACCAACACACCAACACAACTCAACTCACACTCCAAACATCACAACATTACAACAAACACACTAAAAAAAAAGAAGGTGCAAAATACATTAGAGTAAGATAACAAAGCCTTACACAACGGAAGGAAAACAAACAAACAATGAAATATGATTAAATACCATCAATAAAAATAAGTAAATACAAAAATAAAAAAAGTATAAATCAGATTTTTTTCCTAACACATTCCGAGACACTTGTAATGACCTGATACCCTTGACTTGCACTGCAGTTCTAGCATCACCTTCACCTGGTCTGCCCTTCCTCCATGCCTCAACGTGTTACTTTTCTCTATTCGAGACATATAAGTAGATTACACGTCTTCTTTTTAACGAAAGACGAAAGCCACATCATTTTCGAAACCAAACAATATTTTTTTTGCTTCCGCCCAATGATAGCCCTTGATTTACTTCACATTTACTTCTCTATTCATGTTGCACTTATCTGCCATAGTTTTTAGTTATTGAAAAAAACGTGATTTTCAAAAAAACATCAAGGCACCCCTTGCAAAATTTGTAATATTTTTTGAAAAATAGATTTGCTTGAAATTTGTTCCTTGCAGTTTTAGAGCATGCTGAACACGAATCTGGAGTCAGTTTTCAGTTACAATGATTAGAAGTCCCTATTTCAGCCAATTCACAATGACATGGATACTGTCCCGTTTATTTCTGAAAAACCCCAAATTAACAAACCTTCACTACAAGACCATAAAAAGTATAGCATTGCTATTAATCATTACTTCAATACAACGATCAGTATTAGTATTTTCAGCATTAGTATTAGTATTAGTAATCCCTATTTGAGCCACCCAAATTCAAACTTGCTCGAATTATGGGAAGCTTTTGAAAAATTTGAACTGGCCTGAAAAAAGGTCGAATTATCCGAAGTTTGAATTATACGGGTTCCATTTAGAGAGGGTTTACTGCACAACAAGAATCTAAACAAACAAAACAAAAAAACAACCCCATTGTATTCCACTTTTCCACCACTTTGCTCTTTTTGAAACGGAGCAAAAAAACATGGGAATCCTGGCTTAACTCTCTCTCCCCTCTCTCTCTCTCTCTCTCTCTCTCTCTCTCTCTTCTCTCTCTCTCTCTCTCTCTTCTCTCTCTCTCTCTCTCTCTTCCATTCCCTTCCTATTCGAAATGACTTTCTTTATCTTTTCCCACTATCTCATTCTTTCTTACATTTTTTCCATTAGTCCAGCTGCTATTGTCATCTCCATCACCTGTTTTACGCGGGTGATTTCTGGAGGAGGAGGAGAAGGAGGAGGAGGAGGCGAGGAGGAGTAGAGGAGTGAGGCTGAGGAGGATAGGTTCTTGGTTTATAAACAGATGCTCAGTGTAATTCTCTTCACCTTAAACCAAAGGAGGCATGAGGATGCTGAAAAGGTTCAGGAAGAGGAGGAGGAAGAGAAAGAAAGAGGAGGAAGAGGAGGAGGACAAGGACAAGAAGGTGGAGGAAAAAAAGAAGAAGAAAAGAAGAGGAGGAAGAGAGAGAAAGAGAGGAGGAGGACAAAGACAAGATGGTGGAGGTAGAGGAGGAAGAGGATGAAGAAGAAGAAGAAGAAGAAGAAGAAGAAGAAGAAGAAGAAGAAGAAGAAGAAGAAGAAAAAGAAGAAGAGGAGGAAGAGAGAGAAAGAGAGGAGGACAAAGACAAGATGGTGGAGGTAGAGGAGGAAGAGGATGAAGAAGAAGAAGAAGAAGAAGAGGATGTAGGAGGGAAAAAGGGAAGGTAAATTTTAAAACGATGTCAGTGTCGATGTATTTACACTGCGGTGACGGGAAAGCGAGAAGAGGGGAGAGGGGATTACATAGGATTACATAGGAATAACAGACACCAGGAGACCTATTGGTCCATAGCGAGGGTATCTGCTGAACTACATACTATTAACTATCAACTACTTGGTAAGAAAACAGGTTGGAACATTTACAATTCCCTAAAGAGGATAGGAACATGGAAGTTTCATAGGCAGAATGATAGGATATGAAAAATATAACTACACTACCACTACCACTACAACTCATCGATACGGGGACTAAGATACGAATTCGCACTACTCAATACCCATTCTTTACATGCGCCGTCAGTCTGTTTTTGAATGTAGTTATTGTGCTGGCTCCGATACATTGGCTGGTCTTGTTCCATCGATCACGACTCTAACATTGAAATAATTTTTACGGAGATCGGTGATGCAACGTTGACCGTTTCGTTTTTAAACATTTTTCTGTTGTCACTTGAGTTGACAGCTCGATAGGTGCTCTGATTAATGACTCAAAACCTTTTCGGATCTTAAAGGTTTCTATCAAGTCCCCACGGATTCTACGATCCTTTAAGGAACATATAAGTTTCGCGTCTCTCTTATAATATACCTTTCGCAGAGATGGAATTTGTTGTGGTTGCTCTTCTTTGCACAGATTCCACTTTGGCTTGATCTTTTACGAACAGGGCACTCAGAATTGAACGCATATTCCAAGTTGGCGGCCTTAACCAGGACGTGTATAATTGTCCTTACTGTTCGGAGTTTTATGTTCAAAGTTACGTTTAAGTAAGCCCAACATCATATTTGCCTTTTTACTGGTAGCTAGGCATGCGGACCTGGTTTGTCAGATCATTACTGATGATTAACACCTAACTCCCTTTTCCTGCTGTACTTCAGTTAACGATTTAATTTTGCATTTGATAGTTTTATATTTGAGGTTATCGGTGTGCCTATATGCATTACTTACATTTATCGGAATTGATTTTAATAGACATTTATCACTCCAATACTGAGAGTTTGTCGGATCACTTTTGTATGAGTTTTCGCAGTTTTTTTCTCTGTATTGCTTTACCGCTATTTGGTGTCATCTGCAATTTCGATATTTTAGATACAAGTCGCTAGTCCGATCGTTGTAAATATCAGAAACGTAGTAGGACCCAACCGAGCCCTGAGGCACCCCCATAGTAACTCTCCAATCAGATGCCTCGCCATTTATTACTACTCTGTGTTATGATTTGAAAGCCATCGCCAATCCATGACATAATTGCTCTCCTAAGCCATGTGCCCTTAGCTTTTCACAGTCGCTATGGGGAACTGTATCGAGCTTTTCTGAAATCAGGTAATATTACATCCGAGGGAATTTTAGCGTCCCAGTTTGAATAACATGACATTAAAAAAATCCATAGTTTGTTAGCGATCTCTTCTTTACGAATCTATTTTTGAGTTTAGTATTGAGTTATTTTTCATCGAAAAAGACACATTTTTTATCCCGCAATATATTCTCAAATATTTTACCACTCACGGACGTTAGACTATAATTGTGGCGATCTTACTTGCGAGGCCTCTTACTCCCGAGGCTCTTACTCCTTTCTTGAAGATATCAGTGTAACATTAGCTAATTTCCCACATACTGGACATATTTGTCACTTAGGTAGCGATTTATTGAAAAATATCTTTAATGGGAGCGAAAGGTTGACTGTGACACGCGAAGTATTCGCTGCGAGATTTCGTCCACCCCCACACTGCTTTTTTGCTGGGTCAAGTTTCTGCAAATACTTTGATATTTCGTCTTTACTGTTATCTCTCCTATTACCACGTCTATCCCTTTCTATCCCGCATACATGTGTACTGTTCTTGGTATTGGGTTTCGTCTTCTTTAATAAATACCGCATTAAAGTATTCATTGATTACGAACCCATACTCTTATTATCTTTTAGCCAAGAATATTTATTAGTATCTTTCAGTGGCCCGATACTTGTTTTTGACGTTTTTCATTAAAATGGAGAACGTATTGAAAGAACTTTTCGGGTTTGAATTTGGATTCCTTTGCAATTTTTTCTTCATACTCCGCTTTTAGACTTTTGTCTTTCATACGCGTTTTACGGTCTATTGTATGATCTAGAATCGCATCTGCATTTGATCGTTTTGGTAACTTTATACCGCTCGCGCTTTCTGCAATGATTTGTTGATCTCTTATTCAGTCCAACTGGGTCTGTTTATGTTATTCCAAACGTTTCTTTCTTGGAACATGTTTTTCCACCACCGATTGGAGTTTTTATTTGTGAATACGATTAGCACACGTTTTCGGCGTTAATTACCATTTAGTAGGTCATCCATTCAACTTCGCTTAGTACCCTGCTGATCTTGCGTGAAATCTGCTTTATTATAATGTTGGGACTAGTTAAGCCGTTTTCTGTGATGTCTACATTACATTTATGCCGCACTGATTTAGCCTGTGATCACTGTTTGCCAAATGTTTCACTATGATCGCAGTAATCAATCAGATCAATGGCGGTAGTGAAACTAATCTAGATACTATTATTCCAGTGTAGGCTCACTGGACCACCTGATTTACATATCTTCGTTCACCATATCAATGCAATCACATACCTTCTCTATCAGCTAAATTATTATTCCAGTTATACGAGGTAGGTTAAATCTCCACACATATTTATCTTTATTATTGTTTCACAACTGACTTTATCCTCGTCTACAGAGGCAATCTACTTCCGCATTAGATCTGGGAAGACGATATATTGTCCCAATAGTTAGCAATTTACCGTTTAGCTTAATCTTTGCGTAGACTGAGTCATAATGATCTTTGTTTACTTTATCGATTTCGATTGCTTGCAAATTTTCTTTAATGTAAAGAATGACACCTCCACCTGCTTTGTGCGTGCGACAATTTAGGAATGTCTTATAGCCTGGAATGGCTATTTCAGCTAATAAATGTTTATCTTTTGTGTTGACCCAACTTTCAGTGATACTGACGATATCTGGCGTTTCGGCAACAACGTATGCTAATAATTCGTTACGCTTTAAAATAATGCTTCTGGCATTTGTGTAGAGTAATTTAAGTTCCTTGATCGTTTTGTAACCTTGCGTGAGGGTTTACCGGCAGGGCGTCTAGGTCCACTTTTACAGGGCGCTTGTATTAAGTTACTTTGATTAGTATTTGCGGAAACGGGACGTGACCCAGCGTTGCTGTGGGGTAAGAAAGGGGTTAAGGCGCGGTCAGACGGACAATTTTTCTGGCAATATTACACCCGGCAACACAAATGCGGCCCAAACTCGGATATAATTGCGAGTTCTAATGACAATTTATGATGACCGACGTGTCGGTCTTTCCGCAAGACATATTGCTGCAATATTCCCACCACAAACGCATATTATTTGACATTTATTTTTAATGCACGCTCTAATTCAATATACAGAAGCTGAAATACATAGCTACATAGTGGCAAGAACCGATTACAAGACGAATTGTGAAGCCCTGTACACTCTTGTACGTGTTTTTAAGTGATTTGAAGGATACAAAACACCAAGAAAAATTTAAATGAGTTATGGCTGGTATACATTTTCCTTGTTGACAGTCTATTAATAACTAAATGTTTAGGGGATACCAACTTATTATTGATCACTTTGATGTGGACTGTTAATGTTTTATGTCTGACGCATTTGCCATACACAAGAATCCATTTCAATCATTCACCACCCTATTTGTGAACCAGTTTCTCCCTATTTTTCCAAAGACGCTTCTTCAGATACATCTTGAGAAGCCAAAATTGCCATTCAAATTATTGCTACCTCTGAAAGACCGTGTGACCAAAACACGGCAAAGTGTTGCCTTTGCTGAATAGTTGCAGCCTGAATATTGACGGAAAAATTGCTCATGTGACCGCGGCTTTAAGGTGATGCTGCTACCGCCGTCCGCTCGTCGTTTTTTTTTATCTGTAAGAAACGTTGTCATTTAGCAGACGTCCTAATCGTGCATGGCCGACGGGGCTGAGGTGGAGTCCGTCATCCCCAAACAGGATGGAATCCTCAACCAGGATGGGATCCTCGTAGAAATTATCCTAGAAGTTTGCGAAGTCTACATTCTCCTGGGAGGAGGAGGAGGAGGAGGAGGAGGAGGAGGAGGAGGAGGAGGAGGAGGAGGAGGAGGAGGAGGAGGAGGAGGAGGAGGAGGAGGAGGGAGGAGGAGAGAGAGAGAGAGAGAGAGAGAGAGAGAGAGAGAGGAGAGAGAGAGAGAGGAGAGAGAGAGAGAGAGAGAGAGAGAGAGAGAGAGAGAAGAGAGAGAGAGAGAGAACCGATGTACGTAATGTTGATCATATTCAGTGTTGTCAGGTTTTTTTTCTCTCTTTCTCTGTAATTACAAAATAACAGGAAGCAGTGAATTATATGTCATGAAATAACTAAAGAAATAAAAATGATAAAGACATCAAGTTAGCGTTTCCTTCTTTTCCATTCTACCATACATGCAAAAAAAGAAAAAAAAGAAAAACTGGTACGCTAACATTTAACTAAAAAAAATGAATAAAAAAAGAAAGGTTATAAAAATTGAAATAAAAACTCAATTCTCACAGATTCGACTTTTATGGAAACGCGCTGAAAAAAAAGAAATGTTGAGCAATAACGAGGGCAAAGATACTTTTACTTTTACTCAACACACTGTGTGAGAGAGAGAGAGAGAGAGAGAGAGAGAGAGAGGAGAGAGACGAGAGAGAGGATCGAGAGAGAGAGAGGGGAGACGCAGAGAGAGAGGGAAGGGAGAGAGAGAGAGAGAGAGAGGAAGAGAGGAGATGAGGAGAGGGAGAGGAGAGGAGAGAGAGAGAGAGGAGAGAGAGAGAGAAGGGAAGAGAGAGAGAAGCAGAGAGAGAGAGAGGAGAGGGGAGTAGAGAGGAAGAGAGAGAGAGAGAGAGGAGAGGAAGAGAAAGAGAGAGAGGACAGACAGACAAAGAAGAGAGAAGACAGACAGAGAGAAAGAGATGCAACAGAGAGAGAGACAGAGAGAAGGGGGGACAGAAAAAAAAAAACTCTCGACACGGGACAAAAAAACAAAAAATCGAAAAGTAATAAATGAAGGGGGTACTGTTTTTGCTGCTTGCGCAAGTTAGCAAGCTTGTCAGTGACAGGACAAGCACCATATCAAACACATTCACACCATGAAGGGCCCATTGCTGGTGCTGTTATTGCTAAACTTCCATGCACAGACCATCACCAGGTAGATTTATCAGGGAGGAAGAGGAGAAGGAGGAGGAGGAGTAGGAGGAGGATTTGTTTTTACATAGGAATAACAGACACCAGGAGACCTATTGGTCCATAGCGAGGATATCTGCTGAACTACATACTACTAACTATCAACTACTTGTAAGAGAACAGTTGGAAAATGATACCATGTCCCTAAAGAGGATAGGAACATGGAAGTTTCATAGTGCAGAATGATAGGATATGAAAAATACTAACTACAACTACCACTACCACTACAACTAATCGATTCGGGGGACTAGATATGAATTCGCACTATCAATACCCATTTACTTTACAGTGCGCGTCAAGTCTGTCTTTAAATGTAGTTATTGTGCTGGCTCCGACAACATTTGCTGGTAACTTGTTCCATCGATCAACGACTCTAACATTGAAATAATTTTTACGGATATCGGTGATGCTACGAGGAGGAGGAGGAGAGGAGGAGGAGGAGGAGGAGGAGGAGGAGAGGAGAGGAGGAGGAGGGAGGAGGAGGAGGAGAGTGAGTACAGAAATGGTATTGATGGAAGTTAGGAGAGAAGATGGGCTTAAGAGAGAGAGAGAGAGAGAGAGAGAGAGAGGAGAGAGAGAGAAGAGAGAGAGAGAGAGAGAGAGAGAGGAGAGAGAAGGAAGTATGGATAAGCCTGAACGGAAAAGGGAAAAAAAGATCGAGTGAACTTTTTGATGAATGTTTTCCGAATCAACTTCCTGTCTCTCTCTCTCTCTCTCTCTCTCTCTCTCTCTCTCTCTCTCTCTCTCTCTCTCTCTCTCTCTCTCTCTCTCATTCTCTCTCTCTCTCTCTTTCGTATCACCATGGACATCAATAACTGTCAACTCAATGTAGGGAAAAAGAAATATATAACAAAATAAAAACATGGAGTTACAGAAAATAAATAAAACAATAGTTATCTTTTTTAACTTCTAACAAACAAACTAACCAAAAATAACAAATTAAACGAAGGATAGACAAGGATTAGAAGGATCATCTCTAGCCAAGCCAAGTCAAGCCAAGCCAAGCCAAGCCGAGTTACGCAAGCTGGTAACTGGGGTGCAAACCGCTTGTAAAGGGGACTCGAGGCACAAACTGTTCCACCCTTTCTAAACTTTTACACCATGGAATGAAAACTAAAACGATGTTGTGAAGGATTTTCTATTTTTCTTTATTTCGTGTTTTCATTTTTTTTTTTTTAGTTTTGTCTGAATATAAACTCTTCCGCCTTTTCTATACTTCTATTAATTTATTTCTTTAGACTATCTATTTACTTTTCTAATAGGACATCTACTGCTATTTTTTTTCTCTCTCTCTCTCTCTCTCTCTCTCTCTCTCTCTCTCTCTCTCTCTCTCTCTCTCTCTCTCTCTCTCGCTCCATTTATATTTTATCTTTAAGCTTCACTCAAAAGATAATTATTGAAGTTTTTTGTCCTGTTTTCTGTATCTATCATCATTTTTCAATACTTTCCTCTTCTTTTCTTTCTTTCTCTCTTTCTTTCTCATCTTTCTCTCACCACAACCCTTCAATATCTCATTACTGATCATTACGGTAATCCTTCTTTCATTTCTTTCTTTCATCTTCGTCTGCATTCCTCCCGCTGCTTGCTTCGCTCCTAATTCCTTTTCAATTCACTACAATAATTTAGTCTTTATATCGTCTTTATTTAGTCTATAATTACTAGTCTTTCTAGTCTATTTATTTAATCTCAATTTAATTTAGTCTCTTCGCTCTTCTTTCATCATCATCATCATAATAATAATAGCCTACAGGCGCTATAGGCTCCAACGTAAATAAATAAATAAATAAATAAATAAATAAATCTTTCCACAAATTCGTAATGCGTGAGAAGTGTTTCGACGGTTCGTTATATTTTTCTACGAGTGAATTTTGGGTCTCTTCTTTCCGCTTTCTTTTCAACACAAAATGGAAAGTGAAAGTAGGGAAAGTAGGGATAAGTAGGGAAAAGTAGGGAAAGTAGGGAAAAGTAGGGAAAAGTAGGGAAAGTAGGGAAGTAGGGAAAGAAGGGAAAAGTAGGGAAAGTAGGGAAGTAGGGAAAGTAGGGAAAGTAGGGGAAAGTAGGGAAAAGTAGGGAAAAGTAGGGAAAGTAGGGAAAGTAGGGAAAGTAGGGAAAGTAGGGAAAAGTAGGGAAAGTAGGGAAAAGTAGGGAAAAGTAGGGAAAGTAGGGAAAAGTAGGGAAAGTAGGGAAAGTAGGGAAAAGTAGGGAAAGTAGGGGAAAGTAGGGAAAGTAGGGAAAGTAGGGAAAGTTGGGAAGTAGGGAAAGTAGGGAAAAGTAGGGAAAGTAGAGAAAGTAGGGAAAGTAGGGAAACGTAGGGGAAAGTAGGGAAAGTAGTGAAAAGTAGTGAAAAGTAGGGAAAGTAGGGAAAGTAGAAAGTAGGGAAAGTAGGTAAAGTAGGGAAAGTGAAAGTAGGGAAAGAAGGGAAAGTACAAGTAGGGAAAAGTAGGGAAAAGTAGGGAAAGTGAAAGTAGGGAAAAGTAGGGAAAAGTAGGGAAAGTAGGGAAAGTGAAAGTAGGGAAAGTAGGGAAAGTACAAGTAGGGAAAGTAAAGGGAAGTAGGGAAAGTAGAGAAAGTAGGGAAAGTAGGGAAAGTGAAAGTAAGGAAAGTGAAAGTAGGGAAAGTAGGGAAAGTGAAAGTAGGGAAAGTGAAAGTAAGGAAAGTGAAGTAGGGAAAAGTAGGGAAAGAAGGGAAAGTAGGGAAAGTAGGGAAAGCAATAATTCGTCGCGGCAGTTCCGGTGTTGAGAAAAAAAAAGTGAAGCGAAATTTAATGGCGGAAAAATGTCAAATTATATTACGGTTTTAAGAATTTTAGTTTTTGACTTTTTTAAGGATGTTCATTTTTGGTTAATTTTTTTTGTTTGAGAGAGATCTGCTTCATTACTGAATCTTATATGTGTATTTTATTTATGTTTTCAGATTTCATTAATGTTAAGTCCTTTTTTCGTCATTTTTATGCTTGGTTGTTTTTGGTTAGTAGTTTTTTGTCGAGAAATACTTCATTAGTGAATATAATTTTACACGGTAGCACACACACACACACACATACTCTCTCTCTCTCTCTCTCTCTCTCTCTCTCTCTCTCTCTCCTCTCTCTGACACAGTTTTTTCGCTTTCTGAATCATACTTTCAATATAAACACAAAAAAAATATATACACTTTTAACGCTTGTATTGATTTTTTCTGCCTAACCATTCCACCATGCACTTAATTCCCCACCCCCCAACCTTTCATCCACTCTCCACCTCCATCACACCTCTACATTCCATCCACCTTGTCTTCCTCCACGAGTCCACACCAACATTCCACCTTTCCCCCTTCCATCTAAGACAACATTCCACCTTTCCCCTTCCATCTCAGATACGATCAGGTACCTTCCCTCTGTCCCCTTCCATCCTGCTGTCACCGCTACACCCTTCATCTCTACAACACCCTCACGTCTTTTATCTCTCCTCCTGTCACCTCTTTCCCTTCCGTCGCCACTCATGTTGGTGTAGCTTCATCTATCACCCCTTTCTCAGGCCTCTCACACCCTTTCAGTCTTCTCACATCCTTTATAGGTCATCGTGGCGCCCTGTAAATCTGTCACCCCTCTCATCGCTCCTTTTACCCCTTTCCCTCCCTCTATAGGTTACCGTAGCACCCTGTAGCTTCATTTATCACCCCTCTCAGCCCCTCCTCCCTACCTCACATCCTCTCAAGGTCACCGAGGCGGCCTGTAGTAAAGGCCCAGTCACACATACACGACGCACGGCCCGCGCACTGAAAATTTAGCAATTTTGGGCAGTGCGTTGTCGTTCGCTAGGTGTGCGTCAGCATTCGTTACTCGTTCGTCGAGCGCGCTGGACCAACGCTATGCATTCGTTGTCATTCGCTGTGTGCGTCGGGATTTTTGTGCATGCACAAAAATGTGCGCGGAGCTCGACGCATGAATGTACACGCCAGAAGGACGCCAGACACGCGCAGAGCGCGCTAGCAACACGCTGTGCATTCGTTGGATTTTTTAACATGTGTGCTCTGTATCCCCTATGTATGCGCCCTGTATACGCGCAGCGCGCTAGAAACACACTGTGCATTCGCTAGCATACAACACGCTAGCTTCTCCCAAATCCTGACAAAAGTTGGGCGCACAACGACGCACTGATCTTATTTTCCATTTTTTATTAATTTTCAATGCGTGGGCCGTGCGTTGCGTACGTGTGACTGGGCCTAACGAGGGGAAGGATGTAAACAAAGCAGAAGCGACAGTGTGTTATGTGTCGCGTAAGTCGTCTCCCCGCCAAACACGTCTTGGTCATGTTTGACTCCCTCTTGCTGTGTGTGTGTGTGTGTGTTGTGTGTGTGTGGTGTGTGTGGTGTGTGTGTGTGTGGTGTGTGTGTGTGTGGTGTGTGTGTGTGTGTGTGTGTGTGTGTGTGTGTGTGTGGTGTGTGTGTGTGTGTGTGTGTGTGTGTGTGTGTGTGTGTGTTTTTGTGTGTGTGTGTTGTGTGTGTGTGTGTGTGTGTGTGTGTGTGTGTGTGTGTGTGTGTGTGTGTGTGTGTGTGTGTGTGTGTGTGTGTGTGTGTGTGTGTGTGTGTGTGTGTGTGTGTGTGTGTGTGTGTGTGTGTGTGTGTGTGTGTGTGTGTGTGTGTGTGTGTGTGTGTGTGTGTGTGTGTGTGTGTGTGTGTGTGTGTGTGTGGTGTGTGTGTGTGTGTGTGTGTGTTGTGTGTGTGGTGTGTGTGTTGTGTGTGTGTGTGGTGTGTGTGTGTGTGTGTGTGTGTGTGTGTGTGTGTGTGGTGTGTTGTGTGTGTGTGTGTGTGTGTGTGTGTGTTGTGTGTGTGTGTGTGTGTGTGTGTGTGTGTGTGGTGTGTGTGTGTGTGTGTGTGTGTGTGTGTGTGTGTGTGTGTGTGTGTGTGTGTGTGTGTGTGTGTGTGTGTGTGTGTGTGTGTGTGTGTGTGTGTTGTGTGTGTGTGTGTGTGTGGTGTGTGTGTGTGTTGTGTGTGTGTGTGTGTGTGTGTGTGTGTGTGTGTGTGTGTGTGTGTGTGTGTGTGTGTGTGTGTGTGTGTGTGTGTGTGTGTGTGTGTGTGTGTGTGTGTGTGTGTGTGTGTGTGTGTGTGTGTGTGTGTGTGTGTGTGTGTGTGTGTGTGTGTGTGTGTGTGTGTGTGTGTGTGTGTGGTGTGTGTGTGTGTGTGTGTTTGTTGTGTGTGTGGTGTGTGTGTGTGTGTTTGTTTTCATCTGTCTGTCACTGTCTCAGTTTTTCCGTTTCTGTCTGTCTATCTATCTATATATCTGTTCATCTATTTGTATGTCTGTCTATCTATCTATCAATCTGTATGTCTATCTGTCTGTCTATCTATCTATCTATCTATCTATCTATGTATCTATCTATCTATCTGTCTGTCTGTCTGTTTCTGTCTGTTTGTCTATTTCTCATCTTTCCTTTATTTCCCATCATTCTCTCCTTTAACAGTGTCATATTTACACTTCCTCTTCCTCATGCTTCTCCTCCTCCTCTTCCTTTTCCTCCATCTCTCCATTTCGCAGAGAGAGATGGCTCCTCCCTCTCCTCTTCCTCCTCCTCCTCCTCCTCCTCCTCCTCCTCCTCCTTCCTTCCTCCTTCCCTCCCTCCAAACGTGAGTCAGACATGATTCACAACGATGTCGACAGCGTTATGGATGTAATAAACACACATATGCAACAAGCAAGAGGAGGAGGAGGAGGAGGAGGAGGAGGAGGAGGAGGAGGAGGAGGAGGAGGAGGAGGAGGAAGAGCCTATAAGAGCAGGACAAGGAAGAAAACGAGGAAGACAAGTATAATAAAAAAAAAATGAAAACAGAATAAAGAAAAAACTTACCAAAACGAACATGAATAAGAAATACAGAGAGAGAGAGAGAGAGAGAGAGAGAGAGAGAGAGAGAAGAGAGAGAGAGGAGAGAGAGAGGAGAGAGAGGAGAGAGAGAGAGGAGAGGAGAGAGAGAGAGAGGAGAGAGAGAGAGAGAGAGAGTGTGTGTTTCTGGTGGACGCGTCACTCGGTCGACAGTAGCACCGGAGGGTAATTTCTGAGCGACAGGACATAACAAGCAATTCGGTAAAAATGATGGGCGAGGTTACTGCCGCTGGGAAGATGAGGCGAGGAGGAGGAGGAGGAGGAGGAGGAGGAGGAGGAGGAGGAGGAGGAGGAGGAGGAGGAGGAGGAGGAGGAGGAGGGGAGGAGGAGGAAGAAGAGGAGGAGGGGGAAGAGGAGGAGGAGGAAGAGACGAAGGAGGATGTACAGAAGTTGACAAGTATTGGAATTTCAGGAAGAAAATAAAATAGGAGGAGGAGAAAGAAGAACATAAAGAAGAAAAGAACATAAAAGGAGAAGGGAGAACGATAGACTAAGAATGTAAAAGAGAGAAGAATATCAGTAAAATAGTAATAGTAAATAATAAATAAATAAATAGAATAGTTCAAATAATAAAAAAGCAGCAAATGAAAAAAATGACGATGACGAGGAGGAAGAGGAGGAGGAGGAGGTGAAGGAAGAGGAGGAGAAGAATAGTAAAATGGTATTAGTAACAAATAATGAGAAACAAAAAATACATAAATATTAGAAATAGTAAAAAAACTGAATTAAATTAAAAAGATGCCGATGACTAGGATTTTTACAAAGGATTACATAGGAATAACAGACACCAGGAGACTTAATGGTCCATGACGAGGGTATCTGCTGAACTACATACTACTAACTATCAACTACTTGTAAGAAAACAGTTGGAAAATGATACCATGTCCCTAAAGAAAATAGGAATGGGAAATTTCGTAGTGCAGAATTTATAGGAAAATGAAATTACTAACTACAACTACCACTTACCACTACAACTAATCGATCCGGGGCACTAAATATGAATTCGCAGGGCACTATCAATCAATACCCATTTACTTTACAGTGCGCGTCGTCTGTTTTTTAATGTAGTTATTGTGCTGGCTTCGACAACATTTGCTGGTAACTTGTTCCATCGGATCAACGACTTCTAACATGAAATAATTTTTACGGAGATCTGGTACAAAAGTTGACCGTTTAGTTTTAAACCATTATTTCTTGTTATCACTTGAGGAGAAAGCTCGAATAGGTTCTCTGATAATGACATCAAACCTTTTAGGATCTTAAAGGTTTCTATCAAGTCCCCACGGATTCTACGATCCTTTAAGGAAAACATATTAAGTTTCCGCAGTCTTTTCTTCATAAGATGAATTTCGCAGAGATGGAATTTGGGTTTTGGTTTTCTCTTCTTTGGCACTGATTCCAATTTGGCTGATCTTTTACGAAACAGGGCGACAAGAATTGAACGGCATATTCTAAGTGCGGCCTAACAAAGACGTGTATAATTGTGTCATTACTTCGGAGTTTTAATTTTAAAGTTGGGGTTTAATGAAGCCCCAACATCAAAATCGCCTTTCAAATGGCGGGCCTAGGCAATCCCGGGATGGTTTTTAAGATCTTTTACTGATGAGTCCCCCAAAAAATTTTTTCCGCGGTAAAAAAAGTTAGCGATATATTTGCTTTTGGATATTTATTTTTGGAGGTTTTTTCCGTTGCCTAGTTTTTTTTCCCCCTTTTTGCTTTTACATTTATCGGAATTAAATTTTTAATTTAGCCTTTTAAACACTCCAATCGATAGTTTGCCCGAGAAACTTTGTTGAGTTCCCCCCCCAGTTTTTCTAGTATATGTTTACCCCCCCTTAATTGGTGGTCATCTGCTTTTTTTCCGATATTTTAGAACAAGTCCGCGGGGTCCAGATCTTTTGATATATATCGGGAAAAAGAGAGAACCCAAGCCCGAGCCCTGAGGCCCCCCCACTAGAAATTTCCCAAACCCAAATCAGATGCATCCCCATTTTACTCCCCCGTTGTTTGCGATTTAAAAAGTAAACCGCCAATCCATGAACATAATTCCCTTTCCTAAGCCAGGGCCCCCCTTTAGCTGGTCAAAACGTTATGGGGAACTGTACAAAGGGGCTTTCAAAAAAATCAAGGTAATTACATCCGAGGGAAAATTTTAGCTTTCCCATTTTGAATAAATGACTTTTTAAAAAAAATCCGGGTAGGTTTGTTAAGCGGGAAATCTCTTTTTTTGGGAAAACCCAATGCTGGGTTTTGGAGATTTATTTTTGAGTTATTTTCATCGAGGAAAAGACACAATTTTATCCCGCAATTTTTTCTCAAATATTTTTAACAATAAACGGACGTTAGACAAATTGGGCGTATTTATTTTCGAGGCTCTTTCTCCCTTTTTTGAATATCAGTGTAACATTTTGCTAATTTCCCCATATAGGAACATATTTGTCACTTAGCGATTTATTGAAAATAAACTTTTAAAGGGAGCGAAAGGTTTACCCGGACATTCCCCGAAGTAGTCGCGGCGGGGGGATTTCGTCCACCCCCACCCGGGTTTTTCTGGGGGTCAAGGTTTTTGCAAAAAAAATTTGATTTTTTCGTCTACTTTTTATTCCCCTCCCCAATTTCCAGTCTATCCCTTTTTGAGTCCCGCATACATGGGTTTTTGGTTTGGAATGGAAACTTCGTTCCCTTTTTTAATGAAACGCATTTTAAAATAATCATTTAGTCGAAAAAAGCCATACCTTTTTTCATTTACCAAGATGTTAAATTTTTTCTTTCAGTTTGGCCCCAAAACTTTTTTTGACCCTTTTTCTTACTTCAAACGTATTGAAAGAACCTTTTCGGGTTTGATTGGAGGAGGAGGAGGAGGAGGAGGAGGAGGAGGAGGAGGAGGAGGAGGGGTATCATGGAGGACTTACCTCACCAATACCACATCGGGCTGTTAACTTTCTCCTGACGCGGCAACACAGGCAATGGATTTCTCCCCCCCCTACCCACCCCACACACCAAGGGCGCCTCCCCCCCCCCACACACACACACCAAGGGCGCCTCCACTCCCGCCCTTAAAGATTGCTTCACGCCCACCGCCTCACCTTTTAATTAATCGATTGGGGGAGCCAGGAAAGGGAAAAGGCAAGTGTGGGGACATTTTTTTTCTTCAGGGTGTAAGGGTTAGATTTTGAGATTTGTACGTTTGGGTCTGTGTTGTGTTTCTAGTGTTGTGGTTTTAATAGTAGTAGTGGTGGTAGTAGTGGTGGTAGTGGTAGTAGTAGTAGTAGTAGTAGTAGTAGTAGTAGTAGTAGTAGTAGTAGTAGTAGTAGTGGTGGTGGTAGTAGTGGTAATGGTTGTGGTAGTAGTAGTAGTGGTAGTAGTAGTAGTAGTGGTAGTAGTAGTAGTGGTAGTAGTAGTAGTGGTAGTAACAATAGTAGTAGTAGTAGTAGTAGTAGTAGTAGTAGTAGTAGTAGTAGTAGTAGTAGGAGTAGTAGTAGTAGTAGGAGGAGGAAAAAGAGGAGGAGGTTAGTAGTAATAGTAGTAGCAGTAGCAGTAGTAGTAGTAGTAAGAGGAAAAAGAGGAGGAGGTTAGTAGTAAAAATAGTAGCAGTAGCAGTAGTAGTAGTAGTAGGAGGAGGAAGTGGAGGAAGAGGAGATTAGTAGTAGTAGTAGTAGTAGTAGTAGGAGGAGGAGGAAAAAGAGGAGGAGGATAGTAGTAATAGTAGTAGCAGTAGCAGTAGTAGTAGCAGTAGTAGTAGTAGTAGTAGTAGTAGTAGTAGTAGTAGTAGTAGTAGTAGTAGTAGCAGTAGTAGTAGTAGATAGTAGTAGTAGTAGTAGCAGTAGTAACAGCAGTAAAGGTGTGTAGGAGCGTTTTGAGGAAGGACTATTGGAAAAAAGATTAGATTAGTTAAAGGTTTTCAATATTGCTGCGCTGTGTATTTGGTGATTATTTTCTTTTTTCTTTCCTATTTTACGTTTTATTTATTTCTATCTTCTTTACAGAGATTAAAAATATGAAACGTTTGGGCTTTGAGGTTACAACTACAACCATCACCACTATTCTACAACCATTATTATTACTACTACTACTACTACTACTACTACTACTACTACTACTACTACTACTACTACTCCTATTACTACTACTACTACTACTATTATAGGTTACAACTACAACCGTCACCACTACTATTCCTACAACCATTATTATTACTACTACTACTACTACTACTACTACTACTACTCCTACTACTACTACTATTATTACTACTACTACTACTACTACTACTATATGGCTAATTCCCCAAAGAAGTAACACCAGATTACTTCGTTAGAATGTCAAAATTCTAGCAAAACCTAACCTAACTAAATTTCTAAATTAAACCTAATCTCCTAACTAACTAACAAAACTAAACCTAACCTCCTAACTAACCTAACTTCCTCCTCCACCATCTATAATAATTAACACATTCTCCCACACACACTCTAAATCCTAATTAAATCTTCACTTATTTCAACATTATTATTATTATTATTATTATTATTATTATTATTTTATTGATTTCAACACAACTACACCTCCCCCCCACCTCTCTCTCTCTCTCTCTCTCTCTCTCTCTCTCTCTCTCTCTCTCTCTCTCTCTCTCTCTCTCTCTCTGTGTCTTTATCTCTGTGTGTCTCTGTCTTTCTCGTTGTCTGTATGTCTTTCTCTCTGTCTGCGTCTTTCTCTGTCTGTCTATCTGTCTCTCTATGTCTCTGTCTCTGTCTCTATCTGTGTGTGTGTGTATCTCTCTCTCTCTCTCTCTCTCTCTCTCTCTCTCTCTCTCTCTCTCTCTCTCTCTCTCTCTCTCTCTCTCTCTCTCTCGTGCATAACATGTATTAGGACGGGATCAAGACACGTCATGACAATATTCAGCATCCACAGCAGACAATACACGTACAGGACAAGGTGGTGAAAGCAGGGTGAAGGCAGAGGAATAATTCTATCTTTTTCAATACAACGAAGATTCCAAGAAAAAGAAAGAGGAAAGGATAGGTCGTTCTTAGATCATTTTTATTCCTTATGCTCGTGTGGTGAGTGTGTGCTCTCTCTCTCTCTCTCTCTCTCTCTCTCTCTCTCTCTCTTTCTCTCTTTTTCGAAGGTTGAGATTCGCTAAGTGTCTCTCAGTCTATCCTGGTTGTCTTGAATGAAATTGCTTCCTGATGCAAGGCGGATAAATGGAGGTGAAAGGGTTAGGGAGGGTAGGAATGGAAGGGAGGGGGGGAGGGGAGGGAGGGAGGAGAGGGGGAAGGGGAAAGGGAGAAGGAGGAAGGAATTGGGAAGGAATGGGAGGGAGGGAGGGAGAGGAGGAAGGAGGAAGGGAGGGAGGGCGGGAGGGAAGGAGGAAGGGATGGAAGGAATGGGAGGGGAGGGAGAGGAGGG
>JACEEZ010009892.1:12500-22500 GCA_016584305.1 Chionoecetes opilio | reverse complement strand
CAAACGAAAGCCCAAACGTTTGTTGGGGGGAAGCAGAATGTTTACCAAATGGCCCACCACCACCACCCGACCACGTACCACCACCACCGCCGCCACCACCACCACCCGCCACCACCACCACCACCACCACCACCAGAAACAGCAGAGAAGTAGAAAAAAGCAGGCGAGGAACAAGCAGCAGAAGCACCAGACTAGGAAATGTATGGAAATGGCATACAGCAGAGGCGGGAGAGGCGAGGCGACCACCGGCACAGGAAAATGTTGGCAGGGAGAACCGTGTGTCACCGATATCGTAAAAATATTTCCTGCTCAGGGCGAGTTTCTGAGCAGGGGAGAGAGAGAGAGAGAGAGAGAGAGAGAGAGAGAGAGAGAGAGAGAGAGAGAGAGAGAGAGAGAGGAGAGAGAGAGAGAGGAGAGACTTCCTATCTAGACACTTTGCAAGTACCAACTACAAGGTTATTGACTATACAAAGCGCCACCACGCCAGGACGAACTTGGTGGACTCGAACCGCTGACCGAATGCAGGGACTTTACACGCATGTCCACGACTCTACCAACCGAGCCGACCAAGAAGAGGGAGAGAAGAGAGAAGACTTAGGTATCAGATAATGCAGTAGGAAGTGTGTGAGTGAGGAGATAATGAGCGAATTGTCTCCTAAAAGATAATGTTGTGAAAAGTTTTATATTAGTGAGGTAAGGATGCAACCGTGTGTGTGTGTGTGTGTGTGTGTGTGTGTGTGTGTGTGTGTGTGTGTGTGTGTGTGTGTGTGTGTGTGTGTGTGTGTGTGTGTGTGTGTGTGTGTGTGTGTGTGTGTGTGTGTGTGTGTGAAGGGAAAAATCTCTTGATGAAAGGTGTCATAATTTTTGGTGGTGGGAATGATTGCATGGAGTGGAAAACTGTGTCTCTGTCCCGAACTGTGAACGAAAAGCAGAGATTCTTCCACGTGACATCAAACTAATAGAGGGAAAAATATGGAGAGAGGGATGGACGTTGTGATAAAGGAATGAAGAAAAGGGAGGGAAGAGGAAAGAAAGGGAAAGAAGAAAAGGAAGAGAAGAGGGAAGAAAGGGAAAGAAAGAAGAGAAAAGGGAAAGAGGAAAGAAAGGGAAAGAAGAAAGGAATAAACCACAGAAGAATAAGGAAGGAAAATAATGCAGAGAAAAATGGGAGTGGAGGAAACTAAAATAAAATTGAAAAAGTAATAAAATAAATAAAATATGTAAGGAAATAAAATTAAATAAAGTAAATGAGTAGATAAAAAAGTCAATAAAATAGAAAACATAAGACAAAAAAGGAAGGAAATAAGGAAAATGAGTGAAATCAGGAGAGTAAATAAGTAAATAAAATTGAAAACACGAGGAAAAAAAGAAAGAAATAATGAAAAGAAGTGAAATCAGGAGAGTAAATAAGTCAATAAATAAAAACAAGAGGAAATAAAAAGGAAAAGAAGTGAAATCAGGAGATAAAATAAGTATATATTGAAAACAAGAGGAAATAGAAAGAAGGGAATGAAAAAAAGAGTGAAATCAGAGAGTAAATAAGTCAATAAAATAGAAAACAAGAAGAAAAAACAAGAAGAAGGGAATGAAAAAAGAGTGAAATCAGGAGAGTAAATAGGTAAATAAATGAAAACACGAGGAAATAAAAAGAAAACAATGATAAAAGAGTGAGAGAAAGAGAGAAGGATGGATGGGGCGAGTGAAGGGGCGAGGGAGAGAGATGGAAGGTCGGTCAGTCAGTCGGTGGGAAGGGAGGATAAAAGTTCAAAGGTTTACGTCCAGAAATGTAAATGTATAGAACTTGGTATTGGTTTAATTTGGTTATGCAGAAAATTTTGAGAGAGAGAGAGAGAGAGAGAGAGCGAGAGAGAGAGAGAGAGAGGAGAGAGAGATGAGAGAGAGAGAGAGAGAGAGAGAGAGAGAGAGAGAGGAGAGGAGGAGAGAGAGAGAGAGAGAGAGAGAGAGAGGGAGGAGAGATGAGACGAGAGAGCGAGAGAGAGAGAGTTAAATAAATTCAAATAATTTTGTTCCACTGAATTGGTGATTCTTTACATTTCCAATAAATACACTTAAGATAGAAATACAAAATAGAATTAACATACACAAAAAGAGACTGGATCATAATAACTAATAAAACATGCTAAAAGGATACAGACATTGCTAAAAATGATGTTAGTTATATAATTGATGTGTTATTTAAAAAGTGAGCTGGTAAGTTCTACTTTTAAATGTAGGCAAGGTAGCAGCATCATGTATTAAGTGGCAGGTTGTTCCATATTTTAGGCCCTATGACATCCAGTACTTCTAGCATCCGCATCGTTTTTTGTTTTGGGTAATATAAACAATTTTGTTGGTCTGGTTCTGCTTTTGGTGATTTCACGAACAGTAGGAAGTTTCATGACTTCATGCAGGATAAAATCGTGTAAACCTTAAAGACAGTGGTACATGTGTCCAATAAATGCTTCTCTTTTACTTTTATCCACCCTAGTTCTTTTAATATAGGCGAGAGAGAAGAGAGAGAGAGAGAAGAAGAGGAGAGAGGAGAGAGAGAGAGAGAGAGAGAGGAGAGAGAGAAGAGAAGAGAGGAGAGAGAGAGAGAGAGAGAGAGAGAGAGAGAGAGAGAGAGAGAGCAAATCACAGGGAAAACTGAATTATTTATTGAGATTCGAGGTTATTGGTGGTAGAGAAAGTCTACTTCTAACATCGATTGGAGGAGGAGGAGGAGGAGGAGGAGGAGGAGGAGGAGGAGGAGGAGGAGGAGGAGGAGGAGGAGGAGGGAAAAGGAGGAGGAGCAGGAGGTGGAGGAAGAGGAGGAGGAGGGAGCAGGAGGTGGAGGAAGAGGAGGAGGAGGAGGAGGAGGAGGAGGAGGAGGAGGAGGAGGAGGAGGAGGAGGAGGAGGAAAAAGTCGAAGTTGATATCGAGTCGGAGATGGAGGACGAGAAGAAAGAAGAGGCGGAAAGATGAGAAGGGGGAGGAAGAAGGGAAGAGAAGGGGAGATAAAAAAAGGGAGTAGAAGAGGGGAGAGGGAGTGGTTGGAGTGTGATGGATGGTTGTGTAATGGTTGTCTGCTGGAAGAGAGAGAGAGAGAGAGAGAGAGAGAGAGAGAGAGAGAGAGAGAGAGAGAGAGAGAGAGAGAGAGAGAGAGAGAGAGAGAGAGAGAGAGAGAGAGAGAGAGAGAGAGAGAGAGAGAGAGAGACCTGGAAATATACAAGCAAATCACGGATGTCATGAGCCATGAAAAAAATGACGAATGGAGGGAAGGAGGAGAATAGGGGAGGTGACATGGGGAAATAAAGAAAGGGAAGGATAGAGACAGAGAAGGGAGTTAAAGAAGAGATGGGAGAATTATAGACGAGGGAGTAACAGATAGAGATAGAAATAGTTAAAAGAATAGAAAAAAGATCAATCTGTATCAAGAGATATAATATGGAAGGGAGGGAAGTCAAGAATGAGACAAAGAAGAGACGGATGAAAGGCATTGTATAAAATAAATAAAATAAAGAATAAGAGAAACATAAAGAAATAAACATGAAACAAGAGAATAATAATAATAATTCATAAAATAAAATGTAAAAGATGAAAATATATATTGAATTCAGAGCAACACCAAAGCAATATATATGACAAAAATGAGTAATTGATAGATTTCAAAAATACAGAATAACGTCAAGAGAAAGTTAAAAATAAAATACCAAGAAATATAAACCAGAGCAATATAAAATAGTTTAGAGAAATTTTAAAATAGCATGCAATCTGAGCTTATTGCTTTGATTTCTTGCATTTTAGAATTTCTCTTTCAACAGGGACAACTTTCGCTTTCAACAGGGACACGGGACACCCACCTGAGCCAGACTGTCTCGAGGGGGTAAATCACACCGCCTACCCGCTCACCTGTCGAGGGAAACGAAACATCATATAAACGTTCTTTTTTTCTCTCTTTTTATTTACATCACAAAGGACTGGCCAAGAAAAAGAAGGGAGGTAACAAAACCCCGCTTCGTTGCCAGTCCCTATAATTAAGACAGTTAGTTGCCAGTCCCTATAATTAAGACAGTTAGTTGCCAGTCCCTATAATTAAGACAGTTAGTTGCCAGTCCCTATAATTAAGACAGTTAGTTGCCAGTCCCTATAATTAAGACAGTTATTGTCAGTTCCTATAATTAAGACAGTATTACAGTCCCTATAATTAAGACAGTTAGTTGCAGTCCCTATAATTAAGACAGTTAGTTGCTAGTCCCTATAATTAAGACAGTTAGTTGCCAGTCCCTATAATTAAGACAGTTAGTTGCACAGTTCCTATAATTAAGACAGTTAGTTGCCAGTCCCTATAATTAAGACAGTTAGTTGCCAGTCCCTATAATTAAGACAGTTAGTTGCCAGTCCCTATAATTAAGACAGTTAGTTGCCAGTCCCTATAATTAAGACAGTTAGTTGTCAGTCCCTATAATTAAGACAGTTAGTTGCCAGTCCCTATAATTAAGACAGTTAGTTGCCAGTCCCTATAATTAAGACAGTTAGTTGCCAGTCCCTATAATTAAGACAGTTAGTTGCCAGTCCCTATAATTAAGACAGTTATTGCAGTCCCTATATTAGACGTTAGTTGCAGTCCTATAATTAAGACAGTTAGTTGCCAGTCCCTATAATTAAGACAGTTAGTTGCAGTCCCTATAATTAAGACAGTTAGTTGCCAGTCCCTATAATTAAGACAGTTAGTTGCCAGTCCCTATAATTAAGAAGTTAGTTGCCAGTCCCTATAATTAAGACAGTTAGTTGCCAGTCCCTATAATTAAGACAGTTAGTTGCCAGTCCCTATAATTAAGACAGTTAGTTGCCAGTCCCTATAATTAAGAAGTTAGTTGCCAGTCCTATATTAAGACAGTTAGTTGCCAGTCCCTATAATTAAGAAAAAGTTATTGCCAGTCCTATATTAAGAAAGTAGTTGTCAGTCCATAATTAAGACAGTTATTGCCAGTTCCTATAATTAAGACAGTTAGTTGCCAGTCCCTATAATTAAGACAGTTAGTTGCTAGTCCCTATAATTAAGACAGTTAGTTGCCAGTCCCTATAATTAAGACAGTTAGTTGCCAGTCCCTATAATTAAGACAGTTAGTTGCAGTCCCTATAATTAAGACAGTTAGTTGCCAGTCCCTATAATTAAGACGTTAGTTGCCAGTCCCTATAATTAAGACAGTTAATTGCCAGTCCCTATAATTAAGACAGTTAGTTGTCAGTCCCTATAATTAAGACAGTTAGTTACCAGTTCCTATAATTAAGACAGTTAGTTGCCAGTCCCTATAATTAAGACAGTTAGTTGCCAGTCCCTATAATTAAGACAGTTAGTTGCCAGTCCCTATAATTAAGACAGTTAGTTGCCAGTCCCTATAATTAAGACAGTTAGTTGCCAGTCCCTATAATTAAGACAGTTAGTTGCCAGTCCCTATAATTAAGACAGTTAGTGCAGTCCTATAATTAAGACAGTTAGTTGCCAGTCCTATAATTAAGACAGTTAGTTGCCAGTCCCTATAATTAAGACAGTTAGTTGCCAGTCCCTATAATTAAGACAGTTAGTTGCCAGTCCCTATAATTAAGACAGTTAGTTGCCAGTCCCTATAATTAAGACAGTTAGTTGCCAGTCCCTATAATTAAGACAGTTAGTTGCCAGTCCCTATAATTAAGACAGTTAGTTGCCAGTCCCTATAATTAAGACAGTTAGTTGCCAGTCCCTATAATTAAGACAGTTAGTTGCCAGTCCCTATAATTAAGACAGTTAGTTGCCAGTCCCTATAATTAAGACAGTTAGTTGCCAGTCCCTATAATTAAGACAGTTAGTTGCCAGTCCCTATAATTAAGACAGTTAGTTGCCAGTCCCTATAATTAAGACAGTTAGTGGCCACTCCCTATAATTAAGACAGTTAGTTGCCAGTCCCTATAATTAAGACAGTTAGTTGCCAGTCCCTATAATTAAGACAGTAAGAGAATAAAGAAAGGGGGGGTGTACCAATTTAGTTCACCTGTGGAAGAAAACGTCAAATTATGTATATATGAGAAAATGACCAAATACCATCATCATATATCATCTCCCTTTACCAAGCTCCTGTCTCGGTAACATATTTTTTTCATATCTTAAGTGTTTTAGTTAAGGAGGGAATTCTTATGAGAGTACGTATAGAAAAGTTGATAAAATATGTATTACTTTTTATTGTGCTCCTCTCTCTCTCTCTCTCTCTCTCTCTCTCTCTCTCTCTCTCTCTCTCTCTCTGGGTAACATTTCTTGGTCATATCTTAAGTGTTTTAGTCTAGGATTTTTTTTTTTTTGTATGAGTCTGTATAGAAAAGCTGATATATATGCATTATCTTTTTACTGTGCGCGCTCTCTCTCTCTCTCTCTCTCTCTCTCTCTCTCTCTCTCTCTCTCTCTGGGTGCTGGTAGGATTCCTTTCTCTCCCTTTTCTTCCATGTCTTCCTTCAGCCCATAAATCATGCAGCCCTCCTCCTCCTCCTCCTCCTCCTCTTCCTGCTCCTCCTCCTCCTCCTCCTCCTCCTCCTCCTCCTCCTCCTCCTCCTCCTCTTCTTCCTCCTCCCATATATCAGCCTCCCCTCTTCCCTTCCTCCACACACGCCCATCCAACACTCCAGCAAAAGACTCTCTCCTCTTCCTATTCTCCTTATTGTATTCTCCTTGCCTTAAAACGCTTCTTAGAGTCTGGTTCTTACGCCTCTCTCTCTCTCTCTCTCTCTCTCTCTCTCTCTCTTCTCTCTCTCTCTCTCTCTCTCTCTCTCTCTTTTTGTCTTTCTCTCTCTCTCTTTTTGTCTCTCTCTCTCTCTCTCTCTCTTTGTCTCTGTCTGTGTGTCTCTCTCTCTCTATCTGTCTCTTATCTCTGTCTCTTATCTCTTCTCTCTCTTCTCTCTCTCTCTCTCTCTCTCTCTCTCTCTCTCTCTCTCTCTTTTCCCCTCTCTCTCTCTCATTCTAAGCCTCTCTCTAAACCTTCTCTCTCTCATTCTAAGCCTATCTCTCTCTCTGACTCTCTAAAACTTCTCTCTCTCTCTCTCTCCTCTCTCTCTCTCTCTCTCTCTCTCTCTCTCTCTCTCTCTCTCTCTCTCTCTCTCTCTCTCTCCGCTAATTGCTAGTTCCAATAAAGTAGAGAGTTACTGACTATGAAAAACGGAGTAGGTCAATTTAGTTTAAGTGTGTTACTATACGCATGCTAAATGTAGACTTATTTCACTACCTATAGCTGACTCATCGTATTTTCCAAGGCAGGTTTAGCTATCCTAGAAGTCCTATGAAATCCTTCCCATTGCCTAGTGGTTGAATAAGCCCTGGTGATATGACAGCGTAGGAGAAAAGTGTCAGGCTTTTTAACTTCGAGCTTCTAAAATTCTGATATCTTGGTCGAAAGTAACAAGAAATTCAGGGTTAGGAGACTGGTGGTTATGAATTTATGATGGTTGTGGTTGTGGTTGTGGTGGTGATGGTAGTAGTAGTAGTAGTAGTAGTAGTAGTAGTAGTAGTAGTAGTAGTAGTAGTAGTAGTAGTAGTAGTAGTAGTAGTAGTAGTAGTGAGGAAAAGAAAAGGTCCGTTTTTTGGTGAATATTCGTGTGAGAAACAATACGATACACATCTTTTGACACCTACGATACAGTACGTACCCAAACGACGCCAGATGGACTCCGACACACACACACACACACACACACACACACACACACACACACACACACACACACACACAAACACACACACACACACACACACACTGGATATACAGACATACGAGTACACTTTTGATCTATCTTTTTCAGCATCCCCCCAAATGCCTGAAACATGTTATCTCTCTCTCTCTCTCTCTTTCTCTACTCAACCCCCCCCCAAAAAAAAAAAGGCCAGAAACACGAACAGTCTTGCACGAACCTGTCACGTCTCTCTCTTCCTCCTCCTCTTCTTCCTTCAATAGTATTCTAAAACACAAAAACAACTCATCTTTTCCATCCTCCTATTCCTCCTTCCGTCCTTCCTTCAGTTTTACACATATACCAAATAGCAGCTTTCTCGTCAAACTGCCAACATTTTACCCTGCGATCTTTCTTGTCAACACTGTATACGGCTTGAAATAATCCCTTTTAGCTGTCTGACACGACCTCATGCCATTTAACTTTTTATTTAAGTCTACGTTCTTGTTTTCCTTTCTTTCTTTTTTTTCTTCATTCATTGGATTTTCTCTTCGCTTCCCTCTCTCTCTCTCTCTCTCTCTCTCTCTCTCTCTCTCTCTCTCTCTCTCTCTCTCTCTCTCTCTCTGTGTTTTATGTAGAATTGAATTTTCTCGTGTCTGCCTCTGCCTTTGTTTCTGCTTTATAATTTTTTCTACTACTTTTCAAGATTAAAAAAATATGAAAAAGAGAGAAAAAGTGTGATAGCATATTCTTGCTGATTACGTGGAGATTAGGGAGAGAGAGAGAGAGAGAGAGAGAGAGAGAGAGAGAGAGAGAGAGAGAGAGAGAGAGAGAGAGAGAGGAGAGAGAGAGAGAGAGAGAAGAGAGAGAGAGAGAGAGAGAGAGAGAGAGAGAGACTCATACAAAGAATCATGAGAAAAGTATGCAAAAAATCACAAAAAATGAAAAATATACATAACAAAGGTAAATAAAGAGAGAGAGAGAGAGAGAGAGAGAGAGAGAGAGAGAGAGAGAGAGAGAGAGAGAGAGAGAGAGAGAGAGAAAGGCACCATCAGCCACGTTATCTCATTTAGAAACACAAGGCAAAGACCGTAAATTCCTGGGTCTTTGTCGAGAATTTATGCCACAAAGACACACAGCCTTGAGACGCGCTCTTTGTCGCTCGGGCGGTGGTGGTAGCACTGTATTTTTTTACCTTCTTGAATTTGTTATAAGCTTCTCGTTCATCTTCTAAAATATTGCTTTTTTTTGTTACTTTACGATAGCTATATTTTGGTGACTGATAGTTTTTTTGGTAACTTTACGATAGCCATTTTTTTGGTAGGTACAAAAGCTTTCGTCGTAACTTTATGATTGCTCTTTTCTTTTGGTAACTTTACGATAGCTTGTTTTTTGTTTTTACAATTTTACGACAGGTTTTGGGTATCGTAATAACTATTCTTTTTATCTCTCCTCTCTATTTTGCTTGAATTTATTATATGTTTTTCCTTTATCGTCATATTTTTGTTTGTCTTTCTCCCGTTTTGATAGCTATTTTTGCGATATTTGTTGCATTTTTTCATCTATCTTATAACTCTTATTTCTCTTACTAATCAAATGGAGTCTTGTTATATTCATATTCTTCTTTTTTTAATCATATTTTCATTGTATATTCGTAAGACAAACCCACCTCATAATCTTGTTTTTTTTAAATTATATTTTCGTTCTATGTTCGTAAGACAAAACCGAACTATTTATCTAAGAAATATTTATGTCTTCGTAAGGACTTTGCATTTATACTTTCGTTGATTATGTAAATATTCTTTTCTATTTTTTCTTGACCAACATTTCGTTCTCAAAACCTGATTAGAAATTAACGCGATTGTCTGGCGGAACGAAAGGGGAAGGAACAGACACTACTTGTATTAGACGTGTATGCATATATATTTTCTTTCTGAAGGAACAAACACTACTTGTATCAGACGTGTATGCATATATATTTTCTTTCTGAAGGAACAAACACTACTTGTATCAGACGTGTATGCATATATATTTTCTTTCTGAAGGAACAGACACTACTTGTATCAGACGTGTATGCATATATATTTTCTTTCTGAAGGAACAGACACTACTTGTATTAGACGTGTATATAATATTTTTCTTTTCTGAAGGAACAGACACTACTTGTATTAGACGTGTATAGATACTTTTTTTTTTCTTAAGGAGCACAGACTACTTCTATAAGACGTGTATTTATAATTTTTTTCTGAAAGAACACACACTACTTTTATAAGACATCTATAAGACAATAGTATATGTATTGTATAATAGTATATGATTTGTATTTATG
>JACEEZ010009892.1:0-2500 GCA_016584305.1 Chionoecetes opilio | reverse complement strand
CAAATAACATGATCTATATTACGAAGCGAGGTCAAATGTCACCATCTATATATCTCTCGGGTTAAGTAGTTGTGAAATAAGTATGTAAAATAAAAAGTATAAAAAGTATGTTAAGTATGTAAGTAACTAAGTATGAATTTCGTACAAAAAGTATGCAAAGTACGTAACTATAGTCTATTTTTTTTAACAAGGCAAAAATTCCATGCTATCTTAAGGTCTCATGCTTAAAATGATGCCTATGTTTACCTGATAATATGGTTAACTATGATAAAATACAGCTGGAATTAAGAAGAAGCGTAGTATTCCCTTCTCCTGGCATCAAATATCAGTCAGTAAGCAGCAAGGGGACAGGATTTTTGCCTCGTTAAAAAAAATAGACTATAAGTGTGAATTCCATCGTGTTGTTCTTTGATGGTTCTAATAATAACATTGCTGTAGGCTTTATTAACACATGCGCTGGAAGTGAATTACTGGAACGTCATAAAAACATTCCTGGTCAAATATCATTGCCATCATTTTCACAAGTGTGTTGCAATTGATGTAATTGAACAAACTTTTCGAATAATTTTTACAGAATACAAAGCTTAAGATAAATAACCTCAACCTTCACTCACCAATGCTTCTCAAAGAATGGTTCAGTGTCAGTAATTAACAGTTTGTGAAATTCTATTTGTTATTTTGTTTGAATATATTTGTGATAAACATGTCATACAGTTAAAAAAAAAAAATGTCATCTCATCTAACAAAAATGTAAAATTCTCAGCAAAAATAACATTGTATAAATGGCGTACAAAGAGATATGTATCATTAATCGAGGCAATAACGGTGACTCCTTTGTGCTATTCTCCCTTTGATTGTTTTGTGCCGGATAAAATTTAATATCAAAGCCTTCATTCTTCATTTCAGTTATGAGAATAAATATTACTAGAATCACAATTACAGTATTACAGTGACAAGCCTTTACGGTATTACATTATTACCTTTACTTTAGCATATTATTTATTACTTTATTACGTTATTACAGCCTTTATTCTTCATTTTTGTTATGAGAAAATGTACAGGAATCCCACTTACAGTATTACAGTGACAGAATGAATATACAGATCGGGGTCATCACTTTTTAGTATGAGTATCTTAGTTATGAGTATTTTAGTTATGAGTATTTTAGTTATGAGTATTTTAGTTATATAAGAATTTAGCATGAGAATTTAGTACAAAAATTTAGTTATGCGAATTTAGTATGAAAAATTTAGTATGAGAATTTAGTATGAGTATTTAGTATGAGTATTTAGTATGAGTATTTAGTATGAGAATTTAGTATGAAAAATTTAGTATGATAATTTAGTATGAGTATTTAGTATGAGTATTTAGTATGAGTATTTAGTATGATAATTTAGTATAAGAATTTAGTATGAGAATCTAGTATGAAAATTTAGTATGAGAATTTAGTATGAGAATTTAGTATGAAAATTTAGTATGAGAATCTAGTATGAAAATTTAGTATGAGAATTTAGTATGAGAATCTAGTATGAGAATTTAGTATGAGAATTTAGTATGAGAATTTAGTATGAGAATCTAGTATGAAAATTTAGTATGAGAATTTAGTATGAGAATCTAGTATGAGAATTTAGTATGATAATTTAGTATGAGAATTTAGTATGAGAATTTAGTATGAGAATTTAGTATGAGAACTTAGTATGATAATTTAGTATGAGACTAGTATGAGAATTTTAGTTATGAGAAAAATTTACAGGAATCACACTTACAGTATTACGGTGACAAAATGAATATGCAGATCGAGGTCATCAGTTTTTACGGCGCGCCATCTATGTAATTACGTTATCTGGCGTGATGCAGCATTCTGGGAGAGCCTTCAGCCTTTCTAATTACTATAAACCTTGCTTCCCGTATATATGAGGCGGCATAAATGAACGCTGCTAAATGGCTACAAAGAGAATATAACAAAATAAATGATCAAAATAAAGAGAAAGAATAGATTAAAAAAACCTTATGTATTATGCAGAATATTTTACAGCAATTGAAACCCTGATAAAACAACTACACGATAAAAACAAAAGAGGAAATAACAAAATAAAGTGTCCAAATAAAGAGAAAGAGATAAAAAAACTTCAATGATGTAGTCGTATTGTGCAGAACATTTTACATCGTCCATTAAAACAATAGTGATAAAACAACAACACTAATAATAACAATATCAATAAAAACAACATCAACAACAACAGCCATAATAATAACAACATCAACAACAGCCATAACAATAACATCAACAACAGCCATAACAACAACAACAACAACAACAACAGCCATAACAACAACAACAACAGACTGGTCAAAATCGTTCACCAAAATCCGGATCCCAAAAGCTTTCTCTTCTTCACCTTTTAGCTCACGCCTCGAGAAAAGAGAGAGAGAGAAGAGAGAGAGAGAGAGAGAGAGAGAAGAGAGAAGAGAGAGAGAGAGATGAGAGAGAAGGAGGAAG
>JACEEZ010009891.1:0-23404 GCA_016584305.1 Chionoecetes opilio | reverse complement strand
AAAGGGGGGTTTAAAGGCCCTAAAATTCGTACTACTCAAATATGACTTTGAAACCTAATTCCGAAAAGCTGCTTGGAAGAGCTTTTTGGCTGTTATAAAGAACTACCTAGGTAATGTTCGAGCATCGAATTATGAGGAACTTGTAAATGACATGTTGAAGAGTTACCATGCGCTTGGGGCTCGGATGTCACTCAAAATCCACTTTTTCCATTCACATCTTGATTTCTTCCCAACGAATCTTGGCGCGGTCAGTGATGAGCAGGGGGAACGTTTCCATCAGGAAATTGCCACCATGGAAACTCGATACCAAGGACGATTCAGTCCCAACATGATAGGGGACTATTGCTGGACGCTACAACGTGAAAGTAACATAATTTAAGTATATTTTTTGCCAGATATGTACATTAGGTCCTAATAAAGCCGCAGGCACCACTAGAATTTAATTACGAGTAATATATATTAACGTAGGGGGATTGTTTTGATTAATTATATAATAATATATATGTATATAATTATAATTATAATAGCTATTAAAATTTAAAATGCCGATATTTAAAAAAATATATGTGCTAGAGAAAAAGCAATGCCATTTTTGAAATCAGCAGCAAAAATGCTTTCCAACCCACACACAATGAACTCAGAACCATTTTTGGTGTCGACCAGTGTTATCAGCTAAGATAAGTGGCTTTTAATCCACAGGCACACACAAAACACTGACTATGCATTCTCAAGAAGGCAAGCAGCAGCGGAACACCACCATTATGTCAATGTCAACATTATCGACGGAGGATGTAGTGTCTGTCCGAGCAACACAATAATAGCTGTGTTGCTGAAAGAGGCAGACACACGTACAAACACCTCCAACATGAATACATGCTGATAACATATATGTTTCATCATACACATGCATATAATATATCCAGTGCCATAACACTATGCTGTGGCCCCAGCAGTCAGTCCTGTAATAGTGATAGTGGTGGCCATCTGGCTAGTGGTGTCACTGCATGTCTGGGAGTACGAGTACAGCCCACACAGTCTGTGGAGGGCTATCTAGAGGAGAAGGCTGCTGAAATAAATGCCCCAATCCATAGAGAGACTGCGTCAAACAGGGCACGGGCACGTTGAACCCTATTCCCCTTGTTATTTTCCTCAGTACTCGAGCTGACTCGGTACAACCTGTCTATTTGTATTGGGGAGATTGATCTGTATTCCCTCTGTGTTTCAATGGTTATGCAATATACAGTAGGTTTTCCTTGAGCCTTTAGTGCTGCAAGGCCCCCCTTGTATAAGGTGACATCAGTTATTAACACTAAAGAATCAGGCCTAAAGTTCCACACAGGGACACCATTTCACAATGAAGTATATTTTCCGTCCTTGCTGGAAGGTTCTAGGCCTGTTGGTGGAAGGACGGGCCAAGCAGTGAAGGTTTGTGTAGAGGCGGCAGTAAAGTGTCAAGACCAAGGGATGGCTTAGTGCAGATGAGAAGTTGTTTCTTGTTCTGTTCTCCCTGGAGCAGGAATGGGCCCCAGACATAACTACGTCACAGTTTGTTTACATCGGTGCATTGTGGGGATAAGGCGGGGTCGCCGCGGGTGGACCTACGAAGGGAAAACTACGGCGATGTAAGAATTTCGAGTTATTTTGCGCGAAATTGATATTCCAGGTGCTATAATACTGTGCTCTGTTCTCGCTGACAACACTAGAGAAGACCTGAGGTAATGGCTGATGTGCAGAGGCTTCTAAACCAAGAAAACAGAGTCAAAACAGAGCCTCGTCAAAAGGTAAGCAACTGGTAGGTACGTAATGTGTCCCTACCACTTGCTTACTTCTTAATGAGACTCTGCTGTGACTGTTTTCCTGGTTTAGAAGCCTTTGAACATCAACCATCACCTCTGGTCTTCTCTATGTTGTCAGCGAGCACGGAAATATAGCACCTGGAATATCAATTTCGCCCAAAACAAATAGAATTTTTTTCATCGTCGTAGTCTTCTCTTTGTAGGTTGTACATATTCATGGTTATGATAGTATTAAAATACCTTATTAATTGAGTTCCTTTTGTTGTCTTTCCTCATAATAAGTAGTGGTACATCATGGTTTAAGTGTTACTTGACGAGCCAATGCATACTCTGAGTCTATACCAACATCACCTTTCCTATGATTTATCTTATTACTCCATCCATAAACAAGTTGCATAACCACGGTGACATTACCCATCCTTGCCTCATGGTACCTGGTACTGTCGTCTACCGATATTTTTATCCCTACACAAATCGGGAAAAGTCAAGGGTGTGCATCGGCCAGCTGGTGTTCTGGCCACAGCCCTACCTGCTCCCGATCCTCCGTTGCCCCAGTGTCTGTCTAAAGGTTGGCCATTCCATCAATACCTGCCACTCTTCCGTGCGCTGCACCCGCTGCAGTGGCCCCCACCCGTGCCAAGTGGCGGAAGTTGCCTGTGACAGGCCTTTCCACTGCTTTCAGTGTGGGGGGCACCATGGCCCCAGGTCTGCTCACTGCCCTTTCAACCAGGAGGCCCAACATCTGTACGGCATGCTAGTCCAGGAAGGGATGCCCCTTCCTGACATCAACAGACGTCTGCGTCTCCTCTCACTCCCGAAATCCCGGCCACCTCCTCTATCACGACCTCCCACTACGGCTGCACCGCCACCCAGGGCCGCCCACTCCGGTGTCGCTTATTCCACTGTTACCACGGGGAACAGGTACAATGTTCTACAAGACCCAACGGAGGATGATGACGCTCTCCAGGACCCTCTTTCCCCTTCTCCTCCTTTCCTCGCACTCTGTTCCCCGAGACCCAGACGCCATGGAAGATCGCCCCGCCAGCCGGCTGCACCCATGATGCCTGCTGGGGGTTCATCTTCTCCTGCCTCCCATGTGGACCTCATCCACTCCACGACATAGGTGGACGTACACCACCCGCCGTCCTCCCTCTCTCGGGAAGGTGCCGTGCCTGCCTCCTCTGCCCCCCGCGCAGCCTCTCGGCCCCAACGCCTCCCTGGGCCACCACCACCGCCTAACACACCTCACTTCCGACTCTCTCCACATCCTGTTCCATCCACAACAAGACAAAACGTCATGCCGCAGATTTTCACCCTGCTCATGGAAGCATATACCACCTTTACCAACAGGGCTCGTCAGTCCCTGCCATACTAGCCAGTCTTTGGCCAGCACTCTCCTCCGTCCTCTCCGTATTCCTCCAATGATGGCCCTCTCCCTTCTCCTGTGGAATGCCCGTTCCCTGCCCAGAAAGACCCCCCGAGTTCAAGACCTACTTGGGGGAAACTTTACCTTCTGTGGTTGGGTTGTGTGAGACGTGGCTCTCCCCCCACCTCTCTCTCAACCTAACCGGCTACACCATCATCCGGAAGGACAGACCCCAGGGGCGTGGAGGCGGCGTCCTCCTTGCAGTTCACGACACCCTTGACCATTTCCCCCTTGCTCTCCCACAGTGGCAGCACGGCCACCTCGAAGTGGTCGCAGCTAGGGCTGCTACGCAACAGGGTTGGCTCTCCGTAGCTGTCTGCTATAACGCTGATGGTGCCACATACCGGAAACTGATCCACTACTTTTCCTCCTTCCTCCGCCTGTTGTCATCATGGGTGACTTCAATGTCCATCACAGGTGTTGGGAACCTGACCTCCCTCTTCATCTCACCAACATCTCCGGGAGGGCGCTCTTTCAGCTCATCCTTGACTCGCCTCGCCTGTCCCTTCTTTCACCCCCGGGTCTGCCTTCCCGTCACCATCCCCACACGGGTGCTACCTCTGTCCTTGACCTATTCCTTGGGGACCCAGCCTTCAGTGCCATGACCGTCACCACTGGCCCTTACATGGGGAGTGATCACCTTCCCCTCCTTGCCTCCTTCCCTGCCGTCACTGCCAGGCCTCACCCCGGTTGCTTGCCTCGCTGGAAGTTCACGCCTTCCGGCTGGCCCCTCTTCGAGGCGGCACTCCACGACCCACCGGATCTCTCCTCCCTTCCACTGGAAGACGCTGCTGCCTCCCTTTCCACGTTCCTGGAAGACGCGGGAAAGACTGCCTTCCGTCTCTCGACGCGCCGCGCCCCTCGCTGTCCGGGCAAATCTTGGTGGAGCGAAGACTGCGCCCAAGCAGGCAAGGCCTGTAGGAGGGCGTGGAACCAATGGCGTCTAAGGCCTATACTACAGCTTGGGGCTGAATATCGTCGACTCGATGCCATATGTGCCAGGACCATCCTCCTCTCCCAGAGGAAGGCGTGGGGCGCCCACTGCGCTTCCCTCTCTCCATCCTCCTCCACAGAGCGTACGTGTGATTTTTCCACTCCATGGAGGGCACAAAACGACGCCTCTCACTGCCCTAAGGGATGGTGCCAACCCCCTCCTGGATGACCCGCAGAAGGCTGCATTACTTGCTGCACACTACCATGACAAGATTGGACTACGATCTCCTCTTTCATCGTCCCTTACCATCAATGCAGCAATAAATAATGCTGTTGCCTCCCCTGGCATCCCGGCACTCACCAGTCTTTTCACGAATGAGGAGATGGATTGGGCCTTGTCCACCTTAAGACCGGGGAAAACTGCGGGCCGGGACAACGTGCCGTATGAGTTCCTCCTCCACAAGACACCTCCCTTGAAGACCACGGCACTCTCCCTCTTCAACACCAGTTGGCTCCGGGGCGTCTTCCCTACGTACTGGAAATCCTCCAGTGATGAGGATCACCTTTCAGTGGGTGCCTTCGCACTGCAATATCCAGGGCAACGAGGTTGCTGATGCTGCTGCCAAGATAGCCCTGGAATGACCTATTCCAATTCCGCTGACCTGGAATGTTCGATTATGCACTAAGTTGGAAGTTTTGACGGGGTCATCGAAAACGCATTCCGTCGAACCTTCCTGTTACCCTCCGAGGTAAGCATCACCTCTCTCCCGCTGCCGCTCTCCACCGCCAAGCGTCTGATTTCTAGTGTCTGCCGCTCCGCCTGGGATAGGTCGCTCGGCGACGCCCTCCGTGCCACCTCCATGGGTAATCCCGCACAACTCCCCCCCGCCCCCCTGGATAAAGAAAAACGCCCCTTCTTCTTCTTCTTCTGTTTGTGCCCTTTTTTCTGCTTTTTATCGCTTTGTGGGTTTCGCCCTTTTAAGCTCGAGGCAAACTTGAACAATTTTTCCCTTTTTTGGGCCCCTCTTTTACCCCTTTTCCCTTTCCCGGGCCCCCCTTTGGGGGGGAAGAAAAGGGGCCCAAAAACGGGGCAGTATAGACACGACATAAGTCCCTCCTATACCTCCCCCTCCTAAAACGTTTTTCCAAACATTCCCACGAAATTTTTTTTCCCCAAAGCCTTTTTTAAAAAAACCTTGGGTTATTTTCTACTTTTTTCCTTCTTTTCATTACCCCCAATACAGCCCAGCACAGAAAGGGAAATTCCCCCCCACCCAACCCTTTATATCCTCCTACCCCATTCACCTTTCCCCCTACCCCCTAATAGGGGAGGGTATCAGCCCCCCCTCCCCTGCCATTTTCGCCACATTTCTATTTTTTAAAGTGTTCAATATTTTCCCCTTTTTCCTCTACAGAAGCTATATTATACAGGCCGGGTCCTGCCCATCCCACCCTGGGCCTTAAACTCAAATTGTTCCTGCCCTTGGCCTTCACCAACAGTTGCTTCCCCAATCCCCTTTGAAAGCCAGTGAAGTGCCTTGGTTTTCTCTTTTTTAAGTCCCCACTTTAACGTGGATTTACCCCCCCAAAACCTCTCCCCACCTAGCTTTTTCCATTGTTTTCCTATTCTTATCTTCACCTTTTTGGTTTTTTTCCTGCCCGGGTTTTTTTCTAAAAGGTTTTTTTCCCTCCTTTTCCCCTTCAAATTTTCCCGTATCCATTTTGGGAGCGGGCCCCAACCCCCTCCTTCAGGTCTGCTTCAACCACCTATCCTCACTAAAAGCCCCTTTCTTTTTTTTCCAAGCGGTTAATTTCCCCCTTTTTAAAATCCTTTCCCTGAAGGTCCCTCCCCCCCAAATTAATCTCCCCGAATGGCCTCCACAGCTGTGCGGGTTTGGGGGTTTCCAAACCCCAAATCTACCCATAATGTCCCGTTTTCCCCTCTAGCTTAGTTGACTCCCCCCATAATAGGTTTTCTCAGGACCCATACAAGCAATAGGCACTTTCCCTTTCCCTTTTCCCAAAAACTCCTACCTACTTCATATTTGTTAATTTCCTTTCTTCCCCCGTTAATGATCCTTGCTGCATCCTCCTAGCCCTTTTCCCCCATTTGTTGTCCTTTGTCTTTCTCCTCCAATTTCCCTTTCCCTTTCTTACTTTCCCGTCCTAGGTATGTATAACCCAGCAACCACCCCTAGAATGTTGTTTCCCCAGAACCCCTTGGCCTTCCCCTTTGCTGGTTTAACCCCCATCACCTTACACTTCCCCACAATGAAACCCAATGTTCCAAATTTCCCCTCCATAACTGTTGACTATTTCCCAGCCCCTCCTCCATGTCTTCCTTCCTTCTGCCATAAACTAAATCTTGGGATAGGCCCAAACATCCTAGTTTTCTATTTCCCCAAACCTTTACTTTCTGATCCCACTATCAGTTCCTCCATGTAGATGTTTAAGAGTGTTGGAGAGAAACACATCCCTTGGGCCGAACTCCTATGTTTTTTCCTTTTCCACCTTTTTCCTTTTAATCTTAGTGTGAAAATTACCTCCCTTTTTCCCTTTTACAACCCTAATTAAACCGGGACCACCTTTTCACTCTCCCAGGTGTGCCCAAAGTTCATTTAATTTTTCCCCTATCAACCGAGTCGCATGCTTTCTCATATCTATAAATACCAGGTACCGGCCTCATCTCCCCTCCCCGGGGCCCCTTTTTATGATTTCCTTTTTCACCCAAAAATTTTTTAAAATCCCACCTTTCCGGGAACCCCTTTTCTCTTCTCCCCCGCACCTTTTTCTTCCTCCCGCCATGACATTAGCTTTTTGGGGTTTTTCACCCACCCAAATTTTCCCTTTGGGGGGTACTTTATCACGCTATGGGGCTATAATTTCTATTTCCTCTTATGGCTTCCCTCCTCCTTTATGTATAAGTGTCACTCTACTCCTTTTCCCGTCTTGGGGCACCTCACCTTTCTCCCAAAAATTCTCTAAACAGATTAATAGAGCTAGTTTTAACCCTTTTCCTCCATTAAATTTTGAATTCCCCGATGATTCCTCCCGTTTTTTTCCTGATTTTTCCCAATTTTTAATTGCTTGTATAAACAGAAGCTACATCCTGCTTTTTATTCTATAAATTTTTTCCCTTTTTCTTTCTTCACTGGAGAGGGAATAGGTTTCCCCACTTCCCTTTTAAATTTTTTTCCTCCTTCCATATGAAATTTTCCTCCATATTTTTCCCCTACAGGTAAATCTCTTCCTCTCTTGTTAACTCTCTATCCTCCATTTCAGCCTAACTTCTTGGGGCCCATTGGCCCCCCCAGGTTTCTCCTCAGCCCTTCTCCCTCCTTCCTTTTCTTTTCCTTTAGGCATATTACAAATAACCCGTGTCTGTTCTTTTCCCACATTCCTATCTTCCCCAAAAAAAATGGGCTCTTTTCTTTTTCATCTTTTGGGATCTATCCCAAAGGGCCCCCCTCCATTCTTCCTCAAAAACCTTTCCCCCCTTGAAGTCTTGCTAAATTTTGGCCCCACTTCTCTGTTTCCTGTTTCTTTTTTCCAAAACTCGTATTGGGCCCGTCCCACCCCTTATCCCACCACCCGTGAGCCTCGTTTTTTATTTTGAATTTCTTTTTTTTTTTTCGCTTTCTTGGCTTCTTTTTCTAATGACGTTCTTTATCCCGTTCCCATTTACTAAAAAGGTCCCAAAACCCTTTTGTTTTCTCCTTTGGGGGAAAGGGGGTTTTTCCATTCCTTCCCACAATACTCTAAACCATTTTGGGGTTTTTAAAATCCCCCTTTTTCTTTCCTATTACCTTCTTTGCTTTTTTCCCCCCTGTGTTTTCCCACACGTGATCCCTATCCCTGCTAGGGTCTGGAAAATATCTACATCCTCATTTTCCCAATCCTGCATCCTTGTCTATTTACAGGGTCTTTACGAGTAATAATCTATCGCCCCAATCGTTGTTTTTATCCTCCCATGTTGTTGGGTTTTCTAAAATTTCCCCCTTCTTTATTCTACAGCCCGCCTTTCCAGCAAAATCTAATAACAAAATCTTTCCGGGTTTCCCTTTTTTTCTTTCCTCCATTTTGGCCCGATATGACCATTATGTAGCCCATTATCACCCACTTGTCCCTCCCGACCTTTTCTTTGACTCAAGCCTGCCTCAAACCCGCTTTATATTGTTTCCTGATTTCCCCACCCTTTTACTACCAGGGAAACTACTGTAAACCCCCCAGACTTCTTTCTGTTCCCTAACTTTTACCGTTATTATACTCCTTTATTTTTTTAACCGTGTGGTTTTTTTATATCCCGGGGGTTTTTTTATTTCTTTAATAGTTCTTCCCTGCCTTTTTTTCATTAGTTTTTCCTGGGGACCTCCCCCCCTTTTTTTCTCCCCACCTTCCCTTTCCCCTGCCTATTCCTACCCAACCTCCCTTCATCCCACTCAAAGCTGTCATGCCTCGGGCTCCATACTCCTTTCCCTCTTCTATCAAGGGCCCCCATTTTTTCCTCCATCCCGTGGGCCCGTAAGGGAAGTGGCCTTCCCCCTCTACTCTCCCCTTCCCCATGGGCCCGGTCCCCTCTCCTTCGTTGAGCCCAAATTTTGCTACATTCCCGCCAAACCAAAACCCCCTTTCCCCCCGTTAGACATGGGTTTTGCCATTCGGACCAACCCCCTGGTTTTCCAAATATCTCCCCACCGCTTTTAGCCCAACACACGCCCAATTCTCCAGCGGGTCTACACACTTCTTATTCACCCCCTTCTCTTTTCCCAAACCAAAACAGGTTTGGGCCCCCTTCCCTTTCCTCATGGGGGTACACCCACCAGGGGGGTCTGCCGTAACCCTTTTCTTCACCACTCCTCGAAAAACCTTCACTTTTCCTTTTTTCCCCCTTTCATTAAAAAAACCGTTGCCACCCCCTCTATTACTACCAGGTCCTCCCGGGTCCATCTCGCCCTTTGGGCCGGGGGTCTCACCTTTTTTGGGTATGGTCCCGAGTTCTCCCGGGAAAAATTTACCCTATCCTATAGTACCGCTCCCTCAGCTCTGTATCTTTAGGATACTGTCCCCAAACAACCATATCCTTCTTTTCCATTTTTCCGGGGTTCTTTAAAATAGTCGCTTTCCCCCCCTGACCATCTTCCATGAAAACGGCCGACTCCCATCCAGGGTGTCGTTGTCGCCTGGGGCCCCCAGGTCCGGGCCCCCTTCCCTTGCTTGGCTCCTTGGGGCCCCGGTGGCCGCCGTAGTCGTTTCCTCCCCGGTTGGGGACTCTCCCCCCTTGCAGACTGGTTGGCCCTTTTTGTACTGGGTCCTCGGGCCCCGGGCCTTTCCCTAGTCGTCCTCCTCAGCGGTTGAGGAAAAGCTCCATTGCAAATTGATTGGCCTCCTTGGGACTGGTTTCTCGGGCCCCCGGGGGCCGCCGTATCGTCCTCCTCAGGGGGTTGGGGACTCTGGTCCATTGCAGGCTGGTCTGGCCTCCTTTCATTTGGGCCCTTTCCCAAAGGCCCTGTTGTGTCCTCCTCTGCGGCTGGGGGTCTGCCCCCTCTGCCCAACTGTTCTGGCCCCCTTACCCCGACGTCACTCCTCTTTCCCCTAACCCCTACAGTGTATCCCCCTCTTTCGGCTGGGGACTCGCCCCCTCGGGGGGGGTCTGGGGCCTCCCTTCCTTGGGGGGGGCTCCCTTTTTCAACCCCCGGGGTTTTGTTCCCCCCCCCTGTGGCTGCGGGCTCGGCCCCCCTCGGGGGGTCCCTTCTCCCACCCTCACTTCCTCTGTTGCCCCCAGCTTCCTCGGGGCGCCCCCCCCTCGTCCCCCCCCAATCATGTTTTCCAAAACCTGCTCGTGTCGTTCCTTTTGTCTTGTAGGATGATCTTCACTCATCCCTACTTCCTGCTGGTTTTAGTGGGCCCGTACCGTGACCCCCCCATTTCACCCTCTAGGAAACCCGTGCTTCGCCCCCATTTCCCCTTCCTTTTCACTTCCAATTTTGTCCCTTAAATTCCCCTCATCCTTCCTCCAAATCTCTTGTCTTCTCCAGGCCTCTGTCCCCTTTCAAGAAACAAATTTGGGTTTTTGGGGACTTCAGCGTCTTTATGTTCCAAAAGGTCCTTTAAAGGGTTTCACACAACCGTGTGAAACCAAATTTTCGCACATCCACAGGCCCTTAATTGACTCTCCCCTTCACCTCCCCCTACACCCCTCCACAGGAAAACTCTTAAAGTAATCGTCCCGGGCCCATTTTTTCTTTTCATAATTGTTGGGAAAGGTCATTCAAAATACCTAACCACAAAAAAATTCATTTTTACCCCCTTAATTTCCCAAAAACATTTAAATTTTGTAAAAAAACGCGGGAAAAAAAACAGCCACATTCCAGCCGTGGCGGGAACTTGGGTGGCCCAAGGGCACACGAGTGAGGCTCCCAGCCCCGGGCCCCCAAAACAGACACACGGAAACTGAGAAAAAGTAGTACTTGGGGGAATTTTTGGGTTTCTTCTGGGATATTTTTTTGGCGACAAAGGCACATACTTTATCCTGCATGGGCCAGCCAAAAAAGCTTGGCCCTTTTCCGAGAGCTTAGCACCCCTTTACAAACCCCCATTTGGGGAGATATATGTTTTTGCAACCCTTTTGGGGGGCGACGGGGGGGGCGGCTAGTAGTAGCCAGGGTACTGCAGCCCTCTCATCTCGGGGGCCTTGACCCGCCCCTTCCCGCCCCTGCAAACATATATGCTCCCCACAGTTTGCAAATGGGTGCTAACTCTTCCCGGTTTTAAAGGCACAGCCCCCCCCGCCCCACCCCCACAGGATGCAAAATACTTGCCAAAACGCAAAAAAAAAAAAATCAAACACCCAAAATTCCCCAAAATACTACATTTTTCTCAGTTTTCCGCGCATATTGGGATCAGGCAGGGCTGGGAGGCTCCCTGTTGTGACGTCGCCGACCCCTGGGCGTCGTCGTGAAAAAAAATTTTTGGTTTTTTAGAAACCCGGGAAAATTTTCAGATTTTTAATGGGGGGATCTTTAAAAAAGGGTGATTTGGGGCAAATCTGACAAAATATTGTTGATAAAAACTCGATCATTTGGGTATTTTTGACGGGATTAAATCAGGAAAGAAAGAAAAGGTCGGGGGATTTCTTTAAACACCATTCTTTCCCGGGAGCTTTACCCCGGGGTTTCAGAGAAATCGTTTTTAGGGGGATGAGTGGAAACACGGGTGTTAAAACACTTTCCCAAACCTTTCCGTGCCGGGGTCCGTGATTCTAAACCCCAGGGTCTTTCGCCCTGGGTCTATAACCCCGGGCTTTGGGCCCCTCTCCTACCTCAGTGTTGGCGCCCTGGGTCCATACCCCGGAATGGCCTCCCCCCGCGTCTTGGATGTCGCCCTCACCCGCCTGAGGATCGGTCAGCCCGTCAGACGGTTCACACAACACTCACGGCCACACCTGGCATCGCCTTGTACCTCACGCCCGACCGTACTGCCGGAGCAAAGGCTACCCTCCGAAATCACATCGGATCGGATCGGACTGCCCCTGGTTCAGAATTTCCCGGAAGTCGATTGAGCACTTCCTGCTGCAGTGTCCTCGCCTCCACTCTCACCGACAACTTCTACGTGGTCAACTCATCGCCCTGAACGTCAACCACCTTTGACCTGCCCACCCTGCTGGCCGCCGCTGCCGTCCACCCATCACGACGCCCCGCCGTCATTCGCCCACCTGTGCCTTCTGAGGAAGACTAATCAACTGTCACGACTGTGATTACTTCACAGTTGTAACACCAGGGCGAATATCGTCGACTTCGACATCACTGCCCTGCAACAACAACAACCACAACCATAGCACACCACCGGGAAGCCTCGCTGCCCTAAACAACCAACACAACCAAGTAAGGCTCAATACTGCACCACCCTAAGCCTTATACGTTTTCTGCTGCAGTCACGGTGCAGTGTTACCACGCCGGGCCAGTCTCTCTCTCTCTCTCTCTCTCTCTCTCTCTCTCTCTCTTATCTCTCTCTCCTTCCTTTCTTTCCTTCTCTTTCTCCATTTTCTCTCTCTCTCTCTCTCTCTCTCTCTCTCTCTCTCTCTCTCTCTCTCTCTCTCTCTCTCTCTCTCTCTCTCTCCTTCCTTTCCCTTCTCTCTCTTCCTATCTCTCAAGAAAGGAGAAAAAAAAATATAAAGGAGAGAGAGAAAGAGAAGGGAAAGGAAGGATGAGAGAGAGAGAGAGAGAGAGAGAGGAGAGAGAGAAGAGAGAGAGAGAGAGAGAGAGAGACGAGAGAGAGAGAGAAGGGAAGGAAGGAGAGAGAGAGAGAGAAGGGAAAGGAAGGAGGAGAGAGAAGGGAAAGGAAGGAAGAGAAGAGAAGGAAGAGAGAGAGGAGAGAGAGAGAGAGGATATGAGAGAGAGAGAGAGAGATGAGAGAGAGAGAGAGAGAGAGAGAGAGAGAAGGAAGGAAGGAAGAGAGAGAGAGAGGGACTCGCCCGGCTGGTGTAACACTGCACCGTGACTGCAGCAGAAAAACATATCTGGCAACACACACCGCGAGCAGATCAGCTGGAAGTGACGGGACCCATACTCTCCACGAGTGCCGACAGTTTCCCGTTCTTGATCGTGATATTACAGTGCCCAATATATACATTGGTAAATTTTTAAAAACTAGGACCGGAAATTCCCTACATACTTGGAGTATGGTTTCTGTTCACCTTATTGGATTCTAAGAAACATTCTCTCTATGAACTTCCGTCGCAAATCACTACTTTCGGAGATATAAAAGTNCTACCAAAAAAGGCGGCCATCAGGTCTAAGGTGTCTAGGCAGCTCTATTTATGGCTCAGCAGCCCTTTCCACCCTCAGAAAACTGGACGTCCTCCAAAATGCGGCCCTGAGGATCTCCATTGGGGCAATGAGGTCCTCACCTGTCATCGCCCTTCACGCAGAGAGCGGCATCTCTGTTGTTCATCATCTTGTTGCAGGTACACAGGAGGGAGATCCTGTGTCATCATTACCACCACATCATGTCCCTGCCACCATCCCACCCCCTCGCCACTCTTTATGCCAACTCCGGTGGGGATCCTCACACTCCAGTCTGGCTGGACGCTCCAGACTTCCTGGAGCCCGTCAGCCTCTACTGGTCCGTGCACTGCTGGCCCACTCTGTGCTGAACCTGCCACCACCTCCTACTCAGCCCATCAGCCCACACGTACTCCCCGGTTCCATCCTGGCTGGACATTTCCCCGATGGTTGCCCTGACTATCCCAGATCTTCCTCCCAAACGCTCAGCTGGCATCCTGGCAGCTCCTTTATTCCGTCAACTCGACATGTCACTCTACCACAACCACTTGAAGATCTGCACTGATGGCTCTCACTCCCCCACCATTCCGTCTACAGGCGCTGTCGTCTATGACCCTCGCTCCAACATCTGCAGGACGTGGCGGCTGCCCCCTGAAACAGATGTTCTGTCAGCAGAACTCTTCGCCATTCGCCAGGCTGTGTCTTACCTGAACACCACCTACGCCCCGGCCAGAGCTGTGATCTACACAGACTCTCTCTCCTCCCTCCATCTCTTCCTCTCCCGCCGCCCGGCTTCCTCCACAGCCATGGTTCACTCCCTGCAACGGCTACTCCTCTCCCTCACCTCAGTAGGCTGGAGGATCACCTTGCAGTGGGTGCCTTCCCACTGCAATATCCGGGGCAACGAGGCTGCTGCACTGATCTATATAACATGGATCGCGGATCTGGGCTAGCTGTGGCCGAGATACTGAAGTCACCAGCCGCCATCTTGTCATAACCAAAACAAATACATGGGCCGGCCAGGCAGTGGCTGGGTGTTGGCTGCTGGCATGTGATAGCCTATATTACCACCTACTACTACTACTACTATTACCACCTACTACTACTATTACCACCTACAACTACTGTTGGGTTTGTACCTTGGGGTTTTTGGGGTTTATTAATTCATTTATTTTTTCTTTGCTTTATTTGTAGTTGGGGTTTTACACTTTTTCACTAATTGTTGTGCTGACCCTTGAAAAAAAGTTTTGCATCCCCCATCTGTTTCACCTCCCTTGTGGCTGCCTGTATTTGGCCGCTTTTCAGTCCATGCTTTCCCCCTGGTGCCCCTTGGGTTTTTGTACTGTTCTGGGCGAACTTTTGGTCCCCCAGCCCCGGGGTACTTTTTGGTTCAAGTGACCTGTACTTATTGGCAAGATGTCTTTGGGAGAAAAGCTATCAACCCGGCGCTGGCGGGGGGGGGCGACCGTACTCACGTCCCCTTAGGCATACTTGATGTCCTGATGTGCCCAAAATGCAGCTGGATATCCCGGGGAGGCTTCGAAAAAGCGTTGGCTCCCCTCGAGGGGCCCGGGAGACTTGGAATTGGAGATATGTCCTAACTTTTTAAAGGATGACCGGGGGCCGCTGATGTTCCGCCGGAGGAAAAAGAGCGCGTGTGTTGCTGCCCAATGCTATGAGTTTGATAAATTTAAAATTGGAGGGGGCATCCACTCGCAGTGCGAAACTCTATAAAATTTCCTTGTCTACACTGTCCCCAAAAATTGAGTTGCCGAATTCAGTGGGAGTTTTTGATGGCATTTTTTTTGGGGACATTTGAGGGCCCGGTGGGTGAACTACATTCCTTTTTAAAAAGAAAATTCACCATTGCAGTCTCTCGGGGAAGGTGAGGCTAATTTCGGACCCGGGTTGTCACTCAGGGCAGCATTACAAAGTTGCATGTACCTTTTTAAGGGGAGCGTTTTTGGTAAAAGGGAGGTTTCCCTTTGCACACTCGGCTCTTTTAAATAAGTATCCTCCATCTGCGGGAGATGGAGGTCCTCCTTGGGGAAACCCCCCTAAAGATGAACTTTGACAAGTGGGAGTTTGGGGGTTTTTAATTTAAGGGTACGTATGGCCTGTTTTTGACTCCATTTTTGGGGTCTTTGCCAATGAATTAGTTTGGAGTGGTAAAGGAAGGTTTGGCCAAAAGTGACCCCCTTTGGGCTCCTACATTTCCCCAAAAAGATAAGCGCCGTAGAGGTAGACCCTTAAAGGATGTGACAAAAAAGACGACTGGGGCGAAAAACCTGGGGCAGAGAGAAAGTGTTTCCTGGTTCTGCTTCAGCCCTTCAACTTCCTCTATGTAATTCATCGGTGGTTTCTTAAAACCCCATGCCTGAAAGGTTACTGTATTTAAGCTCTCTTCCGGGGGAAAAAGGAAAAAATTCGTTCGACTGTTTGTTTTTCCACTGCCAAAACAGGCACATATTTTTGGTTGCTCTGAAATATGTCCAGTGTGGGGTTTTCATAACATTTTGGTTTGTCCTATAGTAATATGTGGAAAAAGGGGGGGTCAAAGGGGTCCCCCTGTTCCAAATCAGGTTTACAGGTAGTGAAAGGAAACTTTTGGGAAAAAAATTCCTGTAAAAGGCCCCTGTTGACCTTTTTGGGGGTTGGCCCCAAAAACCCCAAATTTTAAAAAAACTACTAAGAAAACCCTGCACTGTTCTGCCGCAGCAATTTAAATTTTTGGGGTAAGGGGAATGTGTGCTGAACCCACCCTATTTTTTGTACGGGTTAGAAGCCCTATGTCTCTAGCAGTTTTGTCGGGGAAAATTAAGCCAAAGTGGGTTTTTCAAAACAAATTTTTTATTCCTTGGTGGTGAAAGGGTTTATTCAGGAAAACCTTGAAATTTATGCATGAATAAGGGATTGAAAGGGTTCTAGGCATTTTACACTGTAAAATTTCCTACAATTGTGCACCTTTGCTACCCCATGTGTTCCTTTTAATACCCAGGCCTTTGATAAAGTACGTTACTGATGATTATGGGAAAATAGACTTTTAACTGTTGACATCTTGGGGGTCTTGATGCTTTTGGAGTTTATTTCCTGGCAGTTGTGTGCGGGCCAAAGGGGACTGGTACCAAGATTCAGTTTTGGTTGGTATTATCGGGGATATGCCAACCCCTTCTAACAAGGGTTAGTCCCACGCTGTATTTTTTTAAAAATTTGTCTGAATCTGCCTTACAAAATTTTTTGGGATCTTATCTTTTTGGTATCATCTAAAGGGAACTACTTCTTTTTATCTCTCTCCTAATCCGTTCTTGAAAGGTTTTTTCTAAACCCGTAAATTTTTTAAACGATAGATATAGTTCTCTACCCTGAGCTATAAGAAAAGGAAAACTCCTTGACAAAAAAGGGCTTGCAAAAAAGGTTTTTAAATTTTATCTCATTTTTCGAAAATCCTCCCCTGCAACAGGATATAGCAGTACTAAAGGGTTTGAACAGAAGGGGTCTTTGAAAAATTTCCCCCTCCGAGTGGTCCTTGTACCCTACTACTCCCTTTCCCCATCGCCCTGTGGTTGAAAAAGAGTCTACCACCAAAGTCGGGCCGGTTTTTATGCCTCTGCAGGTAGCTAAAATGGTTTTCTTAAAGATTCCTAAAAGCTGGTCCTTCCCCAAAACCCTGATCTTTGGAAGTTCTCATGGGGTTTGAAGGGGGCCTTTGCATTACTGGAGAAAACCCAAGCTTTTTTCAATTTCTTTTCAAAAGGACCGGATGTGCACAATTTCTCTGGAGAGTAAGGGTTTTGTTCGCCCTGAGATTTCTTCGGTCCCCTTTGGAAAAAGGTAGTCCTCCTTTTGAACCTACAGTAAACATCATTTTAAAAATTTTTCCAAAATTGGAATTTAAAAAATTGAGGGAAAACCTCTATTTGAGATTTTTTGTCGGAGCTGATAGTGATGATGAGCTGTGCAAAGTTCCCGGGAGGCAAAGTCTATTTTAGCTACACTGGTATGCCCCTCTCTAAATGGGCTCAAATTGCTTTTTGCTGAAAAACTCTATAACCCCTTGAGCGGGTAGAGATGCATAGTCAAGCCCTTTGGTGCAGGGGTGCTTGCCCTTGGTCCTTTGCCTTTGGTGTTATGTATTTTTGCACCAAGACCTTGTATCTACAAAAAACTTTTTCTCATATTTTGCAAACTTTTTGTCCCTTGGTTCATTACCCTTTTTTGCTCGCAAAAAATTCTTTTCAAACTTTTGGGGCGGTTTGGGTCTTGATGGGATGAGCCCATTCCGGGAAACGGTTGCGAAATTTAAAAAAAAGGGGGTTGGGGGTCTCAAGTCTTCATCTTTAACATTCCCGCTGTTATTTCCTGGGTTTCATGGAAACTCCCCTGACTGGTTTAGAATGCATGCTTTTGGTTGCCTCTAAAGGGTTGGAGTTGTGTATTTGAAAATTTCCCTCTACATATGATTACTTTGATGTGCTCTTTTGTGCCCGGGAAGGGTGGCTCCATCAAAAAAATTTCATGCCTAATTGGAATTGCTTGGTGCCTTACTTTGCGTAAAACTGGCTCTGAAAAAGCCCTTTGGGTTAAGTGTTATCGATTAATAGAAATACTCTCCTTGAAAAAAAGCTGCATTAATTCAAACCCCTTATTTATTTTTGTGAGGGACTGCAGAAAAACTCTTAAACCTTCTCTTTTCAAATTGGACTATTTACACTGGTTTCCACGGGAGATGACTACCAACATTTTATGTTCTTCAAAAGACCTGAATTGCATGAAAGTGTACCCAAAAACCTTTAAAAATTTGGGGTTTTGTGGATGAAAAATTATATTACAAATTTACCTCCTACTTGAAAATTTTTCGGGCCAAAAATGGTTTAAAACCAGATTTTGGTTATCGGAAGAAATCCCAGATGCCTGGCCTTTTTGGTGGTTTGTTGACTTTTTTCCTGGAAAAGAGGGGGGGTTGGGAGTGTTAATTTTAAAAAACTTCCGGGGGGTTATTTTAGGCCTGTCCAAAAAAATTGTATGACATGGAATTTTCCCTTCGGGGGTTGTATCTGCTGATGATTTGGTACCCAAATCAGTCTACGAAAAACGGGGACCTCGGGTTGTCACTGCAAATAGGTTGCGGGTGATTTGGTGAAACAAAACCTTTGTGCAACTACCGTGAAAATTCACAGGGGGACGTGTGGTAAAAGCCCCTTTTAATGGTTTTGAATATAATTTAAAGTTGTGGAGTATTATTTTTAAATTAAAAGATGTCCCCTGCAGTGTACCTTTATGTTTGATTTATTGTTTTGGGGGTTTTTTTGTTTCAAAATATAGGGTTCTTATCTCTTGTGGGGGTTTTTTTTCGTCCAATATCGTATACCCCTTTGGGGGGTTTTCTTTTTCTCTAGGATATCTTATACCCTGTGGTGGGTTTTCTTGTTTCAAATCAGGAGTATCTGTATACCCTGTGGTGGGTTTTCTTGTTTCAAATCTGGTATTGTATCTCCTGTGGGGGGGGTTTTCTTGTTTTAAATTGGGTTTTTACTCCTGTGGGGGGGTTTTTTTGTTTCAAGTCAGGATATCTGTATACTCCTATGGGGGGGTTTTCTTGTTTCAAGTCTAGGAGTATTGTATACTCCTGTTGGGGTTTTTTTTTGTTTCAAATCTAGGGTATCTGTATACTCCTTGGTGGGGTTTTTTTTGTTTCAAATCTAGGAGTACTGTATACTCCCTTTGGGGGGGTTTTTTTTTTCAAGTCCCAGGGGTATCTGTATCTCCTTTGGTGGGGGTTTTTTGTTCAAAGGAGTATCTGTATATCCTATGGGGGGGTTTTTCTTGTTTCAAATCTAGGGGTATCTGTATATCCTGTGGTGGGTTTTCTTGTTTTGTCTAGGGATCTGTAACTCCTGTGTGGGGTTTTCTTTTTCAAGTCTAGGGTATCGTATCTCCCGTGGTGGGGTTTTTTTTTTTTTTCAAGCTAGGGGTATCGTTCTCCTTGGTGGGGTTTTCTTGTTTCAGTCAAATATTTTTATCCTTGGGGGGGTTTTCTTTTTCAAGTCTTTGATATCGTATACTCCTGTGGTGGGGTTTTTTGTTTCAAATCTAGGAGTATCTTATACTCCTTGGGGGGTTTTTTGTTTAATTAGGGGTATCTTTCTCCCCGTGGGGGGGTTTTCTTTTTCAAACTGGGGGGGTTTTGTATATCCTTTTGGGGTTTTTTTTGTTTTAAGTCTAGATATCTTATCTCCCGGGTGGGGGTTTTCTTGTTTCAATCTAGGAGTATCTGTATACTCCTGTGGGGGGGTTTTCTTGTTTCAATCTAATACTTATACTCCCGTGGTGGGGTTTTCTTTTTTCAAATTTGGGGTTCTTTTACTCCTGTGGGGGGTTTTCTTGTTTCAAGTCCCAGGGGTACTGTACTCCTTTGGGGGGTTTTTTTGTTTCGTCAATACTGTATACTCCTGGTGGGGTTTTTTTTTGTTTCAAGTCTAGGGGTATCTGTATACTCCTGTGGTGGGGGTTTTCTTTTCAAGTCTAGGGGTATTTTACTCCTGTGGTGGGGGTTTCTTGTTTCAATCTAGGAGTTCGTATACTCCGTGGTGGGGTTTTCTTTTTTTCAAGTCTGGAGTTCTGTTTTCTCCGTGGGGGGGTTTTTTGTTTCAATCTAGGGGTTCTGTTAAATCCCTTGGGGGGGTTTTCTTTTTTCAAGTCTAGGGTATCTTTTAAATCCTTGGGGGGGTTTTCTTTTTCAAATCAGGGGTATCTGTATACTCCCCGTGGTTGGGGGGTTTTTTTGTTTCTCGGATTCTGTATACTCCTGTGGGGGGTTTTTTTTTGTTCAAGTCAGGAGTATCTTAAATTCCCGTGGTGGGGTTTTCTTTTTCAAAATTAAATTCTGTAACTCCTGTGGGGGGGTTTTCTTGTTTCAATCTAGGGTTTGTTATCCCCGTGGGGGGTTTTCTTGTTTCAAGTCTAGGATATCTGTATATCCGTGGGGGGGTTTTCTTTTTCAAGTCTAGGGGTATCTGTAAACTCCTGTGGGGGGGGTTTTTGTTTTTGGGTTTATCCTTGGGGTTTTTTTCAAGTCTGGGGTATCTTTTTTCCTGTGTGGGGTTTTTTTTTTTCAAATCTAGGAGTTTGTATACTCCGTGGGGGTTTTCTTGTTTCAAGTCTAGGGTTCTGTATCTCCTTGGTGGGGGTTTTTTTTTTTCCCGTCAGGGGTTTTATACTCCTGGGTGGGGGTTTCTTGTTTCAAATCTAGGGGGTATCTGTATATCTGTGGTGGGGTTTTTTTTGTTTTTAAGTTGGATACTTATATCCTGGTGGGTTTTTTTTTTTTTCAGTCAGATATCTTATACTCCGTGGTGGGTTTTTTGTTTTAAGTCTAGGAGTATCTGTATATCCTGTGGGGGGTTTTTTTTGTTTTAAGTCTAAAATCTGATTCCTTGGTGGGGTTTTCTTGTTTCAAGTCTAGGAATCTTTCTCCTGTGGTGGGGTTTCTTTTTTCGCTAAATATTTATATCCTGTGGGGGGGGTTTTCTTGTTTCAAGTCAGGATATCTGTATACCCCGTGGGGGGGTTTTCTTGTTTCAATCTAGGGGCTGTATACCCTGTGGGGGGGGTTTTCTTGTTCAAATCTAGGGTATCTGTATACTCCCTTTGGGGGGGTTTTTTTTGTTTTAAATCTAGGAATTCGTTACCCTGTTGGGTTTTTTTTTTTCAAGTCTGGGGTATCTGTTACTCCTGTGGTGGGGTTTTTTTTGTTTCAAATCTAGGAGTATCTGTATACTCCCTTTTGGGGTTTTTTTTTCCAATCTAGGAATCTTATCTCCTGTGGGGGGGTTTTTTTGTTTCAATCTGGATACGTATACTCCTGTGGGGGTTTTTCTTGTTTCAAGCTAAATATCTGATACCCTGTGGGGGGGTTTTCTTGTTTTAAATCTAGGGATCTTTACTCTTGGGGGGGTTTTTTTTTTTCAAATCTGGATATCTGTATACCCTGTGGTGGGGGTTTTTTGTTTCTCTAGGGTACTGTTATCCTGTGGTGGGGTTTCTTGTTTCAAATCTAGGGTTTTCTGTACTCCGGGTGGGGTTTTTTTTTTTCGTCTAGGATTCTTAACTCTGTGGGGGGGTTTTCTTTTTCAACTAGGGGTTTTATACTCCTTTTTGGGGTTTTCTTGTTTCAAATCTAGGGTATCTTATCTCCTGGTGGGGTTTTCTTGTTTCAAGTCTAGGGGTATCTGTATACTCCTTTGGGGGGGTTTTTTTGTTTTTAAATCTAGGGGTACTGTAATTTCCGTGGTGGGGTTTTCTTGTTTTTAATCTAGGAGTATCTTATACTCCCTTTTTGGGGGGGGTTTTCTTGTTTCAAGTCTAGGGGTACTTATACCCCGTGGTGGGGTTTTTTTTTTCAAAATCTAGGATATCTGTATACTCCTGTGGGGTTTTTTGTTTCAAATCTAGGAGTATCTTATCTCCTGGGTGGGTTTTCTTTTTCAATCTAAGTATCTTATACTCCTTGGGGTTTTCTTGTTTGCTAGGAGTATCTGTATCTCCCTTTGGGGGGGTTTTTTTTGTTTTAAGTCTAGGGTACTGTATACTCCTGTGGGGGGGTTTTTTTGTTTAAAATTAGGGGTATCTTTTACTCCTGTGGGGGGGTTTTTTTTTTTCAATCTGGAGAAACTTTTCCTTGGTGGGGTTTTCTTGTTTCAAACTAGGTACTGTATACTCCTTGGGGGGTTTTTTTGTTTTAAGTCTAGGTATCTGTATACTCCTGGTGGGGGTTTTTTTGTTTAAAATCTAGGGGATCTTTTTATCCTGTGGTGGGGGTTTTTTTGTTTCAAATCTAGGAGTATCTGTATACTCCTGTGTGGGTTTTCTTTTTTCAAGTCTAGGAGTATCTGTAACCCTGGGTGGGGTTTCTTTTTCAGTCTAGATATCTTATCTCCCGTGGGGGGGTTTTCTTTTTTTCAAATTGGATCGTATCTCCTTGGGGGGGTTTTTTTGTTTCGTCTAGGGGTATCTGTATACTCCTGTGTGGGGTTTTTTGTTCGTTTTTGGGTATTTTATATCCTTTGGTGGGGGGGAATTTTTTTTTACCTTAGGGTTTTTTTGGGTTTATTAATTCATTTATTTTTTTTTTTATTTGAAGATTTTATTTACACATTTTAAATGGAGTTACCTCTTAAAATGGGATTTTTGACATCTTCAAGCCCAAAGTTGGGGGGGGTATTTGTTTTTTATTAACCCAATTTTTTTATTACCCTTTTTACGGAAAAGTATCCCCTTAAAAATGGGGGCCCTGTTGTGGTAGTTAAAAAAAAGGAAAATGGAAGCGGTAATTTTTTCTACCTACAATACAAACCCCTTGCATTCCCCCCTAGGGACCCTAAATTCCTTCAATATGTAGTAGGATTCCTTGGTGAAATTAAAGGTTTTTATAAGGAAAAAAACAACTAATCCCACACCCCAACCTTCTACCATTTTTGGGGGTTTTTACCTGCAATGACATTGCTGGAAAAATGCGAATCTAAGGAACGGTAAAAAGTATCTTTCTTTCCCCCAAAAAAAACTCACCCATCACTTTTTCCCAACTACAACCTTACTAAACCAACATTTTACCTTCCCCTTGAGTTCGTCTTTGCCTAGTGTATGTTTATTGGTTATTTTAATCCCCATAAGGTGCCGAACCAAAATATCACGTCTGGGGTTTAGGGCCCACTTTTCCGTTACCATTTTTTCCAAAACTAATTCTATTCCCCAAAAAATGAATACTATACCAATTTAAGGGAATTCTGGGTTTTGGGGGTGGGGTAATGGGTTTTTTTGTTTAGTTAAAAATAATTTGGGGTTTTCTAGGGCCCAAAACAACCTCCTGTTGGCGGACTGAGGCTTCAGTCCAAACCTTTTCCGCTTCCCTGGGTTTGTATTTTGGCCCCAAAACCAATATTATTTAGGGGCATTTTACCCAAAAAAATATACGTTAATTGCCTTTTTTCACCCAAAGTTTTATACCCCCGTTTTAGGGTAGTTTGGCCTTGTTGTTTGACACTGGAAATAAAAATTGTTGACCTTTTAGCCGCAATTTTTTCACCTTGTTGTGGCTGCCGTACTTGGGTTTTGCAAGCTTTGCCTGTTTCCCCTTTTGGTTTTTCTGCCTGGGGGGAACAACTACATTTCCCTACTAAACCCCCATAAAACCCAACCAGTGTCCTGAACCTTCGCAATTTTCGGTTAAAACAACTTTGGCCCAAAAATTTTTATTTTAGGGGAATTTTTTTTGAATTTTGGGGGGAAAGGGGAATTAGGGTTTCCCCCTAACACCCTTTTTTAATTTTGGGGGGTAAATTGTTTTTCGGGGGGAAACATTTCCCCTTTTTTGGGGTTTTGGGGGTTTTGTTTTTCCCCCCCCATTAAACTTCCCTATTAAAAAAAAATTTTTTAAAATTTTTCAAAAAATTTTTTTTTTGAAAGGTGAGTTT
>JACEEZ010009890.1:180000-186664 GCA_016584305.1 Chionoecetes opilio | reverse complement strand
TGGTATTTTGGGGGGGGAGTATGGTTGGTGGTGTTGGTATAGTATGGAAATATCATTGAGGAGGAAAGGAAAGTAAAAGAAATGAAATATAACAAAAGAAATAAGGAGAGAGGAAGTAGGAAGAAGATAAGAGAGAGAAGTCAGGAAGAAGATAAGAGAGAGGAAGTCAGGAAGAAGATAAGAGAGAGGAAGTAGGAAGAAGATAAGAGAGAGGAAGTCAGGAAGAAGATAAGAGAGAGGAATCAGAAGAAGATAAGAGAGAGGAAGTCAGAAGAAGATAAGAGAGAGGAAGTCAGAAAGAAGATAAGAGAGAGGAAGTCAGAAAGAAGATAAGAGAGAGGAAGTCACAAAGAAGATAAGAGAGAGGAAGTCAGAATGAAGATAAGAGAGAGGAAGTCAGGAAGAAGATAAGAGAGAGGAAGTCAGGAAGAAGATAAGAGAGAGGAAGTCAGAAAGAAGATAAGAGAGAGGAAGTCAGGAAGAAGATAAGAGAGAGGAAGTCAGAAAGAAGATAGGAGAGAGGAAGTCAGAAAGAAGATAAGAGAGAGGAAGTCAGAAAGAAGATAAGAGAGAGGAAGTCAGAAGAAGATAAGAGAGAGGAAGTTCAGAAGAAGATAAGAGAGAGGAAGTCAGAAAGAAGATAAGAGAGAGGAAGTCAGAAAGAAGATAAGAGAGAGGAAGTCAGAAAGAAGATAAGAGAGAGGAAGTCAGAAAGAAGATAAGAGAGAGGAAGTCAGAAAGAAGATAAGAGAGAGGAAGTCAGGAAGAAGATAAGAGAGAGGAAGTCAGGAAGAAGATAAGAGAGAGGAAGTCAGAAAGAAGATAAGAGAGAGGAAGTCAGAAAGAAGATAAGAGAGAGGAAGTCAGAAAGAAGATAAGAGAGAGGAAGTCAGAAAGAAGATAAGAGAGAGGAAGTCAGAAAGAAGATAAGAGAGAGGAAGTCACAAAGAAGATAAGAGAGAGGAAGTCAGAAAGAAGATAAGAGAGAGGAAGTCACAAAGAAGATAAGAGAGAGGAAGTCAGGAAGAAGATAAGAGAGAGGAAGTCAGGAAGAAGATAAGAGAGAGGAAGTCAGAAAGAAGATAAGAGAGAGGAAGTCAGAAAGAAGATAGAGAGAGGAAAGTCACAAAGAAGATAAGAGAGAGGAAGTCGAGAAAGAAGATAAGAGAGAGAAGTCACAAAGAAGATAAGAGAGAGGAAGTCAGGAAGAAGATAGAGAGAGGAAGTCAGGAAGAAGATAAGAGAGAGGAAGTCAGAAAGAAGATAAGAGAGAGGAAGTCAGAAAGAAGATAGAGAGAGGAAGTCAGGAAGAAGATAAGAGAGAGGAAGTCACAAAGAAGATAAGAGGAGAGGAAGTCACAAAGAAGATAAGAGAGAGGAAGTCAGAAAGAAGATAAGAGAGAGGAAGTTCAGAAAGATAAGAGAGAGGAAGTCAGAAAGATAAGAGAGAGGAAGTCAGAAAGATAAGAGAGAGGAAGTCAGAAAGATAAGAGAGAGAAGTCAGAAAGAAGATAAGAGAGAGGAAAGTCAGGAAGAAGATAAGAGAGAGAAGATAGAAGTGCTAAAAGAAGGAAGGAGGAGGGAGAGGAAAGAAGGATAAAAAAAGAAGAAGGAAAGAAATAAAGAAAGGAATAGGACCGGCAAGATAGAGATAGAGAGAGAGAAGATGAGAGAGAGAGAGGAGAAGAGAGAGAGAGACGAGAGAGAGATGAGAGAGAGAGGATGGAGAGAGTGGGTGAAATAATAGTGGTTTAGCACTTATTCTCTCTCTCTACTCTCGTCTCTCTCTCTCTCTCTCTCTCTCTCTCTCTCCTTCCTCTCTCTCTCTCTCTCGTCTGCTCTCTCTCTCTCTTTTTCCATCTGTCTCTCTCTTCTGTCTACTCTGTCTCTGTCTTTCTGCTCTCTCTCTCTGTCTGTGTCTGCCTCTCTCTCTGTCTGTGTCTGTGTCTGTGTCTGTCTGTGTGTCTCTCTCTCTCTCTCTCCTCTCTCCTCTATCTCTGCTCTCTCTCTCTCTCTCTCTTCTCTCTCTCTCTCTCCTCTTCTCTCTCTCTCTCTCTCTCTCTCTCTCTCTCCTAGTAATACAAAATGTAAATAAGACGAAAATTTAAATGTACTAAATAAAATGCAAAAATGTAAATAAAACGGAGGAGAAAAAAAAAAGAAGACCCAAAATAAGAAGGCGTGAAATTAGAACATCGCAAAAAATAAGCAAAGACAGAAACTAAAGAAAAAGAATACAAGATAAAGCCTCTAAAGAGATAAGAGAGAGAGAGAGAGGAAGAGAGAGAGAAGGAGGAGAGTAGAGAGAGGAGAGAGAGAGAGTGAGAGAGAGAGAGAGATAGAAGATGCAGTGAGAGACTAGAAGAGACTACAGAGAGAGAGAGAGAGAGAGAGAAAGATAAGCAAGAAAGTGAAGAAAGAGATAGGGAAAAAGATAAAAGAAGAAGTAGTAGGTTCAAGACAGGACAGAAGAAATAATAAAGAAAGAAAGAAGAAAATAAAGAGAGAAGTAAAAACACAGCGTGGAGAACAGGTTACACGAGGCCAAGGACATGTATGAAGCCGGTTCCTGAGAGAGAGAGAGAGAGAGAGAGAGAGAGAGAGAGAGAGAGAGAGAGAGAGAGGAGAGAGGAGGAGAGAGAGAGAGAGAGAGAGAGAGAACATGGATTTGAGAAGATAAATAGATAAGAAAAATAAGATGAGAAAGAAAAATATATTGATTAGGAAAAAGAAAAGAAGAGGAGGAAGAAGAGGAGGAAGAAGAGGAAGAGGAAGAGGAGAAAGAGGAAGAGGAAGAGAGAAGGAGAAGAGCAGAGAAGAGAGAGGAAGAGGAGAGAGAAGAAGAGGAAAAAGAGAAGACAGAGGAAGAGAGGAGAGAAGAGAAGAGAGAAGACAAGAGGAAGAGGAGAAGAGAAGAGCAGAGGAAGAGGAAGAAGAAAGAGGAAGAGGGAAGAAAGAGAAGGAAGCAGAGGAAGAGGAGGAGGAAGAAGAGGAAGAGGAAGAAGAAAGAGGAAGAGTGGAAGAAGAGAGGCAGAGAAGAGGAGGAGAAGAAGAGGAAGAGGAAGAGAAAGAGGAAGAGTGGAAGAAGAGAAGGCAGAGGAAGAGGAGGAGGAAGAAGAGGAAGAGGAAGAAGAAAGAGGAAGAGTGGAAGAGAGAAGAGCAGAGGAAGAGGAGGAGGAAGAAGAGGAAGAGGAAGAAGAAAGAGGAAGAGTGAAGAAGAGAAGAGCAGAGGAAGAGGAGAGGAAGAAGAGGAAGAGGAAGAAGAAAGAGGAAGAGTGGAAGAAGAGAAGAGCAGAGGAAGAGGAGAGGAAGAAGAGGAAGAGGAAGAAGAAAGAGGAAGAGTGGAAGAAGAGAAGAGCAGAGGAAGAGGAGAGGAGAAGAGGAAGAGGAAGAAGAAAGAGGAAGAGTGGAAGAAGAGAAGGCAGAGGAAGAGGAGAGGAAGAAGAGGAAGAGGAAGAAGAAAGAGGAAGAGTGGAAGAAGAGAAGAGCAGAGAAGAGGAGAGGAAGAAGAGGAAGAGGAAGAAGAAAGAGGAAGAGTGGAAGAAAGAAGAGCAGAGGAAGAGGAGAGGAAGAAGAGAAGAGGAAGAAAAAGAGGAAAGATGGAAGAAGAGAGAGCAGAGGAAGAGGAGAGGAAGAAGAGAAGAGGAAGAGGAAAGAGGAAGAGTGGAAGAAGAGAAGAGCAGAGGAAGAGGAGAGGAAGAAGAGGAAGAGGAAGAAGAAAGAGGAAGAGTGGAAGAAGAGAAGAGCAGAGGAAGAGGAGGGGAAAGGGAAAGAGGAAGAGGAAAAAGGAAAGAGGAAGAGTGGAAGAAGAGAAGAGCAGAGGAAGAGGAGAGGAAGAAGAGGAAGAGGAAGAAAAGAGGAAGAGTGGAAGAAGAGAGAAGAGCAGAGGAAGAAGAGGAGGAAGAAGAGGAAGAGGAAGAAGAGAGAGGGAAGAGAGGAAGAAGAGAAGAGCAGAGGAAGAGAGGAGGAAGAAGAGGAAGAGGGAAGAAAGAAAGAGGAAGAGTGGAAAGAAGAGAAGAGCAGAGGAAGAGGAGAGAGGAGAAGAGAGGAAGAAGGGGAAGAAGAAAGAGGAAGAGGAAGAAGAGAAGAGCAGAGGAAGAAGAGGAGGAAGAGAGGAAGAGGAAGAAGAAAGAGGGGAAGAGTGGAAGAAGAGAAGAAGCAGAGGAAGAGGAGGAGGAAGAAGGAGAAGAGCAGAGGAAGAGGAGGAGGAAGAAAGAAGAGGAGAGGGGGAGAGGAAGGAGGAGAGGAGAGAGGAGAGAGGAGAGAGGAATGACGAGTGAAGGGTGAGAGGAAGGGAGGGCAAAGGACAACACACAAACACCACACACACACACACACACACACACCACACACACAACACACACACATACCTTCATATAAGCTGCGCAGTTTCCAAATTTAAAAGAAGAAAAAATATATAAACACCTCAAAATGTGTGTGTGGGTGTGTGTGTTTGGGTTTTGTTTTTTTTTTTTTTTTTTTTTTTTTTTTTTTTGGGGGGTTTTTTTGTTTTTTTTTTGGGGGGTTTTTTTTTTTTTTTTTGTTTGTTTTTTGGGGTTTGGGGGGTTTTTNAAAGGGGGAAAAAAGGGGGGAAAAGGTGTGTGGTGTGTGTGTGTGTGTTGTGTGTGTGTGGTGGTGTTGGGGTGTGTGTGTGGTGGGGTTTGGTTTTGTAAGAAAACATAAGGGAGAGGGAAAGAGGGGGGAGGGGGGAAGGTATAAAGGGTGGAAAGAAGAGAGAGAGGAGAGAGAAAGGGAAGAGAGAAGAGGAGAGAGAGAGACTCCGGGCGTTGCTTCCTCAAAAAGGGGAGAGCCAACCATTTTACGGGGACCCTTTTGATCTCTCCTTTCGCCCCTGACATTTTGCCCCTGCGCCTCTCGGGCCCCTCCACCCCCCAAACCAGCGACCACTCTCCAAAATTTTTCCATTCAAACCAAAAAATCCCCTCCCCCACCCACCCGCCCCCAGATGGAAACAAAACTGGCCAATTGGGGCAAATTTTAAAAACCCCCCTAAAAACACACCTCCCCCACTCTTGACCCACCCCTCCCCGTTGTCAAAAGGGGGGCCGCCCTGACAGTGCCTTTCACCCCCCGCATCCGAGAGCATCCCGCTTACATTTCCCTCTACCACAAAGCCCCCTGGGGACTACGGTTTTAAAGACCGCGTAGGGAGCCAAAACCCGCATTAACTCCCCCCGCAGACACTACCGCCGAAACCAAAATTGCTCAAACAGGGCGCTCTTCAGCAGTTGTCAGTCTCCCAAACAGGAGGAAAGCTGACATTCGGGGGCACGGGCTAAACTGGTGGGGGGGTTTCACTCCCACTCGTCACTGGGTGAAATGGGCGACAGTTACAAGTCATCGCAGGCACAAGCGGCCCATCCGACCCCCCCCCCCCTGACCCTGCTCGCGAAGCAGAGGGGGCTCGCCCCTCATTTGCCACTCGCACCTGCACTGACAATCTACCAGCTAGAACGCGACAGATTGACAGAGCTCCTGCCAGCAAGAAATGACAAGTAGACCGCCCGTGAGGATCATTCAAACCCCAAACACATCCCTCACCCTCCTCGAACACCCCGGGCACTTAAAACGAATGAATTTCCCCCGGGCGACAGGTTACATACTCCATGACACCACGGCTCAGATGGTCACCCCCGCCTTCTCACCCTCTTTAACGCCTCCGGGGGGCCTGCAAACTACCATCAAAAGGAAGGAGGCTACCACCCATACCCATCCTAACCCCAAAAGACCCTGGGCCAGGGCCCTATCCCCTCCTAGCGTGGGGGCAAACCATGAGGGAAGTAAAAAACGGCTAACCGGGGCGCGGTCCCGCCCCATAAAGCCCTTTGCCCGGCGGGGAGGGGAACAGTGAATGCCTTTCCACTCTTCTAGGCTGCCGTTCCGGAGGTCCCACAGTAGCCTTTCCTGATCTCGAAAAACCTTTGAACTCGCCAACTGCCGAGTGATCCTTTCGTTTTGGGGTCCGCAAGGATTAGCGGCAGACTCCTTAAGGCTCAAGACCCCTCTCGGGCCGAGCGCTAGAGTTGCCTTTCAGGGGGAGATCTCAACTCCTAAACCAAAAACGGAACACCACAGGGCACATTCTGAGCCCCTTCCTGTTTAACATACAAGGAAAAAACCCCCTCCTCTCCCACTCCCCCCCCCAAACTAAGCTTCTCTGCTATGGGGACGACCTTGCCCTCACTGCACGGACCCCCCCCACGCACAACGACCCCAAACCTGTTGATGACATAACCACCAATGTGGGGAATGGGCTTAAAGCTGAATGTGGCAAAATCCAAGGCCATGCCTTTGGGTGGACGCGCCCCCGCCCCGCCTATATCCGGACACCACTCTCCTGGGTCACGCGCCCCAATCCCTGGGCACGGGCTACAACCGTCTCAACCTCCGCACAACGTACTTACCTGCAGGACCCCCGAAAAAAGCGGGATTCCGCCCTCGGGCAACACTGGGGCTTAAAAGGGGGGGCCAGTTTCCAGGTAAGCGAAACCTTTTTACATTCAGCCATCCCCCCCTCCTGGACTATAGCGCCCAGCTTATCTCCCTCACAAAAACACCCTACCCCAAAAACAAAGGGGCCCCAACAAAACAGGCCCTGGAGTCACATCAACGCCCCCAGAGGGTTGGGGCGGCAACCGCAGCA
>JACEEZ010009890.1:165000-172500 GCA_016584305.1 Chionoecetes opilio | reverse complement strand
ACACGAAAGGACGAAGTAGATAAACAGACAGGCCAATAATAACAATAACAATGACAGCAGCCTATCACAACATAAACACACACCACACACACACAACCTTCATTTCCCCTTTCCCCAGCCTTATACTCACCAATCAGGTACTGCATGAGGCATCAGGAGGCACTCACGCACACGCACACACGCCATGGGCAAGGTAAGGGCGAAGACACACGAGAAAAACCTAAAAATATCACCAACATTGCAAAAATAAACTCCTTCCTACCGCCATAACGCAATTCACAGACGTACCGACCGGTTAAATTTTCAGAACCAGTTATATTACTTTTTTTTTGTCCTTCCTCCCTCCCTGCCTCTTTTTCTTACTGGTTTTATTTATTTTTTGCCTGCGTGCTTGTTTAAGTGTTGGCCACGTACCCTGTTTGGCCATACCCAGCCTGGGATGTGTGTTAATAGTGTGTTGAAACGTAGCAGTGACTCCGTTAGGTTGGTAGCCATTGTTTGTTGTTTTCAATGCTACTTTATAAAGGAATTATCTCTTATTTGTGTTATAATGTCAAAAAATGATATAATGTGTGTTTTATTATTGTTTTTATCATTATTTTGGTATTCTATTATTCCTATTTTATCGTTATCATCATTATTTGCTACTTTTAAAGGCTGGACCCGTTTACTCACACCTAAAACACGGAGTTTTGTAAAGCTTTGGATGCAATATAAGCTACTTATCACTGTACTCATATTCATTTTGCTTAAAAATGCACCATTAATGAGATATATGCAGTTTTTTGGGCCAAAATTTGACGTGGCCGCGGCGCCGTGATCGGTTGTGACCACAGGTTGTGACTTGTGACGTAGACAGCGCAGAAACATCCCTTCCGCTTCCTTCTCTACCCCGCTTCCTCGCCTATATAGCTGGACAAAGAGAACACACTATGTTTGTTTTGTGCCAATCTGCTAAAACACCACGATTAAAACACAAGTGTTCATATCTGTGTCCAAAGACAAGAAAAAGAGTAAACAGTGGTAGATGTCTACCAAGGGCGTAGCCAGAGGTGGGGCCAATGGGGCCATGGTCCCCCCAATTCAACACATCTACTTTAGGAGTGTATGGTATAATTTCATCAATTTTACAATATTGAATATCATGCAAAGAACCAATAAATGTCTCCCCACAGGGCTCAATATGCCCCAATTAAGTCATATCTTCAACAATATTCTCTGGGGGGCTTACAGCGCCTCCCAGACCCCCAGCTGATTAAGGCACCCACCCCTCAACCATCATTGGGAGGTGACCCCACACAATTATTTTTCCTGGCTACGCCCTTGATGTCTACTATACTATAGGCGTGATTCCCCTGAGGGAACACACATGTTACTCGTGTGTGTGTGTGTGTGTGTGTGTGTGTGTGTGTGTGAGTGACACTGTGTGTGTGTGTGTGTGTTTGTAGTATACATAGTACTACGTATTGGTGATTGGTGTTTGTCTGTGTATGCAGTGATGAAGTAACAAACGCCTAAACACACACATGCACACGCACATACACAACACACGCGGCGTTGTGTTATTGTGACAATGCTGTGGGCACGGGAAGCATCCAAAAGAACATAATAACATAAGAAAACTAGGGGGGGGGGGGGGGGGGGGGGGCACTCAGTAGAGCGCATACCTCCGCCCGAATATTTCATCAATTGATTGCCATGGCAACAGTTGTGATTCGATAAAAAAAAAAAAAAGTAAAAATATAATATATAATAATAAATATATATATATTATATAATATATATATATAATATATATATATATATATATATATATATATATATATATATATATATATATATATATATATATATATATATATATATATATTTATATATATATATAATATTATATTATATAGCACTCAGTATGAGCGCATCCTCCGGCCGAATATTTCATAAATTGGTTGCCATGGCAACAGTTGTCAATAGATTTCATCCAAAATTAAATCAGTTCTTCCTTATACCAAATATACTTGGTACTATACCGAGTTTGGTCCAAATCTATTTGTAACTTTTCGAGAAATCCTGTACACTAACAAACAGACAGACAGACAGACAGATCGGGGTGAAAACATAACCCCTCCAACTTGTTGGCGGAGGTAATAAGGAAGCTACAAGAGGCCGTGAGGCCTAACGAGGTAGTTCCTGTCCCGTGATAACAGTAAAGTCGCCACCTGCAGTGATGTCGCCAGGGCCATATATTACGAATTATAGATTACTAGATTTATGTGCCACTACCCGCAAAGCCGCCCCCGGGGCGGATTTTTGGCTAGCTTTTGCGGGGGGCCTTTTTGGGGGCCCTTCGGCCCACCAAACACAAACTCCCCAGATCCCCCTTCTAATTTCCTGAAATCAGGGATGAGAAATGTATGATTAACGCCTTCCCCATACCCCCCCCCCATTCATCCCCGATTCCCATCCCCCCCCCCTTCACCCCTTTAAAATCCCCCCCCAAATTAACCCAAAACCCCACCACACCCCCAATCACTCACCCATACCCATCACCCCCACCTATTCCCCACCCATCACCCCCCACCCATTCACCCCCCACCCCCAAAACCCCCCATTCCCCACACCCACCCATTCACTCCCCCATTCCCATCACCCTACATAAAGGGTTTTCCCTAATTTCGCAACCCACATTTTTTTTCACAATTTCGCAAATAGGCGCTAAAAAAAAAAGAAGAAAAAAAAGTGATCGGCCCTTTCCATAAGTGGGCTTTTAAGGCCCCCCGGTGAGCGGTTTCCAAAACGTCCCATATGTGGGTTTGTGCCAGGGGGGCGGACCTATCGCGGACATACAACAACACACGACCCACCAAGACACCTTTTGCTTAATTTTTATATGATTTGTTATGTGGGAGAAAATAATACACAGTAGTTTATATCATGATGTTTTTAAAACTACGTTTCAGCGTTTTTTTGCTTTTTAGGCAAGTATAGCGGGTTTTAAAATTTACTCGCGGTTTTTTTTTGGGGGGACGACAGCGGTAGACACCAGTAAAAAAAACACTAGATGGCGCCTTTCTGTTTGGGAGTCCTTTGTAGATATTTTTTTCATTTTTCAATTTTTAGCCCTAATATGATACAGAGAAGACAAAAATGCAAGACTCTCCAGATAGCCCCTTCTAACTTTCGAAATCAGGATGTAGAAATGTAAGTATTAACGCCCACCAGAGTCGTAACAGAAAAAAAAAATTGTCCTGGCGACTTTACTGTTTTTACGTAGTGAGTGTGAAATTTCCCCTTATCTAGGGGTAGGCGATTTAGTAGTACGTATTTGACGAACCCTAGAAAAACAGGGATAGAGTGAGAGCGCCTTCCCCCCCCACACACACACACACATTGATCAAGGGCACACTGGCCTCCACAACATATAATATAATATATAATATATAAATAAAATATATTATATAATAATATATAATATTATATATATATATATAAAAATTGTGTGTGTGTGTGTGTGTGTAAGCGCTCTCATTTACTGTTTTCTAGAGTTCGTCTATGATGTGTGTGGTGTGTGTGTGCAGGTGAAGGCGCTTCATTCTACCTATTCTCTATGAGTTCGTCTATGATGTGTTGTGTGTGTGGGCAGGTGAAGGCGCTCTCTTTCTACCTATTCTTCTATGAGTTCGTCTATGATGTGTGTGTGTGTGTTTGTGTGTGTGCAGTGGAAGGCGCTTCATTCAAACCTATTCTTTATGATTTCGTCTATGATGTCTGTCGTGTGTGTAGTGTGCAGGGGGAAAGGCGCTCTTTCTACCTATTCTTCTAGAGTTCGTCTATGATGTGTGTGTTGTGTGTGTGTGTGTGTGACGGGTGAGAAGGCGCTCTCTTTCTACCTGTTTTTATGAGTCGTCTAGAGTGTGTGTGTGTGTGTGTGTGTGTGTGTGCAGGTGAAGGCGCTTCATCTACCTATTCTTCTAGAGTCGTCATATGTGTGTGGGTGTGTGTGTGCAGGTGGAAGGCGCTCTCATTCTACCTGTCTCAATGAGTTCGTCTATGATGTGTGTGTGGGGGTGGGGGTGTGTTCCGCGCGGGTTTGGAAGGCGCTCCATTCTACCTGTTTCTTCTATGAGTTCGTCTATGATTTTGTGTGTGTGTTTTGTGTGTGTGTGAGGTGGAAGGCGCTCTCATTCTACCTATTCTTCTATGAGTTCGTCTATGATGTGTGTGTGTGTGTGTGTGTGTGCAGGTGGTAGGCGCTCTCATTCTCCCTGTTCTTCTATGAGTTCGTCTATGATGTGTGTGTGTGTGTGGTGTGCAGGTGGAGGCGCTCTCATTCTACCTGTTCTTATGAGTTCGTCTATGATGTGTGTGTGGTGTGTGTGTGTGTGCAGGTGGTAGGCGCTCTCATTCTACCTGTTCTTCTATGAGTTCGTATGATTGTGTGTGTGTGTGGTGTGCAGGTGGTAGGCGCTCTCATTCTACCGGGTTCTTCTGAGTTCGTCATGATTTTGTGTGTGTGTGTGAGGTGGTAGGCGCTCATTTATTGTTCTAGGATGGTGGTGTGTGTGTGTGTGTGTGTGGGGTGCAGGTGGTAGGCCGCTCTCATTCTACCTGTTCTTCTATGAGTTCGTCTATGATTTTGTGTGTGTGCAGGTGGTAGGCGCTCTCATTCTACCTGTTCTTCTATGAGTTTCGTCTATGATGTGGTGTGTGTGCAGGTGGTGGCGGGTCCTCATTCTACCTGTTCTTCATGAGTTCGTCTATGAGTGTGTGTGTGTGTGCGGGTGGTAGGCGCTCTCATTCTACCTGTTCTTCTATGAGTTCGTCAAATGATGTGTGTGTGTGTGCAGGTGGTAGGCGCTCTCATTCAAACCTGTTCTTCTATGAGTTGTCTATGATGTGTGTGTGTGGGTGCAGGTGGAAGGCGCTCTCATTTACCTGTTCTTCTATGAGTTCGTTATGATGTGGTGTGTGGCAGGTGGTAGGCGCCTTCATTCTACCTGTTCTTCTATGAGTTCGTCTATGATGTGTGGTGTGTGTGCAGGTGGTAGGTGCTCTCATTCTACCTGTTCCTCTATGAGTTGTCTATCTGTCTAGCTGTAGGTTACATGTCATTGTAGGCAGTGGCGGCTCGTGATAAATACAATGGAGGGACTGCAAGTTCACACAACAGTAGGAATACACATATTTACTTATCTCAGGTATGAGTTGTAGTTGATGTTCACGGATTTCAGGGCATGGTATAGTGGTGGTGGTTAGAAGGGATGGTGGGGGTGGTTAGTGGTGGTGGTAAGAAGGGATGGTGGGGGTGGTAGTGGTGGTGGTAGAAGGGATGGTGGGGGTGGTAGTGGTGGTGGTAAAAGGGATGGTGGGGGTGGTAGTGGTGGTAGTAGAGGGGATGGCTGAGGTGGTGGTGGTAGCATTACAGTATTACTTGAAAATAAAGTCGGTACCGCTTGTTTTCAGTCTTTTCATTTAATGTCAGGGGGATAAGTTGAGTTTTGCAAATACTTCACTGGATTTTCCATCGTCATAGGGTAATTAAAGAAAGCACGATTTAACCACACCGTCTACACGCACTGTAAACACGAGAGGGACGAGACTTAGCTGCCTGCCAGGACTGCAGCTCATTGTGTTCACAAGTGGCGCGGCGGCGGGGGCGGCGGCGCAGACATTAATTGTACAGCAAATATGAAAGTAACTTATTTTGGTCTGGTTTTAATGAAGATTCACTTAGTAACGTGTTGAAAATAATTAAAATAACATATAATTTCTTTTATTATGATATATTTGTTAGTAGTGTATCAATTCTGCTGTGTCTCTAAAGGCATCATACACCTGGCAGTGAGTGTCTGGGGGTGCTGCAGCTCTCCAGCCCTATGCCACGAGCCGCCATTGATTGTAGGTTCATTTGAGCTCTTTGTAAGGAGTTGCGATGCCTAAAGTCATCACTTGCCTGTTGTCATGGGTCACTTGTCCCTGTCTAATCACTTCTTCCTTATAAACTACAACTTATATATTCACAAACACAGTGAAAACCTACCACAAAACTTGAAGGAGGATTATTGGCCATCTTGCGGTAGTAGGGGTAAAGCAAGTTAATGTTACTGTGGAGCGGCCCGCTGAGGCCGCTTGACGTCACATCATGGCGCCGGTCGTTTTGGGGCGCACAAATTTTCCTCCACTTAAAATGGCTGCATCATCAAAAATACTGTTCACATCGAAAATTCAGCATCACTGCCCTGCTATATGAGTCTTGAAGATTTCCAATCTATCGTTACCTCAAGTAGAGTAAATGGGTCCAATATAGTAGTAGGCCTACCCCCACTTTACACCCCCACCCCAACTCCCACACCCCTTTCACCCTACCGTAGATAACACTAAAGTCGCCAGGACAACTTTTTTTTCGATGTACAGACGTGTGGTGGCGTTAATACTTACATTTCTACATCCATGATTTCAGGAAAGTTAGAAGGGGCTATCTGGAGAGTCTGTGTCATTTTGTGTCTTCATCTGTATCATATTAGGGCTATAAATGAACAAATTACAAAAATAAAACCGAGTGGCGACGTTGGTAGGTATACCTGCTACACTAAGATCGCCAGCTAGTGTTTATTTACTGAGTGTCCTCCCGCCGTCGTCGTCTCCCGAAAAAAAAACTAGTTAAACTTGAAACCGTATATAGGCTACTTGCAGCTACAAAGCATAAAACAACGCTGAAACAGTGTAGATTATACAGTCATGATATAAACTACTGTGTATCATCTTTAGTGGCACATACACAGCAGTAGTGATGCTATAATTCGTAATATTTGGCGCCTGGCGACTATACTGTTATCTACGGTACCCCAACCCCCCCCTTCCCCTCTATACAAAATAAACCTCAAGGCACTAAATAAAACAAACACAAATTATACAATGTTATTTTTTTCCATTTTCATTTTCATATCGCGTAATGTATGTCTGTATGTCATGTCTGTCTGTCTGTATGTATGTCTGTATGTATGTATGTCTGTATGTATGTCTGTATGTCTGTCTGTCTGTCTGTCTGTCTGTATGTCTGTATGTCTGTATGTATGTCTGTATGTCTGTATGTATGTATGTATGTCTGTATGTCTGTATGTCTGTATGTCTGTATGTATGTCTGTATGTCTGTCTGTCTGTATGTCTGTCTGTCGTTGTTGTATGTCTGTCGTATGTCTGTCTGAGTATGTCTGTAGTCTGTCTGTTGTCTGTCTGTTGTATGTCTGTCTGTCTGTCTGTCTGTCTATGTCTGTCTGTCTGTCTGTCGTCTGTCGTCTGTATGTCTGTCTTCGTCTGTTGCTGTAGTCGTCTGTCGTATGATGTTACGTATATAATTATAATCCATATCTTGGTAATAATTATATACACAACCTTTTTTACTCTTGTTGTGTATTAGCTGTATCGCCGCAACGGTAAAGATGGGGGGGGGGGGGGGAGGAGGGGAATGGGGGGAGGAGGGGGGAAATGGGGGGGGGAGGGGGA
>JACEEZ010009890.1:137500-155000 GCA_016584305.1 Chionoecetes opilio | reverse complement strand
TATAGCAATCAGTCATGGGGGACAGACGCCCAGTGATTCCTCGGGCAGGCGCCGCCTCTGCACCGCCCCGGCCACCCCCATGTGAAAAAGATGGGCTAGGGGGCCCTACCACTTGATTTAGAGTGCGGGATTCCCGAGGTCTTTGCCCGGCACTCGTCATAGGCAGACCCCCCCCTACCTGCGTCGGCATTGGAGGGGTCTGCGTGGAACCGGGTCGGGGGCGCGGTTACCATGCCCCCGGCCTCTAATTCTTATTGTGTTTGTGGCTTAAGTTTAGTTTTTACAGGGAGGGGTGCAAGCCCGTCCCCAACCAATCTATGTCAGGGATTGGCCTTACAGCTCACCGTGGCCAGGGATGCAGAACCCCCTGTAGGGATTAACCCCAGGCTGCCCACTATTTCACCCCTAGCTGGGACTGGATGGCCATTGACTCAATAGTGAATTCATCTGCCCCTAAAGGCAGACATGGACACTATACCTCCCCCTTAAACCTTCCCACGCCCACCCAGACCTTCCCACGCCCTCCCAGACCCATCCACGCTCACCCAGACCTTCCCACGCCCACCCACATCTTCCCACGCCCTCCCAGACCCACCCACACCCACCCAGACCTTCCCACACCCACCCAGACCCTCCCAAACCCTCCCACACCCTCCCACGCCCACCCACACCCTCCCACACCCACCCACACCCACCCAGACCTTCCCACACCCACCCAGACCCTTCCACACCCACCCAGACCTTCCCAACCCACCCAGACCCTTCCACACCCACCCAGACCCTCCCACACCCACCCACACCCTCCCACACCCTCCCACACCCACCCACACCCTCCCACGCCCCACCCACACCCACCCAGTCCATCCCACACCCACCCAGACCATCTCATGCCCACCCACACCCTCCCACACCCACCCAGACCCTTCCACACCCACCCACGCCCACCCCCTCACCTCCTGTCAGCGGAGTGTGACCTGGTCATGGTGGTGAGCGCCGGGGCTGTCGGGACGGGAAAGTTGGGCAGGTCCGAGTCTGTGGCGGATTTCTTAGTGGTCGCCATGTTCACTGCGGGGGAGAGAGAGAGGGAGAGAGGGAGACTGTCAGTAGAGGGTAATGAAGAGAGTGAGATGAGTGCTGGTCTTAGAATAGGGGGAGGAAGAGATAGGAGGGATCCCCTACTCCCTCCCAAAATAACCCAACTAACCACCTTAATTCCCCCCTTTAAAAAAAATCTGAAAAGGTGTGTTAGGAAGGATAAAGGTGTGTTAGGAGGTAGACAGATGTGTTAGGAGGTAGACAGATGTGTTAGGAGGTAGACAGGTGTGTTAGGAGGTAGACAGATGTGTTAGGAGGTAGACAGGTGTGTTAGGAGGTAGACAGGTGTGTTAGGAGGTAGACAGATGTGTTAGGAGGTAGACAGGTGTGTTAGGAGGTAGACAGGTGTGTTAGGAGGTAGACAGATGTGTTAGGAGGTAGACAGGTGTGTTAGGAGGTAGACAGATGTGTTAGGAGGTAGACAGGTGTGTTAGGAGGTAGACAGGTGTGTTAGGAGGTAGACAGATGTGTTAGGAGGTGACATGTGTTAGAGGTAGAAGTGTGTTTAGGAGGTGAAGGTGTTTAGTAGACAGATTGTGTAGGAGGTAGACAGTCGGTTAGACGTAGGACAGAGTGTAGGAGGTAGACAGGTGTGTAGGAGGTAACCGTTGTAGGATGCACACATGTTAGAGTAACAGGTGTGGGTACAGTTGTAGAGGTGCCAGGTGGTAGAGGTAGGACAGTGTTTAGGAGGTAGACAGTGGTTAGAGGTAGACAGTGTGTAGGGTAACAGATGTGTTAGGAGTAACGTGTGTAGGAGGTAGACAGTGTTAGGAGGTAGACAGTGTGTCAGGAGGTAACAGATGGTTAGGAGTCCCCCAGATCGTGTTCAGGAGGTAGACAGATGTGTTAGGAGGTAGACAGGGTTAGACCGGTCAGACAGGTGCTGTAGGAGGTAGACAGATTGTTAGGAGGAGACAGACTCTAGGACGACCAGAGGTTAGAGGTAGACAGACTGTTACGAGTAGACAGTGGTTAGAGTTACCAGAGTGTTAGAGGTAACAGTCGTTAGGAGGACCACCGTGTGTAGGAGTAGACAGGTGTTTAGGAGGAGACACAGTGTTCAGGAGTAGAACAGACGTGCAGGAGGTAGACAGATGTTAGGAGGAGACAGTGTCTAGGAGGTAGACAGGTGTTAGAGGAGACCAGACTTTTCCCAGGAGGAGACAGACTGTTAGAGTAGACAGGTGTTAGGAGGTAGACAGGATGTGGTTAGGCGGGAGACAGTGTTTCAGGAGGAGACAGAGTGTTGGAGGTAGACATGTTTAGGTGACAGGATTTTAGGAGGTAGACAGTGTTTAGGAGGTAGACGAGTTTAGGGGTAGACAGATGGTTAGGAGGTAGACAGGTGTAGGAGGAGACAGATGTGTGGGAGGGTAATGAGAGAGTGAGATGGAGGTAGCATGGTCTTAGAAGTAGACAGGTGTGTAGGAGAGAAGTTGTAGGAGGGACCGATTGTAGAGGTAACAGAGTGTTAGGAGGTAGACCAGGTGTGTAGATGTAAAAAGAAGTGTTGGAGAGACAGGTGTGTTAGGAGGTAGAAGTGTGTTAGGAGGTAGACAGATGTGTTAGGAGGTAGACAGATGTGTTAGGAGGTAGACAGGTGTGTTAGGAGGTAGACAGATGTGTTAGGAGGTAGACAGGTGTGTTAGGAGGTAGACAGTGTGTTAGGAGGTAGACAGATGTGTTAGGAGGTAGACAGTGTGTTAGGAGGTAGACAGGTGTGTTAGGAGGTAGACAGATGTGTTAGGAGGTAGACAGGATGTGTTAGGAGGTAGACAGATGTGTTAGGAGGTAGACAGGTGTGTTAGGAGGTAGACAGGTGTGTTAGGAGGTAGACAGACGTGTTAGGAGGTAGACAGATGTGTTAGGAGGTAGACAGGTGTGTTAGGAGGTAGACAGATGTGTTAGAGGTAACGAGGTAGGAGGAACAGATGTGTTAGGAGGTAGACAGTGTGTTGAGGTAGACAGATGGTAGGAGGGAGACAGGTGTGTTAGGAGGAGCTAATGTGTGTTAGGAGGATAAGGTGTGTAGGAGGAGCAGGTGTGTTAGGAGGGATAAAGTGTGTTAGGGGATAAGGGTGTGGGAGGGAGGCAGGTGTGTTAGGAGGGATAAAGGTGTGTTAGGAGGTAGAAGTGTGTTAGGAGGTAGAAGGATGTGTTAGGAGGGTAACAGGTGTTAGGAGGGACAAGGTGTGTTAGGAGGATAAAGGTGTGAGGAGGATAAGGTGTGTTAGAGGTAAAGGTGTGTTAGGAGGGTATAACAGGTGTGTTAGGAGGGAAAGTGTGTGTTAGGAGGAGAGCAGTGTGTTAGGAGGGAGGCAGGTGTGTTAGGAGGTAAAGGTGTGTTAGGAGGATAAAGGTGTGTTAGGAGGGATAACAGTGTGTTAGGAGGGGGCAGGTGTGTTAGGAGGATAAAGAGTGTGTTAGGAGGGATAAAGTGTGTTAGGAGGGAGGCAGGTGTGTTAGGAGGTAGACAGATGTGTTAGGAGGTATACAGATGTGTTAGGAGGTAGACAGATGTGTTAGGAGGGAGACAGGTGTGTTAGGGGGGAGCTAAAGTGTGTAGGGGGATAAGGTGTGTTAGAGGGAGGAGGTGTGTTAGGAGGATAGAAGGTGTGTTAGGAGGAGACAATGTGTTAGGAGGGAGGCAGGTGTGTTAGGAGGGAGACAGGTGTGTTAGGAGGAGCTAAGGTGTTAGAGGGATAAGTGTTAGGAGGATAAGGTGTTTAGGAGGGAGGCAGGTGTGTTAGGAGGAGGCAGGTGTGTTAGGAGGATAAGGTGTGTTAGGAGGGAAAGGTGTTAGGAGGGATAAAGTGTGTTAGGAGGGAGACAGTGTGTTAGGAGGGAAAAGGTGTGTTAGGAGGGAGTAAATGTGTGTTAGGAGGGAGCAGGTGTGTTAGGAGGTAGGACAGTGTGTTAGGAGGTAGAAGTGTGTTAGGAGGGAGAAGTGTGTTAGGAGGGGGGACAGGTGTGTTAGGAGGGAGTAAAGGTGTGTTAGGAGGGATAAAGGTGTGTTAGGAGGGATAAAGGTGTGTTAGGAGGGATAAAGGTGTGTTAGGAGGGATAAAGGTGTGTTAGGAGGGATAAAGGTGTGTTAGGAGGGAGGCAGGTGTGTTAGGAGGGAGGCAGGTGTGTTAGGAGGGATAAAGGTGTGTTAGGAGGGATAAAGGTGTGTTAGGAGGGATAAAGGTGTGTTAGGAGGGAGGCAGGTGTGTTAGGAGGGATAAAGGTGTGTTAGGAGGGATAAATGTGTGTTAGGAGGGAGGCAGGTGTGTTAGGAGGTAGACAGATGTGTTAGGAGGTAGACAGATGTGTTAGGAGGTAGACAGATGTGTTAGGAGGGAGACAGGTGTGTTAGGAGGGAGCTAAATGTGTGTTAGGAGGGATAAAGGTGTGTTAGGAGGGATAAATGTGTGTTAGGAGGGAGGCAGGTGTGTTAGGAGGGATAAAGGTGTGTTAGGAGGGATAAAGGTGTGTTAGGAAGGATAAAGGTGTGTTAGGAGGGAGGCAGGTGTGTTAGGAGGGATAAAGGTGTGTTAGGAGGGAGGCAGGTGTGTTAGGAGGGATAAAGGTGTGTTAGGAGGGAGGCAGGTATGTTAGGAGATAGCAAAAGTCTGTTAGGAGGGTTAGAAGTGTGTTAGTGGGTACAGGTATGTGTTAGAAGGGATACAGTTGTGTTAGTAGGGGTAGTACAGGTTGTTAGGGGGGTACAGGTGTGTGGTGGGGGGGGGGGGGGGGTTACCTAGTGTGTCTGAGGGCGGCAGGTTGGTATTCTCGTAGGGCGGCTCCTCATGTATGTCCTCGAGCTCCCCCGCGTGACTGGTAGCACTCGGCCTTCGATCCACCTCCATTCCACTGCTGGAGGACGAGGTGGAGCAGGAGGAGGAGGACGAGGAGGAGGTGGAGGAGGTGATGGAGGAAGGGGAGGAGGGGGAGGGGCTGGTGGAGGGCGTGGGGGGCATGAGGGAGGCCTGGGGGGGCAGGATGGTGCGTGGCCGCGGGGTGACGGCATGGTGGTGGTGGGGGTGCTGTCGGGGGACTCATCGTGAGGCATGATGGGTGTATAGGTGATGAGGGTGAGGGGGAGGTGACAGGGAGGGGTGGTAGGGGGGCGTTAGTGGTGGGGGGGCCGTGGTGGTGCCTCTGGGCGGGGTTGGGGGAGGGGGGGAGGGTTACAGGTACCAAGGCCGGTTGTGTGCCGCCCCCCCCACCCCCACCCAGGTACTGCGACGGGAAGGGCGGCGCGGATGGGGTGGGTGTGGTGGTGGGCGTGGATGCGGGTGCCGGGGTGGGCGTGGTGGCGGGGGTGGAGGTGGGGGAGGAGGAGGAGGAGGAGGAGAGGGAGGGGTTGGAGCCTGAGGTCCGCATCAACTTGCTTATTCTGGGCACTATGTGAGGCACGAAGCCCGGCCGCGCCCTGATGGGGGAGGAGCAGCCTTTTCGACCCACTGCGTCCTTGCCCGGGCCTGTGGGGGGAGAGGGGGGGTGTTAGGTGAGGGTATGGTAGTATAGGAATGGGGATGGTGGTGGGGGGGTGGGGGGAGTGTGAGGTGGAATGCGTGGAGGAAGTGGGAATAAAGGTACAACATGACTAAAATTAATGTATGGATGCAGAAACTTGAAATGTATGAAATGTATGAAAACAGGAATGTATGAATCAAACAAAACATACATGAAATAACATAAACAATCAGCGTTAAAAGAAAGTAAAAAAACGATGAATAATGTAACAGAATAATTTGATTGAACGGCAGAAAGTTAATCCGTTGCAAAAAAAAAAAAAAAAAAAAAAAATCTTATAAAAATGGTCCCCCCCCCCCCCCCCCCCCCCCCCATTTGTGCCTATAGCGCCGGAGTAATGCCTTACCCGAGGATCCGGTGTCAATGGATAGATTGTTGGGGTCGAGGGTGACGATGGTGACGGTCCTGGGCGGCGAGGTGGGCGTGGTGATGATGGTGGGCGTGGAGGTGGCGGAGCGGGGGGGTGCCTGGGGGCTGTCCTCCTCCTCCTCACCCTCCCCAAACTCCAACCTGGGCAAGACAATGATATTAATTTTAAACTTTAAAAAAAAAAAATGGACTACTAGACGAGCTCTTTTCAAACGTTTTCTTAAATATATTATTATTTATCTTTTTTTTTTTTTTTTTTTTTTTTTTTACTTTTGCTAAACTTTTTCACTTTTTTTTTTTACTTTTGCTAAACTTTTTCACTTTTTTTTTTACTTTTTAACTTTTATTTATTTTTATTTCGTTTGTTTACTTCTTGTTCATCTCCCAGGGTAATTATTCAGCTTAAAGTAGTCTCCATGTATTCTACTATTATTATCTGTATCAATATGCATTCTCCTATTATTCTCCTATTAGCATCATGTATTACCTACTATTATCTGTCTCCATGTATGCAGAAATTTCCTATTAGAAAAGTCATCTCCTATATGTAATTATCTCTCATCATAAGTTAGATGTTCGAGTCATCTCCGCGTGTTATAATGTCATCTCCCACTCATCATATTTATTGATTTCAAAGTAGTCTCCTATTAGAAGCGTCATCTCCCTCCATAAGACAGTTGTTGAGTCATCTCCGCGTGTTATAATGTCATCTCCCACTCATCATATTTATTGAGTTCAAAGTAGTCTCCTATTAGAAGCGTCATCTCCCTCCATAAGACAGTTGTTGAGTCATCTCCGCGTGTTATAATGTCATCTCCCACTCATCATATTTATTGAGTTCAAAGTAGTCTCCTATTAGAAGCATCATCTCCCTCCATAAGACAGTTGTTGAGTCATCTCCGCGTGTTATCTCCCAGTCATCTACAGCTTATCTCTCCCATAGTAAGTTCGTTTTTAAGTCATATCTACATGTTACAAAATTATATCTGATCTCCAAGTCAACTCGCAATCGCAATTAAATTATTTTTAATGATCTCGAAGTGCAATAAGACTCTTTTTCCTCCCCCTCTTCTCTCTCTTTCACCACTCTCTCTCTCTCTCTCTCTTTCACCCACTCTCTCTCTCTCTCTCTTTCACCCACTCTCTCTCTCTCTCTTTCACCCACTCTCTCTCTCTCTCTTCACCCACTCTCTCTCTCTCTCTCTCTCTTCCCCACTCTCTTCTCTCTCTCTCTCTTTCACCCTCTCTCTCTCTCTCACTCTCTCTCTCTCTTCTCTCACCACTCTCTCTCTCTCTCTCTTCCCTCCTCTCTCTCTCTCTCTCTCTTTCACCCACTCTCTCTCTCTTTCACCCACTCTCTCTCTCTCTTTCACCCACTCTCTCTCTCTCTCTCCCACCTGTTGGCCGGCGCGGGGGTGGAGGGGGGGCTGGGGGCGGGGCTGGCTTTCCTGGGGGGCACGGGGGGCGGGGGGATGATGTCATCTCTCCGACACACCCTGGGGGAGGCTCCGGGGGACATCAGGGGACTTCTGGAACCCTGGGGGGGAAGAGGGGGCGTGAGAGAGAGAGAGAGAGAGAGAGAGAGAGAGAGAGAGAGAGAGAGAGAGAGAGAGAGAGAGAGAGAAATAATATTGAAAAATGTGATGTGTGCGATTTGTTCTGTGTGTATGTATGTGTGTATGTATGTATGTATGTATGTATGTATGTATGTGTGTATGTATGTTGTATGTATGTATGTATGTATGTATGTGTGTATGTATGTATGTATGTATGTATGTGTGTATGTGTGTATGTATGTATGTATGTATGTATGTATGTGTGTATGTATGTATGTATGTATGTATGTGTGTATGTATGTATGTATGTGTATGTATGTATGTATGTATGTATGTATGTATGTGTGTATATATGTGTGTGTGTGTGTGTGTGTGTGTGTGTGTGTGTGTGTGTAGTGTGTTTTGTGTGTGTGTGTGTGTGGTGTGTGTGTGTGTGTGTGTGTGTGTGTGTGTGTGTGTGTGTGTGTGTGTGTGTGTGTGTGTGTGTGTGTGTGTGTGTGTATGTATGTATGTATGTGTATGTATGTATGTATGACTCAAAAATGCACATGCAGACAAGACACGTATATTCGATTGTAAATGCATTGTGACTGTATATAATGTCCGTGTGTGTGTGTGTGTGTGGGTGCGTGTGTGTGTGTGGGTGTGGGTGTGTGTGTGTGTGTGAGAGAGAGAGAGAGAGAGAGAGAGAGAGAGAGAGAGAGAGAGAGAGAGAGAGAGAGAGAGAGAGAGAGAGAGAGAGAGAGAGAGAGAGAGAGAGAGAGAGAGAGAGAGAGAGAGATATAACAAAAAGAAAATGAGAAAAAAATGTGAAATACTGAAATATATAGAAACATCGAAAGAACATATAATGATAATAATGATATATAATGATGATAATGATAATAATGATGATAATATGATAACAAACAGAACAACATTACCACTGACCTTTCAAGCTATGAGGAGTGTGGCGGAGAGAGGGAGAGAGGGGGAGGAACAGCTATAGACACCCTCTCAGTTCCCTCCATTGCTCCTGTGCCTTCATGAATACCAATAATACAAACAGACAGACAAACTAACGGTAACAACCTACAGTCATGCGGCAGAGGGGGTCACAGGGGTCACAAGGGGTCAAGGGTCAAGGGTGGCGCCAGTAGTCCCACCGCCCGCCGCCACCACTGCCGAGGGGCGGGGCGGGGCGGGGCGAGGCGGGGTGGGAGTAAAGACTTTAGGTAAACATGCTGCTGTGCCTTACCTGGGGGTCCGCGTGCTCCGGCGAGGGTACGGGTTTAGGCGGCGGGGACTGATCCAGGGGTAGCGGGGGTTCTTTCAGGGGTGGCAGGGCCTCTTTCAGGGGTGGTAGGGGTTCTTTCAGGGGTGGCAGGGCATCTTTCAGGGGTGGTAGGGGTTCTTTCAGGGGTGGCAGGGCCTCTTTCAGGGGTGGTAGGGGTTCTTTCAGGGGTGGCAGGGCATCTTTCAGGGGTGGTAGGGGTTCTTTCAGGGGTGGCAGGGCCTCTTTCAGGGGTGGTAGGGGTTCTTTCAGGGGTGGCAGGGCATCTTTCAGGGGTGGCAGGGCCTCTTTTAGGGGTGGTAGGGGTTCTTTCAGGGGTGGCAGGGCATCTTTCAGGGGTGGCAGGGCATCTTTCAGGGGTAGTAGGGCATCTTTCAGGGGTAGCGGGGGTTCTTTCAGGGGTGGCAGGGCATCTTTCAGGGCTGGCAGGGGTTCTTTCAGGGCTGGTAGGGGTTCTTTCAGGGGTGGCAGGGCATCTTTCAGGGGTAGCAGGGCATCTTTCAGGGGTAGTAGGGGTTCTTTCAGGGGTAGTAGGGGTTCTTTCAGGGGTAGTAGGGGTTCTTTCAGGGTTCCTTCGTCCTCCTCCTGCTCCTTATCGGGGGTTGTGTCGGGGTTCAGCACGTTGTAAATAGGGTTGGGGACGAGGGTGTTGGGGGCAGCGTCTTGGTTCAGCACGTCGTAAATAGGGTTGGGGACAAGGGTGTTGGGGGCAGCGTCTTGGTTCAGCACGTCGTAAATAGGGTTGGGGACGAGGGTGTTGGGGGACGTGTCATGGGTCTTGCGGCGGTGGCGGTGCGGCTTGGCATAGATGGGTTCGGGCACGCTGCGGGGCACGTCATAGATGGACTCGGGCGCGGCGCGGGGGACGTCGTATATCTGGTGCAAGTCATCCAGGGGCGCGGCGGTGTCCTGGGCGTGAGTGTCCCCGCCCACCTCACGCCCGCCCCGCGCCGCCTCCGTGCCTTGGTGGGCGGCTTGTGTGTCGTGTGTCCGGGCCTCGTTGCTGCCTGGTGTGTGCTGAGAGGGAGGCACGCTGCCCTCACCGCCTGTCCCTGCCAAGGACTCACTGGCTGCTGCTTCTGTCATCCCTCCTCCTCTTCCTACCGTCTCGCGCCCAATCTTGCGCCAAGCAATCCAATCAGCGGTGTTGGAGGCTTCATCGTGGGAACCTTGAGAGGGCACACCTTCTGTCTGGCCCTCAGTGCATTCCCTGCCTCCGTGTCTCCGGGTGCCGCACTGCTGTCCTGCCATTCCGGCGAGTTGACATTCAGGCAGGTCAGGTTGACATTCCCCGGCAGGTTGACATTCATGTCAAGGAAGAGACTGTCGTGTCTCCTCGGCAGTTTAGGCGGGGAGCCGATGGGAATAACGTACTCGTAGGAATAAGTAAGAGGACATCCCTGGCTCTGTGTGTTAGGTGGCTGTCTCGCCTCAGAGTGGGGGCCTTGCAAACCCTCAGCAGCGGAGTCCCACAGCGATGAAGCAGAGCCTGACTTCACCGGCAGAGGCGGGATGGGCGGCGGCTTGTCAGGGAAAGAATCCTGCTTCACCCACACGTACTCCCCGCGGCTGGCGGCCTTCTTCCTGTGCTGCCGCTGACCAGGCTGGGGCACCGAGGCGCCGCACACACAGCCCATCGCCTGATTCCCTGTGCCTGCTAGGTTAATGCTTTCATCAAGGCTGGAGGCAAAGAGAGACAAGGGTCGGTGTGGGTCCCTGTGGGGCGCCGCAGCCCTCCCGGCGGGACAGTGCCTGGCGTGCTGGAGGTCGCCCACCGGCAGCTGAGACAACGTGGGGCTTTTGACGAAGGGTCGGTAAGACGAGGAGGGAATGTGTTCCTCGGAGATGGACCTTGGGTTGGAGGAGCCGACCTCATCACTGATGGAGTGAAACAGTAACACTTTGGGACGCCGCGGCACAGGTGGGGCCACCTCCGTGGGGCTGTGCTGGGTGCCTGGGAAGGGGTCCTGGAGGGAAGCGGCAATGGCAGGACTGAGGGGGGATGAATCACGTAGTTTCTTGTACAGCCAGTCTCTTCCCTCTCTGGAAGGGAGAGGCGGTGGGGAGCTGTTGGATGGCCCGTTCCTGACAGCCTCAGCGTTGGAGGCCCGCCACACCTGGGGGGACGGCGGGGCAGCCACAGACTCGCCGCCCGCCGCAAAGGTAAAGGTCGGAGCAAAGCGCAGTGGTGGGGCACTCGCGTCTACTGAACTTCCGGCATCGCGCGCTGCTCCTGGTGTGACGCGGGACTTCTGCTGGACCGAGGCCTGTAAGCATGCACCCCCACCCCACACTTAACACCCATGCAGCAAACACTAACACCTGGACCCCCACACTTAACACCCATGCAGCAAGCACTAACACCCGACCCCACACTTAACACCCATGCACCAAAGGCTTAACACCCCTGGACCCCAACACTTAACACCCATGCACCAAAGACTTAACACCCCTGGACCCCAACACTTAACACCCATGCACCAAAGACTTAACACCCCTGGACCCCAACACTTAACACCCATGCACCAAAGACTTAACACCCCTGGACCCCAACACTTAACACCCATGCACCAAAGACTTAACACCCATGCACCAAAGACTTAACACCCCTGGACCCCAACACTTAACACCCATGCACCAAAGACTTAACACCATGCACCAAGACTTAACACCCATGCACCAAAGACTACACACCCTGGACCCAAAACTAACACCCATGCACCAAAGACTTAACACCCCTGGACCCCAACACTTAACACCCATGCACCAAAGACTTAACACCATCTCACCTACCACACCCTACACTAAACACACACACACACACACACACACACACACAGGACACACACTTTTCTAGAAACTCACTGTTATTGTGGTTGGGGTGACCATAAGCTAAACCTACTATACTACCACTACTACCTACACAACCACTACTACCACTACCAACACCACTACTACCACTACTACACTACCAACACCACCACTACTACTACTACCAACACCACCACTACTACTACTACCAACACAACCACTACTACTACTACTACTACCACCAACACCACTACTACTACTACACTACCAACACTACCACTACTACAACTACCACTACTACCAACACCACTACTACCACTACTATACTACCACCACCACTACTACTACCAACACCACCACCACCACCACTACCTACACAACCACTACCACAACCACCACTACCACCACCACTACTACACTACCACCACTACTACCACCAACACTACTACTACTACTACCAACACCACCACCACCACCACTACCAACACCACCACTACTACACTACCACCACTACTACCACCAACACTACTACTACTACTACTACTACTGGTGGTGTTATATCTAAGCCTACATGTTCCTGTTCTGATGTCCTCGCGGTCTCCCTCCTTAATACTGCACTGCCCTTAAGAGTAGCTATCATGCACAGGCCTACACTCCCACATACACACACATAAACACCACATACTACAGGCAACATAACACTACATGACACAATAATACATAGGAGGAAGAGGAAGAAGAAGAAAAGGAGGACCTACAAAGCAATACTTCACAAAAAGGACGAAGAATACATAGGAGTACAAATACATAGGAATACAAAATACATAGGAGGAAGAGGAAGAAGAAGAAAAGGAGGACATGCAAAGCAATACTTCACAAAAAGGACGAAGAATACATAGGAGTACAAATACATAAGAATACAAAATACATAGGAGGAAGAGGAAGAAGAAGAAGAAAAGGAGGATATACAAAGCAATACTTCACAAAAAGATTAGAGTTTTAGTTCAATTAGTTAAGTTAAAAGATAAAAAAATAGGCTTTGATGCTTCTTTCAAACCAAGACTATTGTTATTAATTAATTCAATGCATTCCAATACAGTAATAAAACATGTATTTATTTATAGTCATTCTTAAGGTTTACCATAAGCTGTTTAGGTAATACATAAGCACAGTGGTGTTGGCAAAGCTGATCACTCATAATTATGTCGCTTTAACACTTAAGAGAATATAATAAGAAATAAAATAAAAGACTGAAAGAATAAAAGCTTGAACACCTAGAGAAGCAAAAATAACATTGTCAGTAATTGTAAAGATGTGCTACAGTGGCACACCGAGGCAGAGTTACCCCCTTCACGCCCACAGCCTTCCTTGGCTATACAAACAAATTGTATGTTATCCAGTCATAAAATTAGGAAAAGTAACTCACTATACCAAATTAGTTAGTGGACAAGGATACTACACAGGTCATGTATAAGATATTGCTTATAGTCACTAAAAATTGTCTAATGGTAGCCAGATTATAATGGAAATTACGTTCTGGGTCTCAAGGGGTTAAGGTAAGGTCTTGCAATATACTGAAATCAAAAGGCCAAAATGCTATAGATATTGATCCATTAATTAAATAGCCAAGCCCAGCAGTAGTAAATAGGCACTCAGCAGCTTCATCTTAAAATCTGTGTATGCGTTAACCCCTTGAGGCCCAGAACGTAATTTCCATTGTAATATGACTACCACTAGAAGATTTGTAGTGACTATAAGTAATATTTTATAGCTATGACCTGTTTAGTATCCTTGTCCACTAACTTATTTGGTATATTTAGTTACTTTTCGTAATTTCATGGCTAACAACAGACAATTTCATATAGCAAAGGAAAGATCTGGGCGTGAAGGGGTTAAATAGCAAAGCCCAGCGGTAGTACAATAGGCACTCGTCAGCTTCATCATAAAATCTGCATATGCTTTAAGTTGCAGCATCGCGAAATCATCACGATCTTTCTGTGTGATGTCAGATTTTCCCAATAATATCTTATGAGGTTAGACGGTCGATGATACGCTTCCATCTATCTCAGTGCATTTTTTAAGCCAATCTTACTGGGTGCCATTCTTTGGATAGCCAGAAAGGTCAAGGCCTACCTGTTAAAATATAGTTTTTTGGATACATCAACTTCACCCTTTTGTATGTTGTGTATAAATAAAGATCCTATGCAGTAATAAGAATGCACTTCTGGATCTAACACACACAGACAAGATGAACCATTGTATCCAGGAAGGATTTTATGAACAAATATCTTGTCGCCCAGTAGCTTAAAATTGTTCTTACTGGGCGACAGTTTTCCATCACTGGGAGACATTTTGGTCGCCCAGTTGTGATGTTAAAAAATGCACTGCTCTGTCTTCACTTACAGCATCGCCAAACAACGCCAATTTAACGAATGCAAAAAAAATCGAAAAATGTGTCATTGCCTAGGCTTTGAAAACATTGAACTCCTACAATTGCATCAAGCTGTTGGATCATGAAGCGTCTATTGCCATCACATCAGCCTTGACACACTTGAAATCATACAAGTACAGTGTTTTCATTTTCTTTTAAACCCTTGAGACCCAGAGCATAATTTCCATTGTAATTTGGGTACCATTAGACGATTTTTAGTGACTATAAGCAATATTTTATAGATATGACCTGTTTAGTATCCTTCACTACTAACTAATTTGGCATATTCAGTTACTTTTTGTAATTTTATGACTCGACTACATACAATTTTTTATAGTAAAGGAAAGATCTGGGCGTGAAGGGGTTAAGGTAGGGGTTGTAATGAAGAAAGTAGGAGGTGGAGATTGATTGAAAGCCGAGCGAAGCGAGGCGCTGCTTGATAGGCCGGGGGTGCGGAAAATTATCTGTAGTCGGAGATTAATAAGGCAATCCTGGCAATATAACTAGGCAATCTTCCACCTTGATGGAGGCAAGGACTTCTTTTTTTAATTTTTTTGGAAAGTAAGCGGCGCAAGTTTGTGAGTAGAGCGGTGATTGCGCCGTCCTCCGCCTTGCTTCTAAGACACTGCAAGTAGTACAAAGCTGCAGGATAGCCAAACATTGATACCACTCAGAATTTGGAGATTTGGGTAGAGGTAAAAAATCTGTCATCGCATCATATTACAGGTTCACAATCTTTTATCCAAATTCTGAAAACCGAAAAGCTTCGAAAACCGAACATTTTTTCCAGATTATCTGTCAGGCAATAATAGCCTACAGGCGCTATAGGCTCAGAAGTATATATAAAAAAAATAAAAAAAAAAAAAAAATAAAAACCTGGTCACTTTATGATTCTCTCTCTCTCTCTCTCTATCCTGAAAGATGTCACGATGACCTACTTTCTATTATTTCTTTTCTGTCTCCTTGTACTTCCCAGCCAACACATTTGACATGCCTTGCAGAACCCTCACCTTACATGCTCTCTCTCTCTCTCTCTCTCTCTCTCTCTCTCTCTCTCTCTCTCTCTCTCTCTCTCTCTCTCTCTCTCTCTCTCTCTCTCTCTCCACTGGGTGACAATTTCTTTCTTTCAGCTTGTGATGAACTTCCTCTGAGTATTAAAAAGCGTTAAAATCTACGCTAAAAATCTTCCATTCTGAAATCCGAAAAATTCCGAAATCCGAAAAGTTTCTGGTCCCAAGGTTTTCGGATAAGAGAGTGTGAGCCTGTATGAGCCTTGCAATACTTGAAATAATACAAATACAAAGCTGCAGGATAGCGAAATATTGATATCACTCAGAATTTGGCTATTTGGGTACGTAGTCGTAAAAGTCTGGCATTGTATCAGGGAGTTAAATTAGGAAGCGGCAGACGTAAGGTTATATAGTTAACCCCTTGAGACCCAGAACGTAATTTTCATTGTAATTTACATAAGAACATAAGAAAATAAGGAAGCTACAAGAGGCCGCGAGACCTACACGTGGTAGTTCCTGTAAATGCAAGAAGAGGAATCGAGATAAAAAATATGATAGAAGAGGTATATAGAGGCATAGATATAGATAGGCCTACAGGTAAATAATAAAAGGGAGAGATATAGAGATAGATAGATAGATAGATAGGCCTACAGGTAAATAATAAAAGGGAGAGATATAGAGATAGATAGATAGATAGGCCTACAGGTAAATAATAAAAGGGAGAGATATAGAGATAGATAGATAGATAGGCCTACAGGTAAATAATAAAAGGGAGAGATATAGAGATAGATAGATAGATAGGCCTACAGGTAAATAATAAAAGGGAGAGATATAGAGATAGATAGATAGATAGATAGGCCTACAGGTAAATAATAAAAGGGAGAGATATAGAGATAGATAGATAGAAGGCCTACAGGTAATAATAAAAGGGAGAGATATAGAGATAGATAGATAGAAGATAGGCCTACAGGTAAAAAAAAAAGGGAGAGATATAGAGATAGATAGATAGATAGGCCTAAGTAAATAATAAAAGGGAGAGATATAGAGATAGATAGTAGATAGGCCTACAGGTAATAATAAAAGGGAGAGATATAGAGATAGATAGATAGATAGATAGGCTACAGGTAAATAATAAAGGGAGAGATATAGAGATAGATAGATAGATAGATAGGCCTACAGGTAAATAATAAAAGGGAGAGATAGAGATAGATTAGATAGATAGGCCTACAGGTAAATAATAAAAGGGAGAGATATAGAGATAGATAGATAGATAGGCCTACAGGTAAATAATAAAAGGGAGAGATATAGAGATAGATAGATAGATAGGCCTACAGGTAAATAATAAAAGGGAGAGATATAGAGATAGATAGATAGATAGATAGGCCTACAGGTAAATAATAAAAGGGAGAGATATAGAGATAGATAGATAGATAGATAGGCCTACAGGTAAATAATAAAAGGGAGAGATATAGAGATAGATAGATAGATAGGCCTACAGGTAAATAATAAAAGGAGAGATATAGAGTAGATAGATAGATAGGCCTACAGGTAAATAATAAAAGGGAGAGATATAGAGATAGATAGATAGATAGGCCTACAGGTAAATAATAAAAGGAGAGATATAGAGATAGATAGATAGATAGATAGGCCTACAGGTAAATAATAAAAGGAGAGATATAGAGATAGATAGATAGATAGGCCTACAGGTAAATATAAAAGGGAAGATATAGAGTAGATAGATAGATAGGCCTACAGGTAAATAATAAAAGGGAGCGATATAGAGATAGATAGATAGATAGGCCTACAGGTAAATAATAAAAGGGAGAGATATAGAGATAGATAGATAGATAGGCCTACAGGTAAATAATAAAAGGGAGAGATATAGAGATAGATAGATAGATAGGCCTACAGGTAAATAATAAAAGGAAGAGATATAGAGATAGATAGATAGATAGGCCTACAGGTAAATAATAAAAGGGAGAGATATAGAGATAGATAGATAGATAGGCCTACAGGTAAATAATAAAAGGGAGAGATATAGAGATAGATAGATAGATAGGCCTACAGGTAAATAAAAAAGGGAGAGATATAGAGATAGATAGATAGATAGGCCTACAGGTAAATAATAAAAGGGAGAGATATAGAGATAGATAGATAGATAGGCCTACAGGTAAATAATAAAAGGAAGAGATATAGAGATAGATAGATAGGCCTAACAGGTAAATAATAAAAGGGAGAGATATAGAGATAGATAGATAGATAGATAGGCCTACAGGTAAATAATAAAAGGGAGAGATATAGAGATAGATAGATAGATAGATAGGCCTACAGGTAAATAATAAAAGGGAGAGATATAGAGATAGATAGATAGATAGGCCTACAGGTAAATAATAAAAGGGAGAGATATAGAGATAGATAGATAGATAGGCCT
>JACEEZ010009890.1:102500-130000 GCA_016584305.1 Chionoecetes opilio | reverse complement strand
GGGGCTGGGTTACTTGGTGGGTCTTTGGGTTGCCATTATAGGGGCCTGGGTTACTTGGTGGGTCTTTGGGTTGCCATTATAGGGGGCTGGATTACTTGGTGGGTCTTTTGGAGTTGCCATTATAGGAGGCTGGGTTACTTGGTGGGTCTTTGGGTTGCCATTATAGGGGGCTGGGTTACTTGGTGGGTCTTTGGGTTGCCATTATAGGGGGCCGGGTTACTTGGTGGGTCTTTGGGTTGCCATTATAGGGGGCTGGGTTACTTGGTGGGTCTTTGGGTTGCCATTATAGGGGGCTGGGTTACTTGGTGGGTCTTTGGGTTGCCATTATAGGGGGCTGGGTTACTTGGTGGGTCTTTGGGTTGCCATTATAGGGGCTGGGTTACTTGGTGGGTCTTTGGGTTGCCATTATAGGGGCTGGGTTACTTGGTGGGTCTTTGGGTTACCATTATAGGGGCTGGGTTACTTGGTGGGTCTTTGGGTTGCCATTATAGGGGGCTGGGTTACTTGGTGGGTCTTTGGGTTGCCATTATAGGGGGCTGGGTTACTTGGTGGGTCTTTGGGTTGCCATTATAGGGGGCTGGGTTTCCATCAAGTTAGGAGGTTATAATGCGGGGTTAGGTTGTTTGGATTATTTTTTAAATGCCCTTCACTCTTACTTTTTGAAAGAGGTTCCCTTCAGGAAGTGTAGGCCTCTAGTAGCTTCCTGATTTTATTCTGTTCTTATGTTCTTCATAATATAGTTGACTACAAATTGATGGATGCCCTAAACAGAAATGTTCTTATATTTCATCCCATCTCATAGCTAGATCCAGATAAGCTTTGCCTATCTAAGCAAATCTATCTTCTGCTAAGCTTCAGAATATAAATGGTGTAAAAGGCACTGGAATAACAACACTTTCAATGAATTATACTAGTCACACGTCCACTTGACTTTGCTCTTGAGGTTCCTGCGTGCCATTTCATAAAGTTCTCGGTCAGCAAAAAACACGATACTGCGGAAAATCTAAACCTCATCCTTTCTCCTCACCAAACTCTTCTTTTTCCAATTTTGTCATTTATATTTGTCCTGTAATATAGTCATCATCATCATCATCATCTTTCTGTTTCATCGTCAGATTTTCTCATACATAGTTCAGTAATATGTAGAGTGCAATATCTTCTTTTCTTTCACAAATTTCAAACTGTTGTCACTGTGATGGATGGGATCATAGTGGTGTACTTGTGTCACAGTTGGGTGGAGGCAAGTCATCAAACAGTATTAAACAGTAGTGTATTTATGCGGCTATTATTAAATGTTTCAATGTTTCATCATCTTTCTGTTTAACGTCAGATTTCCCCACGATATCTGATGAGGTTAGAGGGTGGATGATACGCTTGCACCCATCTCTATCCATTGCCTCAGCCTCTTCAATGCCCTGGTATGCAAGTCAGTGTTGCATCCTCACACACACACACACACACACACACACAAGTATGGATGGTCATGGGAGGGAAGGGAAGCTGTTCTCTGCCCCTACAACCCACCAATATTTATGCCAACACCAATGCCTTCTTTGTTATGCCTTTCTTTGCCCGCTGCCCAGAACCAGTGGACTTAAGGGGTATCTCTCTCTCTCTCTCTCTCTCTCTCTCTCTCTCTCTCTCTCTCTCTCTCTCTCTCTCTCTCTCTCTCTCTCTCTCTCTCTCCTCTCTCTCTCTCACACACACATATATTCTCTCTCTTATAAACACAAAACAATAGTCCAAGTATATGATAGCTAAGTCACTGTTGTATAAGACACACAGACACACACACACAGTAAGACACAGTTTTCTAGAGGTCACGTTTTTTGGAGGTTTTTCAATCTCAAAACCCACTTTCTCGTCCCCACAAAAGTGAGGGACTGAGTGAGGGAGTGGGAGAGGGATGCAAGGGGGGGGCACACAATGACACAATTTCTTCAACCTTTGCCCTGCCTAAACTGCCTTTTTCTGGAGGTTTCTCGATCTCAGAACCACCCAAAAAGTGAAAAAAGTGAGGGGGTGAGGATGGGACATATTGATTGATGGATTTAATGCTAAAAAAAAGGGAAAATGTGCCAGACATCAGAGGTCATATGGCACTATGGCAAAGCATAATGAAGGGGAGGAAGGGGTTAGAGAGTGAGTGAAACGGTGAGGGAAGGGGATGGGACATGGATGAAGGGGAGGGCACGTAATGACACAATTTCTTCAACCTTTGCCCTGCCTCGACTGCCATGTATTACTGAAGGGGTGTGAAGGGAGGAGCTGGAGCAGGATTGAAACACTGCCTTAGTTACTTAGTTCAACATTTAGTGAAGGGGCTGTGAAGGGAGCAGCAGGGTAGCACAGAGTAACACAGCCTCTCAGGGCGGGCCGTGAGTGTGAAGCAGCGCTAGCCAGTCTGTGCCATGCAGGTTAGTGACTGAGCACACCCACCACACCCATGCTGGTTAGAGGTATGGTCGTTAGAGTTCAGCCAGCCTCCTCTACCACTACTATAACTCCTGTACATCACTTTACTCTTGACCTTAAATTCCAGCATTAAGGCACTTGGTGACACATTTATGGAGATTAACCAACCCCTTGAGACCCAGAACGTAATTTCCATAGTAATTTGGGTACCATTAGACGATTTTAATGACTATAAGCAATATTTTATAGCTATGACCTGTTTAGTACCCTTGTCCACTAACTAATTTGGTATATTTAGTTACTTTTCGTGATTTCATGGCTAACAACATATGATTTCTTATAGCAAAGGAAAGGTCTGGGCGTGAAGGGGTTGAAATGACAAACAAGAGGATAGATACTTCAGCACGGTCGTGATTTTTGGGTCAAGGTTTTAGGGAGACCTGAGTTGTTTGTAATGTTTTGAAAGGAAGGAAGTGCCTGTGGAGTGAGCTTACTAGGGAGGTTTAGGAGTGGGTATAGTGAGCTTACTAGGGAGATCTATGAATGGGTATAGTGAGCTTACTAGGGAGATCTATGAGTGGGTATAGTGAGCTTACTAGGGAGATCTATGATGGGTATAGTGAGCTTACTAGGGAGATCTATGAGTGGGTATAGTGAGTGAGCTTACTAGGGAGGTTTAGGAGTGGGTATAGTGAGCTTACTAGGGAGATCTATGAATGGGTATAGTGAGCTTACTAGGGAGATCTATGAGTGGGTATAGTGAGTGAGCTTACTAGGGAGGTTTAGGAGTGGGTATAGTGAGCTTACTAGGGAGATCTATGAGTGGGTATAGGGAGCTTACTAGGGAGATCTATGAGTGGGTATAGTGAGCTTACTAGGGAGATCTATGAGTGGGTATAGTGAGCTTACTAGGGAGATCTATGAGTGGGTATAGTGAGCTTACGAGGGAGGTCTAGGAGTGGGTATAGGGAGCTTACTAGGGAGATCTATGAGTGGGTATAGTGAGCTTACTAGGGAGATCTGAGTGGGTATAGGGAGCTTACTAGGGAGATCTATGAGTGGGTATAGTGAGCTTACTAGGGAGATCTATGAGTGGGTATATGTGAGCTTACAAGGAGGTCTAGGAGTGGGTATAGTGAGCTTACGAGGAGATCTATGAGTGGTATAGGGGCTTACTAGGGAGATCTATGAGTGGTATAGTGAGCTTACTAGGAGATCTATGAGTGGGTATAGGAGCTTACTAGGGAGATCTATGAGTGGGTATAGGAGCTTACTAGGAGATCTATGATGTGGGTATAGTGAGCTTACTAGGAGATCTATGAGTGGGTAGGAGTTAGTATGTGTGTACTATGTGCCCTGATGTGTCTGTACTATTCCCCTGATGTGCCTGTACTATGTCCCTGATGTGCCTACTATGTCCCTGATGTGCCTATACTATGTCCCCTGAGGTGCCTGTACTATGTCCCCTGATGTGCCTGTACTATGTCCCCTGATGTGCCTATACTATGTCCCCTGATGTGCCTGTACTATGTCCCCTGATGTGCCTGTACTATGTCCCCTGATGTGCCTGTACTATGTCCCCTGATGTGCCGTACTATGTCCCTGATGTGCCTTACTATGTCCCCTGATGTGCCTTACTATGTCCCCTGATGTGCCTGTACTATGTCCCCTGATGTGCCTATACTATGTCCCCTGATGTGCCTATACTATGTCCCCTGATGTGCCTGTACTATGTCCCCTGATGTGCCTGTACTATGTCCCCTGATGTGCCTGTACTATGTCCCTGATGTGCCTGTACTATGTCCCCTGATGTGCCTGTACTATGTCCCCTGATGTGCCTTACTATGTCCCCTAATGTGCCTGTACTATGTCCCCTGATGTGCCTGTACTATGTCCCCTGATGTGCCTGTACTATGTCCCCTGATGTGCCTGTACTATGTCCCCTGATGTGCCTGTACTATGTCCCCTGATGTGCCTGTACTATGTCCCCTGATGTGCCTATACTATGTCCCCTGATGTGCCTGTACTATGTCCCCTGATGTGCCTGTACTATGTCCCCTGATGTGCCTGTACTATGTCCCCTGATGTGCCTGTACTATGTCCCCTGATGTGCCTATACTATGTCCCCTGATGTGCCTGTACTATGTCCCCTGATGTGCCTGTACTATGTCCCCTGATGTGCCTGTACTATGTCCCCTGATGTGCCTGTACTATGTCCCTGATGTGCCTGTACTATGTCCTGATGTGCCTATACTATGTCCCCTGATGTGCCTGTACTATGTCCCCTGATGTGCCTGTACTATGTCCCTGATGTGCCTTACTATGTCCCCTGATGTGCCTGTACTATGTCCCCTGATGTGCCTTACTATGTCCCCTGATGTGCCTTACTATGTCCCCTGATGTGCCTTACTATGTCCCCTGATGTGCCTATACTATGTCCCTGATGTGCCTGTACTATGTCCCCTGATGTGCCTGTACTATGTCCCCTGATGTGCCTATACTGTGTCCCCTGATGTGCCTATACTATGTTGTTCTGCTGTGCCTATACTATGTTGTTCTGCTTTGTTTTTGCTCTAGTACTTAAGTTTACTCCTTGGCTTGTTCTTGTTGCTTTGTTTTGTCTGCATGCCTCCGGGCGAGAATTAAATTATTGTTATTATTATTATTATTATTATTATTATTCCTTCCCAACCCAGTACTAAACAGAATTAATGTATCGAGATTTTGTTGCTTTTTCCAATGTTCAGCTCAAATTCCAGCTCAAAGGCACCTGAATACACACCTTTATAGTAGCGTTAATATGATTGCTCTTCACTTCCCAATCCCAGCACTAAGAAAATGTCTCAAGATTTTGTTGTTTATCCCAATGTGTCGATAAAAATGTACACTTCAAACTCCAACTTCAGACACTTGAATACACACATTTATAGTTGTTAATATTTTCACTTCCTAGACTGGCATTAACCCCTTGAGACCCAGCACGTCATTTCCATTGTAATTTGGGTACCATTAGACAATTTCTAGTGAACATATGCAATATTTTATAGATATGACCTGTTTAGTATCCTTGTCCACTAACTAATTTGGTATATTGAGATACTTTTCGTAATTTTATGGCTCAACAACAGACAATTTTTTATAGCAGAGGAAAGGTCTGGGCGTGAAGGGGATAAAAAGTATTCATGTCTCAAGATTTTTTTTTTCTTCCCCCAATGTGACGAGAAAATAGTTGTCTTATTCGCTTCGTGATACCCTTTTTTTTTCTTGGTTATTTTGTATATTCAGGATGGGGATTCAGGCCCATTTTTTAACATGGTAACTGGGCGACCAAAATGTCTCCCAGTGATGGAAAACTGTCGCCCAGTAAGAACAATTTTAAGCTACTGGGCGACAAGATATTTGTTCATAAAATCCTTCCTGGATACAATGGTTCATCTTGTCTGTGTGTGTTAGATCCAGAAGTGCATTCTTATTACTGCATAGGATCTTTATTTATACACAACATACAAAAGGGTGAAGTTGATGTATCCAAAAAACTATATTTTAACAGGTAGGCCTTTACCCTTCTGGCTATCCAAAGAATGTCGCCCAGTAAGATTGGCTTAAAGAATACACTGGACCGAGCCCATACATTAGGGTGTGTATGGGTTAAGGCAGCACCCTACACCTCTTAAGTAGCTAGTAAGTAGTTATGCACACACACATACATTCCATTATTCCTACCATAGATAACACTATAGTCGCCAGTCACTCGCCACTGCACTAATGTTGCCAGGCACAATATATTACGAATTTTAGCATCATTCCAGACTTTTATGTGCCACTGAAGAGGTATGCACAGTAGTTTATATTACGTACATCACACTACATGTCTTCAGTGGCACATAAAAGTCTGTAGGGATGCTAAATTCGTAATATATTGTGCCTGGCGACATTAGTGCAGTGGCGAGTGACTGGCGACTATAGTGTTATCTACGGTAGTAATCAACGCTGCATCGCTTGGTCTCAGTTGCACTGGTTGATTTATTTTGAGACTCAAGACTCCATAAAGCTCCACAAACTCAATATAGAACTATCCTAACCTTGGCTTAACTTCACATCTCCTATTTGTGACTTGTCTTTGGAACATCTATTTCTAAGTCAATGATGTGACCATTTTTACACTCTGTCTGTGACTCTTTTGCTGCAATGTAAATTCTAAGTCTGAACCACACTCCACATCCTACCCTTAAATTGTGGTGAGAAGAGTATGTCCATTATACCACCACATATTGCAGTCACCCTCCAGTTATCTTAGTGGCTTAGAATGTCAACTGATGTCTATGTATTGTTTTCCTTTCCTCGTAAAATATTTCTACACCACCCATCTTCATAACATCACCAGATTACCAAGTTGTTGTTCTGTCTCAGTCATACTTCATTCCTCTCTAGCAATCTCCATTCTGGGATTGCTTACACTCTGCCACTTAATCCCTTGAGACCCAGAACGTAATTTCCATTGTAATTTGTGTACCTTTAGACAATTTTAGTGACTATAAGCAATATTTTATAGCTATGATCTGTTTAGTATCCTTGTCCACTAACTAATTCGGTATATTCAGTTAGTTTTCGTAATTTTATGGCTAACAACAGACGATTTTATATAGCCAAGGAAAGATCTGGGCGTGAAGGGGTTAAAAAGTGCCACTCTGCTACCAATTTTTTTCTCTCTCAAGATGTAGTATTTTCACACATGGAAAGATTGACCACCCAGCCTGCATTACCATATTTCAACTCACTCTTTCACTCTTCACTCAAGGCACAATACACAGAGTAGAGAAGTAAGTACTCTACATGTGGTCATCATATAACTTCTCATTCTCCACATTTTTAATACCAGACTGACGAAAGATTTCCTTTGAACCGAGAAACTAATGCAATAACAGGAACTACCTCGTGTAGGTCTCGCGGCCTCTTGTAGCTTCCTTATTTTCTTATGTTCTTATGTTCTAATGCAGGGTGAAGACAGACATGAGACAAGAGGATGAAGGATATGGTAGGAAGGATGATATGTTTGAGACTTCACTGTTAACTCTTGAAGGGGAGTCGAGGTGAAGGTGGAGCCCGTATTCTTAGTGAGGGAGGGACGAAGGACGAAGGGAGAGGCATGGAGGGTGGTAGATGAGAGGTGAAGGTGGCGCCCGTATTCTTAGTGAGGGAGGGAACACTGTTAACTCTTGAAGGGGAGTCGAGGTGAAGGTGGCGGTATTCTTAGTGAAGGAGGGACGAAGGACGAAGGGAGAGGCATGGAGGGTGGTAGATGAGGTGAAGGTGGCGCCTGTATTCTGAGTGAGGGAGGGACGAAGGACGAAGGGAGGGGCATGGAGGGTGGTAGATGAGAGGCTTGGTGTCAGACGTAGCAGAGTTATTACCGAGTCAGGTACGTACAGACTGGGGTTGAGAAAATTAGTCTGCGGCGGTTATGAGGTGGACACGGATAAGTAGTACGCACACACACGCACACACACACACTCGCAAGCACACACACACACTCAAAATGATGCATGTACAGATCTATTCCATTGCTCATACAACAACTGCATTTCTTCACTCTTTTATTAATGAATATATAAATATGCATTTTTTTGGGGTCATTTTCACAATATGCGGAAAGCTTGCCATCATCATACAACAACAAAACAACAAAACATAAACAAACAAACAGCGGCAGCAACAATAACAACAACAATTAACAAGATGCAGACAGGTAAACAGACAGGTAAACAGACAGGTAAACATTAAACAGCCTTGCCACGTACTTACTTCCCGAGCCATGGTATTAAGACAACAAGTGAAACGCCTTCTTCATCGATTGAGTCTACTATTTACAACACACATGATAACAAATGCATGGGTACATCACATAAAGAGTACTGGGTTACAAGGGGGGTAAGGGGGGCAGGGAAGGGAGAGGGAGGCAGGGGAACCGGACAGGGAGAAGGGGGAAAGAAGGGATTTGGAGGTCAGTAGCCCCAACTCCGGTCGCTACTGACTGTGGCATCCAACCATACTACTACTACTTATCTACTATTTACTTAATTACAATCCTTATTTACCTCTCTATATTATCTACACTATTATGCCGCTCTCCACTACAGTGGCCTGGTAGTCCAGGCCAGCTATATCGGTGGTTGTGGGGGCGGAGTATCTAGTACCCCTGAGACATAGGAGGGCAGACCTGAGCAGGGAGGAGAGACGGCACCTCATCCAGGCGACAACGTGGCTCCTTGGCTGGTGCTTCTTTTCTGCCATTACATCTGCTAGTCTTGAATAGAAGCACTTGGCCTTGGGGCCCATCCCGCCGGACGTAGTGAAGACCAGGGGTGTGAAGCTGCCCTGATCAACATGTTATGATCAACAGGGCGTATGGGGAAAGGATTCAACATGTTGATCAGGGCAGCTTCACACCCCTGGTCTTCACTACGTCCGGCGGGATGGGCCCCAAGGCCAAGTGCTTCTATTCAAGACTAGCAGATGTAATGGCAGAAAAGAAGCACCAGCCAAGGAGCCACGTTGTCGCCTGGATGAGGTGCCGTCTCTCCTCCCTGCTCAGGTCTGCCCTCCTATGTCTCAGGGGTACTAGATACTCCGCCCCCACAACCACCGATATAGCTGGCCTGGACTACCAGGCCACTGTAGTGGAGAGCGGCATAATAGTGTAGATAATATAGAGAGGTAAATAAGGATTGTAATTAAGTAAATAGTAGATAAGTAGTAGTAGTATGGTTGGATGCCACAGTCAGTAGCGACCGGAGTTGGGGCTACTGACCTCCAATTCGTGGATATGGTATATTTCATAAATAAACATGGGGTGGAGGTATCGGTAGTAGTAGAAAAAAGAAAAGAAAAAAAAAGTAGTAGTAGTAGTAGTAGTAGTAGTAGTAGTAGTAGTAGTAGTAGTAGTAGTAGTAGTGTAGTAGTAGTAGTAGAATATGAGTAAAGTAAATTATGGTGGTGGTATCACATTAATTTTTTTAGCTGAATAATAGGTATATGAGAGAGAGAGAGCGAGAAGAGAGAGAGAGGAGAGAGAGGAGAGGAAGGAGAGAGGAGAGAGAGAGGAGAGAGAGAGAGAGGGAGAGAGAGGAGAGAGGAGAGGAGAGAGAGAGAGGAGAGAGAGAGAGAAGAGAGAGAGAGAGAGAGAGAGAGAGAGAGAGAGAGAGGAGAGAGAGAAGAGAGAGAGAGAGAGAGGGAGAGAGAGAGGAGAGAGAGGAGAGAGAGAGGAGGAGAGAGAGAGAGAGAGAGAGAGAGAGAGAGAGAGAGAGAGAGGAGAAAGAGAGGAGGAGAGAGAGAGAGAGAGAGAGAGAGAAAGAAGAGAGAGAGAGAGAGAAGGAGAGAGAAGAGAGGAGAGAGAGAGAGAGAGAGAGAGAGAGAGAGAGAGAGAGGAGAGAGGAGAGAAGAGAGAGAGAGAGAGAGGAGAGAGAGAGAGAGGGAGAGAGAGAGAGAGAAGAGAGAGAGAGAGAGAGAGAGAGGAGAGAGAGGAGAGAGAGAGAGAGAGAGAGAGAGAGAGAAGAGAGAGGAGAGAGTAAATAAATGACAATATTATAATAGATGGATGATGATGAGAAATATGAGAAAAGCAATGAGGTTAGGTACCAAATTCTCTCTCATTTCTCTCGTCTCTCTCTCTTCTCTCTCTCTCTCCGTCTCTCTCGATCTCTCTCTCTCTCTCTCTCTCCTCCTCTCAACAAGCACCTAAGCACTACCAAGGTCGAATGGGCTTGGGTAGGGGGGAGGGGAGGGAAGTCTGGCTGGGTGGCTATTGTTCTATCGGGCAGGAGGTAGGTAGGTAGGTAGGAGGGTGGGTAGTAAAGTAGGTGGGTAGTAAAGTAGGTAGGTAGTAGGGTGGGTAGTAAAGGAGGTGGGTAGGAGGGTGGGTAGTAAAGTAGGTTGGCTGGGCAGGGCAGGGCAGGGCAGGGCAGGGCAGGGCAGGACAGGGCAGGGCAGGGCAGGGCAGGGCAGGGCAGGGCAGGGCGGGGCGGGGCGGGGCAGGGCAGGGCGGGCTGGCGGGCAGGGTACTAGACAGGCAATGAGGGCAGCAACACGCTATTCATGCCCTGTAGCCAAATACCCTTAGGAGCGGGCAGAGGGCAAATAGGGCAAGGAACGAGCGGGCACTGGGTGGGGTATGGGGGATAGATCGAATTGGGCATGGGGCATAGGAGCGAGCGGGCACTGATTGGGTATTGGGGGTAGGGCAAATAGGGCGAATCGGGCATATGGAATAGAGCGAGCGGGCACTGGGGTATTAGGAGTAGGGCGAAGATTGGGCGTATGGAAAAGGGCGAACGGGCACTGATTGGGTATTGGGTATAGGGCGAATAGGGCGAGCGGGCACTTGGAAGGCATTGGGGGGTAGGGTAAATAGGGCGAATCGGGCACAGGGCAAGGAGCGAGCGGGCACTGGGCATGGGCAGGCTAGGTAGGGCAAGGGTAGTGGTGTTGGTGGGATTCACTCGAGTAATACCTCATCCTCCTCCTCCATATCGATCAACTGCCCGCTGGAGAGGGACTGCGGCCGGTGCTGCTTGTGGGGGTCAAAAGGGTCCACCACAATGGTCTCGGTGCCCTTGATCTCGGCCCGGCAGAAGGGACAGCCCTGGCCCTCCGAGTCCTGGGTGGCCGGGGGGAGGGAGGAGGTGAGGGTTAGTATTGGAGGACGGTAATGGCTGAAAAAATGTCTGTGAAAGGAATGAAGCTATAAATGAAATAGATGGCAATGAAATGGGTGAGAAAAACATTCGTAATCTAAAAAATGCAAAAACAGAAGATTTGAGAATGAGAGTAATAGTGAATCTGTGTAGGTTAGGAAATATAGATGTCTCATAAAAAAGTCTCTTCCCCTACACTTCTTTTTTTGTTAGGTTGTGATAATATTAATAAGGTAATAATACAGCCAAATTCCCAACAGCCGACCTCCAAACATCCGACTTGTCCAAACAACCGACTTTTTTCACCACCACATTGTGTCTTGTTTTGGCCATTTATTTGACTTAGTTTTTTTTTTTTAGTTTTTAGACAACATTGATTTGTGGCTTTATTTATGCATGAATTTTACTTTCGCGTCTACCACTGGATCGGCCTTCAAGAGCTGCATCTTTTATGTTCTATACCATTTTGTCCTTACGTTTATGGTTACTGTGATATCCGAACCTCCGACTATTCCAATTATCCGACCTACCTTCGGTCCCCCCAAGGTCGGATAATCAATACTTAGCTGTACGTGAAGCTATAATTGTATATGAATGGTGAGAATTGTACATAAAAAACAAGATGAAATGAGAAAAGTGTAGGGAATCGGTAGTTAAAAACAGATGGGTGATAAAAAGTATGCCTTGACCCATACCACATCTTTATCGTGTAGGGTGATAATTAATAAGTGACTAATACAAGGTCCAATACTTCAAACATGCCGACCCCCAAACATACATGAAACGATTGGTCCAAAAACACATATTGACAACCCACATTGGTTTGGGTTCTGGACCATCCAATTGAACTGTCTATTGACAACATGATGGTGTAGAGGTTAGTGATGCATGAATACCCACAAACACTGGAACAGTGGTGAAGAGTGCACGTTTAATTTACATGACCATTTGTCAAAACGTGGTAAGGAGTGAATCGAACTGACTATTACCAATGACCAACATTGGACCCCTATGAAATCAATCGTTAGGGGTGACGTGAAAGCACATACTATGGATTTGTAAGAGGTGAGTTATTATGACATGAACAGCAAAACAATGGGAAAAGTGAGGATAAACAAAGACCTATGAGCAAAACAGATGGTGAAGAGGTGACGTGAATGACCTATGACCCAATGACCCAACATGACCTAGGAACACAAATGCATGAAGACAACAAATAAGTCAGACACAGATATGTAAACTATCTCAATATTAATTCCTCTCCCAAGACAAGAAATAGTCCATTGTAAACCAACGCACATGAAATCCTTGATATCTCGTCTGTATTAGGCAGCACACTTTCGTCCTATCATAATGGAAAATCTAATAGCACATATTCATCATAATATAAAATGTGATGGCACAAAACACATAACCCACACAGAAATGCTACTACGTGTCTATAACATCTCCTGTATGCTTCCTGCCCACACATCAAAGCATAATACAAACTGGCACATTTCTGGAAACTTGAAAGAAAAAATTGAGGCATAACAAATACACACTAAATATTTTCCGCACTGATTAGTTTTAGTTTGAGAAGAGTATAAATCTGAACATAAAATCAATGAGAGCCAATATACATAGATGCATGGTACATATAGGGTAAACAAAAATAAAAAGCTTGCCGATGGAGTTCCCAAATACACTCAAATAGAAGCAAATCATTGGTAAATCAAATAAAATAAAAAGCAAATCCTTCCACCCAAAGCAATGGTACAATCTTCTACACCTGAGAGACAATGCTTGCTTCCCCTCACCCAAGAAATGAAAAGAAGCAAAAAAATCCTAAAACTCTGAAAAAATTTAAACATTTTAGATATACGTATACATATAAAGATACCACTTAAAAAAAAAAAAAAAAAAAAAAAAAAAAAAAAAAAAAAAAAAAAAAAAAAAAAAACAAAAATAATAATCAAATAAAATAAATAAATAAATAAATACAATAAACAAAAAAACAACTGAGAAATCATCACACCATCCAACAGCACGTTCTGGCAAAAAAAAAGAAAAATCCAAAATAAAACAATGACTAAATAAAACAAAAATACAAATAAAATGATATAAATGCACAGACCATGAATCAAAAGTTGGTAAAAAAAAAAAAAAAAAACAATAGCAACAAGAAATAACTGCAAAAAGTACAAAATCATTACAGTGCCACATACATAGTATATAGTCTATTCACTTAAGCTGGATTCTTGGGAGCTGCTCGATGCCTACCCGAGTATGTCAGGACGTCGCCGATTGGCTGATGCGCGCGGGCTGGGTGGTGATGGTGGTGGTATTTTGGTAGCCTCAGCCAATCAGCGACGTCCTTACATACTCAGGTAGGCATCGAGCAGCTCCCAAGAATCCAGCTTAAGTGAATAGACTATAGTACATCACAAATAGGGCCCATAACAAGCTTTCACAGAGACACCTTAGGAACTGGGAACTAGCGGGCTTTTGGGGACTTTTTTGTGTTTTCCTGGGTCAGTCCTGTGAGATGTAAACAACAGGAAAAAAAATCAAGGAAAAAACAATATTAACTAGTTGGGGGAAAAAAAATAAAATAAAAATAATAATAATAATAATAATAAAACTGGTGACTATACCACACCAAGCAGGGTACAAATAGGGGTGACCTGACCTGACGTGCCCCACAACCCCACAACCCCCGCCACTGACCTGCCACAGGGTGAGACACGGGGTACACAGCAGGTGACCACAAGGCTCTATTCTGATGTCCTTGTCGTTTTCGGCGCAGATTTTGCACAGCTGGAATGTGGATCCCATTTCACAGTAAAGCTCATACTGCTCCTGGGTGACCTGTGGGCGGGAATGGGCGTGGGAATAGGAATGGGGGTGTGGAGGGGAGGGAGGGAGGGAAAGGGTGGTCTAAAGAGTTAGCTAAAGAGTTAGTCGGGTTTGAAAGAGTTAGCTTAAGAGTTAGTTTGTTTTGTCTGGATATCCGCAATGGCAAACTCGACAGAAGATAATTAGTTTTTCTCTTCCTGTTAAGGCAAACTCTCAAAAAGGTTAAGTTTGATTTTTGTCTTTTACCGCAATGGAAAATTCTAAAAATGAAAAGAAAATAAGAAAATAAGGAAGCTACAAGAGGCTGGGAGACCTACACGTGGTAGTTCCTGTTACTTAACACTACCTACATCCACCTTTCATCCCCATCCATGCAATTGTTTTGACTCCTTTTAAAACTCCCTATTGACTCCGTACTGACCACCTGATGACTGAGTCCATGCCAATCATTTACCATCCTAAATAGTTTGATAAGATAGTTTTTTTTCTCTCTCTCTTCCCGCAATGGCACTAAATAAGGTAGATTGTTTTTTTCTCTTCACGTAATGGCGAACTCTAAAAAAGATAGCTTGATTTTTTGTGTCTACCCATTAAAGCAACTCTAAAAAAGATAGCTTGATTTTGTGTCTACCCATTAAAGCAAACTCTAAAATTAAAGATAGCTTGATTTTTTTCTCTCTACCCATTAAAGCACTCTAAAATTAAAGATAGCTTGATTTTTTCTCTCTACCCATTAAAGCAAACTCTAAAATTAAAGATAGCTTGATTTTTTTCTCTCTACCCATTAAAGCAAATCTAAAATTAAAGATAGCTTGATTTTTTCTCTCTACCCATTAAAGCAAACTCTAAAATTAAAGATAGCTTGATTTTTTCTCTACCCATTAAAGCAAACTCTAAAATTAAAGATAGCTTGATTTTTTCTCTCTACCCATTAAAGCAAACTCTAAAATTAAAGATAGCTTGATTTTTTCTCTCTACCCATTAAAGCAAACTCTAAAATTAAAGATAGCTTGATTTTTTCTCTCTACCCATTAAAGCAAACTCTAAAATTAAAGATAGCTTGATTTTTTCTCTCTACCCATTAAAGCACTCTAAAAAAGATAGCTAGATTTTTTGTCTACCCATTAAAGCAAACTCTAAAAAAGATATGTGGTTAGCTTTTCTCTCTTCCCTCCCACAATGGCAAACTCGAAGTCCTCTCAGTGATATATTATAGACTTCCCAGAGAGCACCTTCACCTCCCTGCTTCCCCCCTCTGCTGCTACTGCCCCCGGAGCTCACCTTAATGTGGTCCTCGGGCGTGGCTTGTGCGACCCACGTCAGGTCTGGGTTCAGGTTCCTGCCGTCGGGGTAGAGGTAACTGCGGGGAGAAGTGAGAAGACATGGAACAAATATGATTGGTTTACACTCAAACTCAATCATTAAAATTTGATCACAATTAACTTATTTCTAAATGTAAAGTGGTTGCAACACATAAATTCATTCTCTGTCTTGCTTACCACCACACAAACACACCACCCACAACAACACATACAGGTTGAAGTTCCCAAACTCGGCAACCTCGGGACCAGCGCCTAGCCGAGTAATGGAATTTTCCGACCTTTAGAACGTAGATATATTAAGGGGAAAAAAAGCATGAAAATATGCAAAAAAGCATGAAGTACACAAAATAACAGTGTACACAACTCTACAGTCACAACACCACTGAACAATAACAACAAACAAATCGGCGGGAGAAACCAAGTGGCCTAGTGTGGTGGCACCCAGCGGCCGACCCGGCAACTACGCGCCGGGTTTTGGGTGTTCTGCCGTGTTTTGGAAAATCCGGAACCATAGCAGAGTTTTGGGTGTTGCCGAGTCTTGGGATGCCGAGTTTGGGAACTTCAACCTGTATTCTGAACACACCATATGCTAATGCTAATCCGACTACCCACTGGTATAGCTAATGCCATATGCTAATGTAGGAAAAAATGACATAGGAATTAATGACACAGGAGAAAATGGCACAGGAGAAAATGACACAGGAGAAAATGGCACTGGAGAAAATGGCACTGGAGAAAATGACACAGGAGAAAATGGCACAGGAGAAAATGGCACAGGAGAAAATGGCACAGGAGAAAATGACACAGGAGAAAATGGCACAGGAGAAAATGGCCGGAGAAATGACACAGGAGAAAATGGCACAGGAGAAAATGACACAGGAAAAATGCAACTGGAGAAAAATGACACAGGAGAAAATGAACAGGAGAAAATGACACAAGAAATGACACAGGAAAATGACACAGAAACTGACACAAGAAAATGGCACTGAGAATGACACAGGAGAAAATGGCATGGAGAAAATGACACAGGAAAATGGCACAGGAGCAAAATGGCACGGAAAATGGCACAGGAGAATGACACAGGAGAATGGCCAGGAGAAAATGACACAGGAAAAATGACACAGGAGAAATGACACAGGAGAAAATGGCACTGGAGAAAATGACACAGATAAAATGGCACGGAGAAATGACACAGGAGAAATGACATAGGAATTAATGACACAGAGGAAATGACACAGGAGAAATGACAGGAATTAATGACACAGGAAAAATGGCACAGGAGAAAATGACACAGGGAACATGACACAAGAAAAGCACAGGAGAAAATGACACAGGAGAATGACAGGAAAATGGCACAGGAGAAAATGACACAGGAAAAAATGACAGGAAAATGACACAGGAGAAAATGACACTGGAGAAAATGACACAGGAGAAAATGACACAGGAGAAAATGACACATGAAAAAGTGGCATATTCTTCAGGCTACAAATAACTGTCACATTTTGAGATTTTATTCATATATGTAAAGTATCTAGTATATATTAATATTTGCTCACCTAACCTAACCTAGACTAGACGAGTGATCAAAACTATAAGATACCATTGCTTTTATGTGCCAATTTTTTCCTACTCCAAACGTTGACATTTTTTCCCCGGTGCCACTTTTCCTTGCTGTTTTTCCTGAGTCCCGCCACACACCCCCACACACGCCCCCACACTTACAATCCCTCTCTGTGTCCGTCGAGCAGTGCCTGGCAGAGGGACTTGTTCTGGGGAATGGTCTGCAGAATGTTGCCGTCGCTGGTCACGTAGCCGATGGCCCACTGGCCCAGCCGCGTGCACGACAACCGGAACACATAACTGAAACACACACAGAGAGAGACAGGGCTTTATACATGTTGCCAGAACACTAGAAACACTTGACTGGTATGTGTGTATGTGTTAAAGACTTCATGACAACTGGAACACATAACTGAAACACACACACACCCAGGGTTATATACATGTTGCCGGAACACTAGAAACACTTGACTGGTATGTGTGTATGTGTTAAAGACTTCATGACAACTGGAACACATAACTGAAACACACACACACCCAGGGTTTATACATGTTGCCGGAACACTAGAAACACTTGAATGGTATGTGTGTATGTGTTAAAGACTTCATGACAACTGGAACACATAACTGAAACACACACAGAGACAGACAGGGTTATATATATGTTGCCGGAACACTAGAAACACTTGAATGGTATGTGTGTATGTGTTAAAGACTTCATGACAACTGGAACACATAACTGAAACACACACAGAGAGACCCAGGGTTATATACATGTTACTGGAACACTAGAAACACTTGAATGGTATGTGTGTATGTGTTAAAGACTTCACGACAACTGGAACACATAACTGAAACACACACAGAGAGACCAAGGGTTATATACATGTTACTGGAACACTAGAAACACTTGAATGGTATGTGTGTATGTGTTAAAGACTTCACGACAACTGGAACACATAACTGTAACACACACACACCCAGGGTTATATACATGTTGCCGGAACACTAGAAACACTTGAATGGTATGTGTGTATGTGTTAAAGACTTCATGACAACCGGAACACATAACTGTAACACACACAGAGAGACCCAGGGTTATATACATGTTGCCGGAACACTAGAAACACTTGAATGGTATGTGTGTATGTGTTAAAGACTTCATGACAACCGGAACACATAACTGCAACACACACAGAGAGACCCAGGGTTATATACATGTTGCCAGAACACTAGAAACACTTGAATGGTATGTGTGTATGTGTTAAAGACTTCATGACAGCCGAACACATAACTGCAACACACACAGAGAGACCAAGGGTTTATTACATGTTACTGGAACACTGAAACACCTTGAATGGTATGTGTGTATGTGTTAAAGACTTCATGACAACTGGAACACATAACTGCAACACACACACACCCAGGGTTTATACATGTTGCCCGAACACTAGAAACACTTGAATGGTATGTGTGTATGTGTTAAAGACTTCAACTGTGAATATAACATCCCAGACTAGATTTACTCTACCTAATACTTTACTCTATCTAATTGATCTAATATATTCAATCAACACTACATAAAAATATTGAATTAAGCTGAGTAACACATTTGAGAGCAACATAAACACTTGTCACCCATAACACAACACACATATCTCATAATACACCTAATTCTCTCTCTCTCTCTCTCTCTCTCTCTCTCTCTCTCTCTCTCTCTCTCTCTCTCTCTCTCTCTCTCTCTCTCTCTCTCTCTCTCTCTCTCTCTCTCTCTCTATCTCTCTCTCTCTCTCTCTCTCTCTCTCTCATTCATATCTATCTTATCTCTAACATTCTTATCTCAGGCCATTCACCTTCCGCTTCCTCCTATCTCCTCCCACCTTGTCTAGTATCTCTGTTATCTCTCTCTGTTATCTCTGTTATATCTCTAAGGCTTCACACTTGTAACTGAGGGGTGTGGCTGTGATTATCTCTCTTCCTATCTAAGATTATTATAAGACTAAGTACATTCTCTCTCTCTCTCTCTCTCTCTCTCTCTCTCTCTCTCTCTCTCTCTCTCTCTCTCTCTCTCTCTCTCTCTCTCTCTCTCTCTCTCTCTCCCTTTCTATATATTGCAAGAGTTCTGTTATTGCCAAACTATTTCACTTTTAAAGGAGTTTTTTTAATGCAGTTATATACTTTTTTAATTTGAGTATTATTTTCTTTTTATGGAGGCGGGTGTTATAATGGAAATGTTAAGGTATCATGTATGTATGTATGTATGTATGTATGTATGTATGTATGTATGTATGTATGTATGTATGTATGTATGTATGTATGTATGTATGTAAGTATGTAGATGTTAATAAAATATGCTGGGTTGCAATTTCTAATTTTTTTTCTCAGGTTCAGTCTAACTTGTGATTTTCAAAGTAAAACTGATTTAAACTAGAATTATGATATATTACTATGCGTGAAAATCATATAGAGTTAGTCCCTTCCCCTACACTGAGGTGGCAACACTGGTCTCTGCATAACACTGACCTATCATGAACGGTTTCTGAATTATAAACTTATATATTTACTATAATGCGATAAGCTCACAACTTGTTTCTCACACAGCCACACTTACCCATCAAAAGTTATTGTAAATGGATGGATCTACAATTGTATCCCCGGCATTTCCACTTATCTAGCGAAAAAAATATTTTCGGATTTCTGGCTGCTCAAAAATATTCCAAAATTGACGACGATCAGGTTTTTGTTATTTTGCCACAAAACTATGAGTCGTAGAAGAAAACTTATCGAAGTTACAAAGGTTCATCTTGAGGTGTTCTACTTGATGCAGTAATTGGTTTGTCAAAACACCTCATGGTTGTCGAGAAAATTGATATTTTGTATAAATGTACGAATATGCTATTTTCTCGGTTATTCTCTGTTATCAATTTTTTTTTGCTTTACGCAAAATGATAGCCCTTGATCTACTTCATATGTACTTCTCTATTCATGTTGCACTTATCTGCCATAGTTTTTTAGTTATTGCAAAAAACGTGATTTAATAAAAAAAAATCAGGCAATCCCTTGTAAAATTTGCAATATTTTTTGAAAAATAGATTTGCTTGAAAATTTGTTCCTAACAGTTATCGGGCATGCTGAACACGAATCTGGAGTCAGTTTTCAGTTGCAATGATTAGAAGTCCCTATTTCAGCCAATTCACAATGACATGATACTTCCAGATATTCCTTAAAATACACACATTAGACAAAACTTACTACAAGACATAAAAAGATGATAGGCATTGCTAGATTAATAATTACTTCAATACAAAGATCAGTATTAGTATTTTCAGTATCAGTATTAGTATTATTATTATTAATCCCTATTTGAGCCACCCATGAGATTGTCAAAGTACTTATAAAAACCTAGGAATGCTATAGCAATCCTGTGGGACTTTTAATGCCCTCCTATGACTCCTGTAGGATGCGTGAAGGAGCGAAGAGGCCCGTGAAGGACTCTAAAGGATTGTATACAAAGTGAAGTACGTATACTTGAGCTCTAATTATGGAAAGTTATTGAAAATTTGAACTGGCCTGAAATAAGTCAAATTATCCGAAGTTTGTATTCTACCTGTTCTATTGAGAGGGTTTACTGTACATATAGCTAAACTAATTTCTGCCTTGACTCACATAAAAATCTATCTTATAAACTTTTTAACACTTCCTGGATACAGCATTTACACCTTAATTATTTACAGTCAATATCCTGATCTATTTCTTTCTGTAGTTCATGTTCACACCCACAGCCATATTTCTGTAGTTCATATGCAAGACAATTCAAAAACCATTAATTTCACCCTTTTAATTTGTTTCATATTAGGAGTCCTTTTTCATACCTCCAACATCCAGGTAGCACTGTTCATATTCTATACAAACTTTCATAAATTTCACCCTTAACGACTCTCACATTTAGGGTCATTTTTCACACCAACATCACTGCTCTACTAAATAACTCATAAACCTTCATCAATTTCACCCTTAACGACTCTCACATTAAGGTCATTTTTCACACCAACATCACTGTTCATATACTAAACAACTCACAAACCATCATCAATTTCCCCCTTACGGCCTGTCTCACTAAGGGTCACTCACCTCCCTGGCTTGTTGATGTATTTTTGTAACCTGGCCTTGACCTCATCATAGGTCAGGAAGGCCACGTAGCCAGGATGGGTCACCGCGAGGATCTGCCAGTTCCTTAGCAACGTGGGCCACGGCTGGAATAACCTGAGGGAGGAGAGACAAGGTTAGGGTGGAGGAAGGTAGATGAGGGAGGAAGGGATGAAGGAGGAATTAGGAAGGAAGGAAGGAAGGTAGATGAGGAAGGAAGGGATGAAGGAGTAATACCAGAGAATTGTAACTTGAAAATGCCAGTGGTCGCTGGCAGTTTTAACTCAAAAGGTTGGTCTGCTGTGTTTTCCCTCGGCGACTCGCATTTTCGTAAATCAATTTCGCGATAAATATTGATGCACCGCGTCTGATACCAAACAATAAAAGTTCTTCGATGTTCTACTAATATGTATGGATGACATGCAATTACGATTTGAAGTTCTAAATAGCAATCAATGAAATTACTCGCCTCGAGTAGCAAGCTTACAGTAATTTTTCATGTATATGTAGCAGTTTATATGGGCAAATGTTCACACTGTTTTCAAAGACAGTAATCAGTATGTGCAATCTGCAAAATGCTTGTCAAAAATACATAAGCATGCTTTGGAAACGAAAAATGCCGAATCATTTAAGGCTGCGACCAAGTAGTTTAATGAATGTGAGCGCATCCGCGCTTTGTGTCGGGAGATGTTCAAACTTGCGACAGACGCGTCGACTGCATTGCACTTTCCAGCTTTCTATCTAATGATACACGAAAAATTAACTGGAAAATATGGAGCCTGCGGCTTAGGTAAGTTAACTTCGAACTTCGTTATTGACTACTTATATCATACGAGTAACATTCCATGCGCTACTCAATTATAACCTTCATGCTTATTTGGTTATATACATGTTTTACAGAATCAGGCTTCTATACAATATACATAGAGAAGAAAATGGTTTAGTATTATACTTTTGTGTTTTAAGTGCAGTGGAATAAGCCCATATTTTGTTTTCCAGTAGACCAACTTATTATCAACCTGTGAGTTAAAACTGCCAGCGACCCCTGGCATTTACACGTTATAGTTCTCTCGTGTTAGGGTGGCGCGAAGGAAAATAGATTATATTATAATCTCTTTCATCTCCTACTACCATTTCTACTCTTCTTTTACCACTCCTCTCTCTCTCTCTCTCTCTCTCTCTCTCTCTCTCTCTCTCTCTCTCTCTCTCTCTCTCTCTCTCTCTCTCTCTCTCTCTCTCTCTCTCTCTCTCTCTCTCTCTCTCTCTTCTCCATTCCTCCCCAATCATATGCCCCTCCCTTCCTTTATTTAGGCTCTTTTATGGAGGAGAAGGAAGAGAAGGAGGATATAACAGGAGAAAAAATTTGTTTACCTTCATTATCTCTCTCTCTCTCTCTCTCTCTCTCCCTTGCTTACCTGGTGAACACGTCAAACTCGAAGCTGGAGATGTAGTCGTTACAGGTGAGGTCTATGGTGGACTTTAGCGCCATGGCCTCCAGACCCGAGCCGATCGGGTGCACCTCGCTCAGGGTGTCCCGGAAAAACCTCCAGGGCACCACCGTTCTGAGGGCAGGAGGGGGAGGGGGAGGTGATACATAGGAATACATAGGATTAACAGATACCAGGCTACCTATTGGTCTATAACGAGGGTATCTGCTGAACTACATACTACTAACTACATAGGGTGAGGTGATACATAGGAATACATAGAAATACATAGGAATAACAGATACCAGGCTAGCTATTGGTCTATAACGAGGGTATCTGCTGAACTACATACTACTAACTATCAAACTACATGTAAGAGGACAGGTGGGAAAAAGATACCATGTCCCTAAAGAAGATAGGAACATGGAAGTTTTGTAGTGAAGAATGATAGGATATGAAGTATGCTAACTAGGAACAGAGGAGACTTAAGGGCGGAAGTATGGTTATGTTAGTATGTTATGTTATGACTGTGTGAGTATGAGAGTGGAGGGAAAGGCATGAGGGGTGAAGGGTGATAAGAGGGTGAAGTGATAAGAGACACAAGGATGATAGGGTACCTGGAACTGTTGCCGATCGGAACACTCGCCGCCGTCGTCGAGTGTTCCAATTCTTGATATTACAGGAGCCAATATATACATTTAATAAAGTGTTACCCGTGTTTCTGCATTCAGGGATGAAATACTATCGTTAGCTTGGTCAGTTAGGTTAGATTAGGTGCCATTGTCCAGGTTAGGTTAAAATTTCCACGTCGACGAGAGTTCTAGTTTGCTGTTTCGGCGAGAATTCCCATCGGCGACAGTTCCATAAACCGATGATAGGACAGAAAGAATGCTATGGTTATGGGAGGAGAGATTGAAGGATGGTAGGATGGTGTGTTACAGTAGTGGGAGGAGAGATTGAAGGATGGTAGGATGGCGTGTTACAGTTATGGGAGGAGAGATTGAAGGATGGTAGGATGGTGTGTTACAGTAGTGGGAGGAGAGATTGAAGGATGGTAGGATGGCGTGTTACAGTAGTGGGAGGAGAGATTGAAGGATGGTAGGATGGTGTGTTACAGTAGTGGGAGGAGAGATTGAAGGATGGTAGGATGGTGTGTTACAGTAGTGGGAGGAGAGATTGAAGGATGGTAGGATGGCGTGTTACAGTAGTGGGAGGAGAGATTGAAGGATGGTAGGATGGCGTGTTACAGTTGTGGAAGGAGAGATTGAAGGATGGTAGGATGGCGTGTTACAGTTGTGGGAGGAGAGATTGAAGGATGGTAGGATGGTGTGTTACAGTTGTGGGAGGAGAGATTGAAGGATGGTAGGATGGCGTGTTACAGTTGTGGAAGGAGAGATTGAAGGATGGTAGGATGGTGTGTTACAGTAGTGGGAGGAGAGATTGAAGGATGGTAGGATGGCGTGTTACAGTTGTGGAAGGAGAGATTGAAGGATGGTAGGATGGTGTGTTACAATGTGGGAGGAGAGATTGAAGGATGGTAGGATGGCGTGTTACAGTTGTGGAGGAGAGATTGAAGGATGGTAGGATGGCGTGTTACAGTTGTGGGGAGGAGAGATTGAAGGATGGTAGGATGGCGTGTTACAGTTGTGGGAGGAGAGATTGAAGGATGGTAGGATGGTGTGTTACAGTAGTGGGAGGAAAGATTGAAGGATGGTAGGATGGCGTGTTACAGTTATGGGAGGAGAGATTGAAGGATGGTAGGATGGTGTGTTACAGTAGTGGGAGGAGAGATTGAAGGATGGTAGGATGGCGTGTTACAGTAGTGGGAGGAGAGATTGAAGGATGGTAGGATGGTGTGTACAGTAGTGGGAGGAGAGATTGAAGGATGGTAGGATGGTGTGTTACAGTAGTGGGAGGAGAGATTGAAGGATGGTAGGATGGCGTGTTACAGTAGTGGGAGGAGAGATTGAAGGATGGTAGGATGGCGTGTTACAGTTGTGGAAAGGGGAGATTGAAGGATGGTAGGATGGCGTGTTACAGTTGTGGGAGGAGAGATTGAAGGATGGTAGGATGGTGTGTTACAGTTGTGGGAGGAGAGATTGAAGGATGGTAGGATGGCGTGTTACAGTTGTGGAAGGAGAGATTGAAGGATGGTAGGATGGGTGTTACAGTAGTGGGAGGAGAGATTGAAGGATGGTAGGATGGCGTGTTACAGTTGTGGAAGGAGAGATTGAAGGATGGTAGGATGGTGTGTTACAATAGTGGGAGGAGAGATTGAAGGATGGTAGGATGGCGTGTTACAGTTGTGGAAGGAGAGATTGAAGGATGGTAGGATGGCGTGTTACAGTTGTGGGAGGAGAGATTGAAGGATGGTAGGATGGCGTGTTACAGTTGTGGGAGGAGAGATTGAAGGATGGTAGGATGGTGTGTTACAGTAGTGGGAGGAGAGATTGAAGGATGGCGTGTTTACAGTTGTGGAAGGAGAGATTGAAGGATGGTAGGATGGTGTGTTACAGTAGTGGGAGGAGAGATTGAAGGATGGTAGGATGGCGTGTTACAGTTGTGGAAGGAGAGATTGAAGGATGGTAGGATGGTGTGTTACAGTAGTGGGAGGAGAGATTGAAGGATGGTAGGATGGCGTGTTAGAGTTGTGGGAGGAGAGATTGAAGGATGGTAGGATGGTGTGTTACAGTTGTGGGAGGAGAGATTGAAGGATGGTAGGATGGTGTGTTACAGTTGTGGGAGGAGAGATTGAAGGATGGTAGGATGGTGTGTTACAGTAGTGGGAGGAGAGATTGAAGGATGGTAGGATGGCGTGTTACAGTTGTGGGAGGAGAGATTGAAGGATGGTAGGATGGTGTGTTACAGTTGTGGGAAGGAGAGATTGAAGGATGGTAGGATGGTGTGTTACAGTTGTGGGAGGAGAGATTGAAGGATGGTAGGATGGCGTGTTACAGTTGTGGGAGGAGAGATTGAAGGATGGTAGGATGGCGTGTTACAGTTGTGGGAGGAGAGATTGAAGGATGGTAGGATGGCGTGTTAGAGTTGTGGGAGGAGAGATTGAAGGATGGTAGGATGGTGTGTTACAGTTGTGGGAGGAGAGATTGAAGGATGGTAGGATGGCGTGTTACAGTTGTGGGAGGAGAGATTGAAGGATGGTAGGATGGTGTGTTACAGTTGTGGGAGGAGAGATTGAAGGATGGTAGGATGGTGTGTTACAGTTGTGGGAGGAGAGATTGAAGGATGGTAGGATGGTGTGTTACAGTTGTGGGAGGAGAGATTGAAGGATGGTAGGATGGTGTGTTACAGTTGTGGGAGGAGAGATTGAAGGATGGTAGGATGGGTGTTACAGTTGTGGGAGGAGAGATTGAAGGATGGTAGGGTGGTGTGTTACAGTTGTGGGAGGAGAGATTGAAGGATGGTAGGATGGTGTGTTACAGTTGTGGGAGGAGAGATTGAAGGATGGTAGGATGGCGTGTTACAGTTGTGGGAGGAGAGATTGAAGGATGGTAGGATGGCGTGTTACAGTTGTGGGAGGAGAGAGTGAAGGATGGTAGGATGGCGTGTTACAGTTGTGGGAGGAGAGATTGAAGGATGGTAGGATGGCGTGTTACAGTTGTGGGAGGAGAGATTGAAGGATGGTAGGATGGCGTGTTACAGTTGTGGGAGGAGAGATTGAAGGATGGTAGGATGGCGTGTTAGAGTTGTGGGAGGAGAGATTGAAGGATGGTAGGATGGTGTGTTAGAGTTGTGGGAGGAGAGATTGAAGGATGGTAGGATGGCGTGTTAGAGTTGTGGGAGGAGAGATTGAAGGATGGTAGGATGGCGTGTTAGAGTTGTGGGAGGAGAGATTGAAGGATGGTAGGATGGCGTGTTAGAGTTGTGGGAGGAGAGATTGAAGGATGGTAGGATGGCGTGTTAGAGTTGTGGGAGGAGAGATTGAAGGATGGTAGGATGGCGTGTTAGAGTTGTGGAGGAGAGATTGAAGGATGGTAGATGGCGTGTTAGAGTTGTGGGAGGAGAGATTGAAGGATGGTAGGATGGCGTGTTACAGTTGTGGAGGAGAGATTGAAGGATGGTAGGATGGCGTGTTAGAGTTGTGGAGGAGAGATTGAAGGATGGTAGGATGGGTGTTACAGTTGTGGGAGGAGAATTGAAGGATGGTAGGATGGCGTGTTAAGTGTGGGAGGAGAGATTGAAGGATGGTAGGATGGCGTGTTACAGTAGTGGGAGGAGAGATTGAAGGATGGTAGGATGGGTGTTACAGTTGTGGGAGGAGAGATTGAAGGATGGTAGGAGGCGTGTTAGAGTTGTGGAGGAGAGATTGAAGGATGGTAGGATGGCGTGTTAGAGTTGTGGGAGGAGAGATTGAAGGATGGTAGGATGGCGTGTTAGAGTTGTGGGAGGAGAGATTGAAGGATGGTAGGATGGCGTGTTAAGTTGTGGGAGGAGAGATTGAAGGATGGTAGGATGGCGTGTTAGAGTTGTGGAGGAGAGATTGAAGGATGGTAGGATGGCGTGTTAGAGTTTGGAGGAGAGATTGAAGGATGGTAGGATGGCTGTTTAAGTTGTGGGAGGAGATTGAAGATGTAGGATGGTGTGTTACAGTTGTGGGAGGAGAGATGAAGGAGGTAGGATGGCGTGTACAGTTGTGGGAGAGAGATTGAAGGATGGTAGATGGCGTGTTAAGTTGTGGGAGAGAGATTGAAGGATGGTAGGATGGCGTGTTACAGTTGTGGGAGGAGAGATTGAAGGATGGTAGGATGGCGTGTTACAGTTGTGGGAGGAGAGATTGAAGGATGGTAGGATGGTGTGTGTGTGGGAGGGTGAGTGGTAGGATGGTGTGTTACAGTTGTGGGAGGAGAGATTGAAGGATGGTAGGATGGCGTGTTACAGTAGTGGGAGGAGAGATTGAAGGATGGTAGGATGGCGTGTTACAGTTGTGGGAGGAGAGAGTGAAGAGGAGGAGGAGGAGGGAGGAGGAGGGGTGATAAGAGGTGATAGGAGATAGAAGGATGGCAGGACGGAAACAAACAGGGGAGGAGAAAACTTACTTAATAGGAGGAGGAGAATTTTGAGAAGGGAATTTGGGAAGATAAAAA
>JACEEZ010009890.1:80000-97500 GCA_016584305.1 Chionoecetes opilio | reverse complement strand
AGCGGAGGTGCTTCTGGCATTTCAACTCGGCTAAGTGGGAAGACCTAAGGCAGTACTACTCTGATTTTCCATGGAATGAAATTATTGCTTCCATGTCAGAGCCCCATCTCTCTGTGCACAGCGCATAACAGTGGTCATTGTCTCTGTCATGGAGGCGTACATTCCACACACTTTCTCTAATCCTAAAGCCCGTCCACTTTGGTTTAACTCTGCTTGTTCTCATGCTGTACAAGATATATAGAGAGGTGGCTCACAGACGGTACCGTAAGCATCCATCTCCTGAAACTCATGCCCTCTACATTTCTGTCCATAATCATGCCAAATATTTTTTCAACTTACCAAAAACTCATTCATTCATAGAAAATGTCAACATTTTCTGAATCAAACTAATCTCGTGACTTCTGGCATCTAGCTAAAAACATCTTTAACAATTTGTGTCTTCTTCATCTTTCCCTCCTATGTTTCTCCCGCATGGCGCCACCGCTGTCTCATCTATTTCTAAAGCTGAACTTTGTGCTCAAACATTTGATAAAAATTCCCCTCTGGTTGATGAATCCCTCCTTCTCCTCCATCCTCTGACTGTGTTATTAAGATCCTTCGTAATGATGTTTTCTTTGCCCTTTCTGGCCTAGATCCTCGGAAGGCTTACGGTCCTGACGGAGTCCCTCCTATTGTTCTCAACAACTGGGCTTCTGTGCTTGCACCTTGTCTGGTCAAACTTTTTCGTCTCTGTCTATCTGACTATTCTATGTCTATTCCACCTTTCCTTCTTGCTGGAAGTTTGCTCACATCCAACCTGTTCCTTAAAAGGGTGACCGTTCTAATCCTTCAAACTACCGTCCTATAGCTTTGACTTCCTGCCTTTCTAAAGTGTTTTAATCTATACTTAATAAGAAGATTCTTAAGCATCTATCTGCTCACAATCTTCTATCTGATCGTCAGTACGGTTCCCGTAAAGGGCATCTACTGGCGATCTTCTAGCTTTCCTAACTGAATCTTGGTCATCCTCCTTTAGGGGTTTCGGTGAAACTTTTGCTGTTGCCCTTGACATATCAAAAGTTTTTGATAGTCTGGCACAAATCTTTAATGTTTAAACTGCCATTATTCGGTTTCTATCCTTTTGTCTCCCCTTCATCTTAACTTCCTTTCAAACCGTTCTATTGCAGCTACTGTAGATGGACATTGTTCTTCTCCTAAATCTATCAATAGTGGTGTTCCTCGGGGTTCCGTCCTATCACCCACTCTTTCTATTATTCATTAATGATCTTCTAAGTCTAACTCAAAGCCCCATCCACTCCTTCGCTGATGATTCTACCCTGCATTTTTTAACGTCGTTCATTAGACGTCCAACTCAACAGGAACTAAGTGACTCACGGAGATGGCACGGAGATCCTAACTTCTGATCTTTCTATAATTTCTGATTGGGGCAAAGCAAACCTTGTTTTGTTCAATGCCTCAAAAACCCAATTTCTTCACCTATCTACTCGACAAAACCTACCAGATAACTATCCCCTCTTCTTCAATGACACGCAACTGTCTCCTTCTTCTACAATGAACATTCTAGAGCTATCCTTTACTAAAAATCTGAAGTGGAAATCTCGCATCTCATCTCTTGCTAAAACAGCTTCTAAGAAGTTAGGTGTCCTGTGGCGTCTACGTCCAATTTTTTCTCCCTCCCAATTGCTTGCTCTCTACAGGGGCCTTATCCGCCCATGTATGGAGTATGTCTCACATGTTTGGGGAGGATCCACTCATACAGCTCTCCTAAACAGGGTTGAGTCAAAAGCTTTTCGTCTCATCAACTCCTCTCCTCTGACTGACTGTCTTCAATCTTTAAAACACCGCCGCAATGTTGCTTCTCTTGCTCTCTTCTACCGTTATTTTCATGCTCACTGCTCTTCTGAACTTGCTAACTGCATGCCTCCCCCCCTCCCGCGGCCTCTCTGCACAAGACTTTCTACTCATTCTCATCCCTACATGTCCATCTTCCAGTGCAAAAGTTAACAAGTATCTTCACTCGTCCATGCCCTTCACTGCTAAACTCTTGAACACTCTTTGTTTTTATTCTTCCACCTTCCGACGACAATTTTTTTTCAAGGAAGTAGTAACAAGACACCTCCCGAACTAAATTGGCCCACCCCCCTTTCTATATTCTCTTACTGTCTCCTTTATAGGCACTGGCAACTAAGTGGACTTTTTGTTGTCCTTGGCTAGTCCTTTGTGCTATAAAAAAAATAAAAAACCATTACACTGCGGTGTGTGGCCCGTGGTGCCATGACACTGTACAGTTTGTTGTAGACCAGGTGCCAAAAGGAGGATTTTGAGGCCAAGCTAGCTGTCTCAACGTCAACAATCTCCAATAAATGCACTAGAATTCATTGGCGTTATATTATTATACCCCCATGCTGGAAACAGCTGATCTCTCTTTCTCTCTCTCTTATAAATTGATTCATAAAATGTTGTACTTATGATTTTGTACCAATAATATTACCAGGCTGTAATCCCGACAGCCACTTGTTGGTCCAGCGTACTGGAGTCTGGCCCCCGGGCCCGGCGCTGGCGCCCCTCAGACCCATTGACCCTCCGGGACACAGCCCGGTGTGTCCTGTGGCCAATCCGCCTCAGGGGTCATACTCCTTCAGATTCAATAGGTAGAAGAGGGGAGAGGGATGGAGGAGAAGCCAGGCTGCCTCGAGCCATACGGTAGGTTTCCGGGCATAAACGTCTCTCACAACAGTACCATACTGCGCTACAGAGGGCCGACCCCGCCGGGACTCAGACCGGCCCAAGACCCTCCGGCCCACCGGGACACAGCAAGGTTTGCCCTATGGCCAATCTGCCCCTGCCAACACTTCATACTAACTAACAAATCCTAAGTCTTTATAATCACTAAGGCCACACACACGCAGCATGGCATACACCCCCATAGTTACTTTACCTTACCCTCATGTTGTCATAGACTGATGGTGTTAGGCATAGGTTGCTTATATGTGTTATGCTCATGTTATTTATATTTATATTTTATTGTGTTATTTATACTTGTTGATGTTGTTATGTAGTCTATCCTCTCAATCCTTTGCTCTGGGAATTCTTATGACTCATAGAAACATCCTCTTACTACTACTTCTACTTCAACTTCTCCTATTACTGGTATTACTAATGATATATTTACTTTCTTAATACAACTATAATTACCACTACTACTACTACAACTATAACTATCATTGCAATCAGTATATTTGCCATTACTCATACTACTACTACAACTGCTGCTACTCTATCCATATTACTGCATCTACCCCCACTGTGTCTGTCTGCCTGTCTGCCTGTCTGCCTGTCTGTCTGCCTGTCTGTCTGTCTCTCATAATAACTACCACCACCACATATTTCTTCTTACTGTTGACACTCTGATAACAGGAAAGGGCAAAACAGGATGGCTAGAGGATATGAGACGAACATACATACGTATAAACACACACACACACACACACACACACACTGCCAGATATGAAGAAAGAAAAAGAGAAGCCTTGATAGCAATGTATAGAGCTATGTCAGGAACGGAGAGAAATGACAAAGTGGACATGTATGTACTTTCAAGGAGCCACAAGAGGTCATACGAAGAAGCATAAGAAGACAAGGTGTTTGAAGGACATTGAAAAGCTTTCCCTATCGGTGCATTGATATGTGGAATAGCCTGGACAGTGAAATTATAGATGCCAAAAGTGTTCATGTTTTTCTAGCTAAGATTGACCCATACAGACAAGGAGACGGGACCCCACCAGTGTAACTCATTTCCCCTGTGTCACAACTATAGCTAAATACAACTAGATAAATAGCTCAGTGGTTAATACCCCGGCGTTATCGTGTGTGTGCAAGGGTTATAGGCCACATCAAATAAGTCAAAGTATAAATAACAATAACCAAAACACACACACTTACTTTTCGCCGAACCATTTTTTCATAAGTCCGTCGCAATAAAAACACACACACACACACACATACAACAAACACACACACACACACACACACACACACACACAAACACACACACACACCAACACACACACACAACACAACACACACACACACAACACACACACACACCAACACACACACACACACACACACAACAAACACACACACACACACACCACACACACAACACACACCACACCACACACACACCAAAAAACACACACAAAACACCAAAAAACACACACACACACACAACAAACACCACACACCAACACACACACACACAACAAACACACCCACACACACACACCACACACACACACACACACCCACACACTCACTTTTCGCCGAAGGATTTTTTCCAGAAGTCGCAGCGTCTCCCTTGGTGATGCGGAACTGGTCCCCCGCGAAGGAGCCCTGTGGGAAGGTTGCCTTGAGCTCGGACAGCATGTGGGAGAACACCAGGGACAGCTTGGTGAGGTTGCGGCGGTAGTGGGAGCTCTCGTCAAACATCAGGTCCTTGCCCTCCTTGAAGAGTCTCAGCGCCTGCTTGCACTTCCTCATCATGTTCTCCACAAACACCTGGGATATAGGGTAGAGAAAGATGTTAGTAGTGGTAGTAGTGGTAGTAGTGGTGTAGTAGTAGTAGTAGTAGTAGTAGTAGTAGTAGTAGTAGTAGTAGTAGTAGTAGTAGTAGTAGTAGTAATAGTAGTAGTATAGTAATAATAGTAGTACAGTACATAGTAGTGCTCGCTCTTCCGCATCATGTTCTCCACAAACACCTGGGGTAGAGGGAGGAAAATATGTCAGTAGTAGTAGTAGTAGTAGCAGTAGTAGTAGTAGTAGTAGTAGTAGTATACGTATAGTATAAGTAGAGTATAGTTATAGTAGTAGTAGTAGTAGTAGTAGTAGTAGTAGTAGTAGGTAGTAGTAGTAGTAGTATAGTAGTAGGTAGTAGTAGTAGTAGTAGTGTAGTAGTAGTAGTAGTATTAGTAGTAGTAGTAGTAGTAGTAGTAGTAGTAGTAGTAGTAGTAGTAGTAGTAGTTAGTAAGTAGTAGTAGTAGTAGTAGTTAGTAAGTAGTAGTAGTTAGTAGTAGTAGTAGTAGTAGTAGTAGTAGTAGTAGTAGTGTAGTAGTAGTAGTAGTAAGTAGTAGTATAGTAGTAGTAGTAGTAGTAGTAGTAGTAGTGTGGGGGGGGGGGGTAGTATAGGGAGGCGGTAGCAGAGTGGTTAGCATCTCCGAGTGGCGTTCTCGGTGACACGAGTTTGATCCCGAGTGAGACCCATAAATCCACTTTCAATCTTTCTGCACCGTCGAGTGGCCTAAGAACACCCACATGCCCTGCCCATTAACTCTACCTTGGATTGCGAGTGCATCGGAGGACACAGGGGGGCGGCATGAGCCTTTAATCACAGGCGTCACTATAACAATCCTGCCTGCGCCACCACGGGCGAGGGCCAACCATCACAGCCTCAAGTGTGCCTCCAGGGCCTACCACCCCACCCCTGGAGCTCACTGCCTACACACGCTATAGGCATAGATGTAAAAAAAATATATATATATAATAATAATTTTAAAAAGTAGTAGTAGGGTAAGTAGGGTAGTAGTATATGTACATGAGTCATAAGAATTCCCCAAGACTCAGAGCAAAGGGTTGAGAGAGGATAAAGAACATAACAACATCAACAAGTCTAAGTAAGTATTAACACCACAAGCCATAGCATAACAACACAAAACCGTGGGCTAGGGGTGAAGGGGATTATGGGTGTGAAGTATTGATGCAAATAAATGATTACTGTAACCATGGTACAGCCCAATACCGTTCTTTTATAAGCCTATAGCGTGTGTAGGCAGTGAGCTCCAGGGGTGGGATGGTAGGCCCTGGAGGCACACTTGAGGGCTGTGATGGTTGGCCCGAGGTCGCCCGTGGTGGCACAGGCAGGATTTTTATAGCGAGTGTGTAGAGTAGTCATGTGTGTCATGATGCATACAGTCGAGGTAGAGTTAATGGGCAGTAGTGGTGTTTAGTAGTGTAGTAGTTAAGTAATTTTGGAGCTGGCGGGATTAATGGGTCAGAGTAATCAGGATGTTGCAGTTAATAAGTTAGAGTACAGTGCTGGGGGGGGGGGCGACAGTAGTGTTAGCCAGTCTCCGATGGCCGTCTCGGTCACACGATCATCCCGATGAGACCCATCACCACTGTCAATCCTCCTCACCGTCATGCCACACCTCACCCACATGCCCTGCCATAACTCTACCCAGATTGCAGTGCATTCAGAGAGCCACCAGTCCGGGCCGCATCACCTTCAATCCCAGCAGTCCCCTATCACTCCTGCCCGCGCCACACTCAGCCAGTACGGGCCATCACCATCCAGCCATCAAGTGTCCTCCAGCCTACCACCCCACCTCCTCGGAGTCCCCTGCCATCAGCTTAGCCATCGCCTGCAAACAAATCTCAGAGCAACTTATCTTACACCTAGTAGTACGGGCACACTAGCCGAGTACTATATCCTACAGAGTCATGAATCACCCCAGCCAGAGCAACCGTTAGCGGGCAAGAACTACAACATCACCTCTAAAGCAAGTTACACCACAGCCATACCTCCTCAGCCAAAACCTTGGGCTAGGCTCAAGGCCAGCAACCCTGCCATATCTCATCCCAAAAAGAACCCTGAACCATGCTCGGGCCCAGTACCGTGCCTTTTATACCTAGCCCAGTAGCAGTCACTCCCAGCGCGAGTAGCCCTGCCACACTTGAGGCTGTGATCGTTGCCCTCCTCGCCCGGTGCACAGCATCACTTTCTTAGCGAGCCTGATCATTAGAGTCTCCTGCCCCCCCTCAGCCAGTGATGCCCCCTCCTCGAGGCAGAGTTAATCGTAAGCACCCTCGATCCTTAGGCCACACCTCCATCACGGTTCAGCCCAGACTGACATCAACTTGGCCAGTCACTGCCATAACTCCTCACCGAGCACGCCACATCCAGCGAGTCACCCCTGCCACCGCCTCCCCAGTACACTAGCATATTACAGTCTGCACATTTTTTCCTCAGCCCAGTCACCCTGCCATCACCTCCTCAGCCCAGTCACCCTTCCATCACCTCCTCAGCCCAGCAACCCTGCCACCACCTCCTCAGCCCAGTCACCCTGCCATCACCTCCTCAGCCCAGCAACCCTGCCATCACCTCCTCAGCCCAGTCACCCTGCCATCACCTCCTCAGCCCAGTCACCCTGCCATCACCTCCTCAGCCCAGTCACCCTGCCATCACCTCCTCAGCCAGTCACCCTGCCATCACCTCCTCAGCCAGCACCCTGCCATCACCCCCCAGCCCAGTCACCCTGCCATCACCTCCTCAGCCCAGTCACCCTGCCAATCACTTCCTCAAGCCTAAAGTCCCCATGGACATTCAACTTCAACATCAGTATTAATTCACTTGCCAATATTCTGCTCAGCGCCCTGCCTATGTGCTTCTAACTGGGACTAACGCTGTTAATCACCTCTCAGTCAATTCATCATTCAACCCCTTCAGCCCAGTCATCCCTGCCATCAATCGTCTTAGCCAAAACAGGACCTGCATCACTACCTTCATGCACAGGATACTGACAGTCACTTCTATCAGCCCAATTCACTCAACCATCTAATGCCCATCACCCTGCATACTTCAGCCAGGGAACCTGCTATCAATTGCATTATGCCCAGTCAACTTTTTGGGCCATCACTTAGACAAGGATAATGGACATAATTCCTTCACCCATTACGCTTGATCACATTCTCCACGCGTACCTGCATCTACCCCTCAGGCCCAGACTACCTGCCATTGAATTGGTACCATAACATTTTTATGCAACAAATTTCAAACCTTAAGTCCCATTCTATTGAGTGAATTTTAATTGATTTTCAAATTTTATGGCTACAAATTTCATCGGATGTGCTAAAATTAAATGCCTAGGCCCTCACCACATGTAGGTCGAAAGAACATCAAGGCTACAGGTGCTTATGGCACGCTAAAAATTAAAATTAAATATATAGTCTCTTAACCCCTCATTCTCCCAGACCTCATTTCTCTTGCTAAATAAAATTCTGTTTACAACACAATTACAAACACTCATATACACAAATTTTACTAGTGACAACATACTAATACGTCATATCTATAAAATATTCTTATTTCACTACACAACTCATCTTTTCCCAATTACAATGAATCGTTCTCTCCCCACCACAGGCCAGGGGTTAAACATGCACACAAATGCATTTTATCGACATAGCGATATCTTTCTGTCTGAGAACACATCTTGACTTACGACAATCAGTTTTAGATACAATAGATTCTCTTCACTCACACATTATCGCTCTCCCAGCCACACAATTCTCCACGACACACTCACTTATCGTTAACACCCTTCCTCAGAACTAATCCATTCTAATCTGACCATACACACATCTTTTGTACTATAAAATATTTTCTTACATACACAGTATCCCTGTCCACACACTAATTGGAAATAATGACTCATTCACATTCTTCATGGCTAACAAGCACATCTTTTCTACCATGAAACTCATCTGTGAGTCTTAATACACTAGGTGTTGTTTCACCCACCACACAGGTCAAAAAGATCAAAGCCACACGTTGCTTCTTTAAATACACAAAATTTCAATATTAAAATATAAAATATCTCTCTCCACAACACACTCATCTTCTCCTCCAACACACTCATCTTCTCTCTCACATACACACTCATCTTCTCTCTCCCACACACACCAGTCTTCTAACTCACATACACACTCATCTTCTCTCTCACATACACACTCATCTTCTCTCTCCATACACACTCATCTTCTCTCTCACATACACACTCATCTTCTCTCTACACACACACTCATCTTCTCTCTCCCACACACACCACGTTACTCCACACACACACTCATCTTCTCTCTCACATCACACTCATCCCTCTCACATCACACTCATCTTCTCCTCCAACACACTCATCTTCTCTCTCACATACACACTCATCTTCTCTCTCACACACACACGGACTTCATCCACAACACACTCATCTTCTCTCTCACATACACACTCATCTTCTCTCTCACATACACACTCATCTTCTCTCTCACATACACACTCATCTTCTCTCTCACATACACACTCATCTTCCTCTCCTCACACAAAACCCACTCATCTTCTCTCTCACATACACACTCATCTTCTCTCTCACATACACACTCATCTTCTCTCTCACATACACACTCATCTTCTCTCTCACATACACACTCATCTTCTCCCTCCCACACACACTCATCTTCTCCCTCCCACACACACTCATCTTCTCTCTCACATACACACTCATCTTCTCTCTCCCACACACACTCAGCTTCTCACACACACACACTCATCTTCTCTCACATACCATCATCTTCTCTCTCACACACACACTCATCTTCTCTCTCACATACACACTCATCTTCTCTCTCACATACACACTCATCTTCTCTCTCCCACACACACACAGGACGGTTAAACAATCACACATACACACTCATCTTCTCTCTCACATACACACTCATCTTCTCTCTCACATACACACTCATCTTCTCTCTCACATACACACTCATCTTCTCTCTCACATACACACTCATCTTCTCTCTCACATACACACTCATCTTCTCCCTCCCACACACACTCATCTTCTCTCTCACATACACACTCATCTTCTCTCTCCCACACACACTCATCTTCTCTCCCACACACACTCATCTTCTCTCTCCCACACACACACAGGACGGTTAAACAATCACACACACACACTCATCTTCTCTCTCCCACACACACACAGGACGGTTCCCAGCCTGTAAGTGTTCCAGCCATACAAACAAACAATCCTCATGTTGGTCAATTCCCTTCCCACAAGAAACTTTTAACCCCTTCACGCCCAGATCTTTCCTTGGCTATATAAAATCGTCTGTTGTAGCCATAAAATTACGAAAAGTAACTGAAAATCACAAATTAGTTAGTGGACAAGGGTACTAAACAGGTCATAGCTATAAAACATTGCTTATAGTCACTCAAAATGGTCTAATGGTACCCAGATTACAATGGAAATTACGTTCTGGGTCTCAAGGGGTTAATGTGGCGTTATAAATGTACACCCCTTCAACATAGATCCTGATTTGCTCCTTACATACATTGTCATAAATTGCTATGACACGAAACTTTGGACTTCCTCATCAGGCCTTATAGCTATGTGTTTCTGATACACGTGTTACTTATGCTATATAATATGGTACGCTACTGATTATATTCGTTATTTCTTAAGACTGCAAGTTTATTGATGTGACGGAGGATCTGCGTGTAATTGTATGAATAAGGATGAAATAGTGAATCATTAAATAGTGTAATAAGTGTGAATAAGGAATTAAATCTTAACCTACACTTGTTTCCCTTGGGGGGTGTTAGTAAGGGAGAGGGGGTGTTAGTAAGGGATGGGGGGTTAGTAAGGGGATGGGGGTGTTAGTAAGGGATGGGGGGTGTTAGTAAGGGATGGGGGTGTTAGTAAGGGATGGGGGTGTTAGTAAGGGATGGGGGGTGTTAGTAAGGGATGGGGGGTGTTAGTAAGGGATGGGGGGTGTTAGTAAGGGATGGGGGGTGTTAGTAAGGGAGAGGGGGTGTTAGTAAGGGAGAGGGGGTGTTAGTAAGGGATGGGGGGTGTTAGTAAGGGATGGGGGGTGTAGTAAGGGATGGGGGGTTAGTAAGGGAGAGGGGGTGTTAGTAAGGGATGGGGGGTGTTAGTAAGGGATGGGGGTGTTAGTAAGGGAGGGGGGTGTTAGTAAGGGAGGGGGGTGTTAGTAAGGGATGGGGGGTGTTAGTAAGGGATGGGGGGTGTTAGTAAGAGGATGGGGGGTGTTAGTAAGGATGGGGGGTGTTAGTAAGGAGGGGGGTGTTAGTAAGGGATGGGGGGTGTTAGTAAGGATGGGGGGTGTTAGTAAGGGATGGGGGTGTTAGTAAGGGAGAGGGGGTGTTAGTAAGGGATGGGGGGTGTTAGTAAGGGATGGGGGTGTTAGTAAGGGATGGGGGGTGTTAGTAAGGGATGGGGGTGTTAGTAAGGGATGGGGGGTGTTAGTAAGGGAGGGGGTGTTAGTAAGGGATGGGGGGTGTTAGTAAGGGATGGGGGGTGTTAGTAAGGGATGGGGGGTGTTAGTAAGGGAGAGGGGGTGTTAGTAAGGGATGGGGGTGTTAGTAAGGGAGGAGGGGTGTTAGTAAGGGATGGGGGGTGTTAGTAAGGGAGAGGGGGTGTTAGTAAGGGATGGGGGGTGTTAGTAAGGGATGGGGGGTGTTAGTAAGGGAGACGGGGTGTTAGTAAGGGATGGGGGGTGTTAGTAAGGGAGGGGGGTGTTAGTAAGGGAGAGGGGTGTTAGTAAGGGATGGGGGGTGTTAGTAAGGGATGGGGGGTGTTAGTAAGGGATGGGGGTGTTAGTAAGGGATGGGGGGTGTTAGTAAGGGATGGGGGGTGTTAGTAAGGGATGGGGGGTGTTAGTAAGGGAGAGGGGGTGTTAGTAAGGGATGGGGGGTGTTAGTAAGGGAGGGGGGTGTTAGTAAGGGATGGGGGGTGTTAGTAAGGGAGGGGGGTGTTAGTAAGGGATGGGGGTGTTAGTAAGGGAGAGGGGGTGTTAGTAAGGAGGGGGGTGTTAGTAAGGGAGAGGGGGTGTTAGTAAGGATGGGGGGTGTAGTAAGGAGGGGTGTTAGTAAGGGATGGGGGGTGTTAGTAAGGGAGGGGGGTTAGTAAGGGATGGAGGGTGTTAGTAAGGGATGGGGGGTGTTAGTAAGGGATGGGGGGTGTTAGTAAGGGATGGGGGTGTAGTAAGGGATGGGGGTGTTAGTAAGGGATGGGGGGTGTTAGTAAGGGATGGGGGTGTTAGTAAGGAGGGGGTGTTAGTAAGGGATGGGGGGTGTTAGTAAGGGAGAGGGGTGTTAGTAAGGGATGGGGGGTGTTAGTAAGGGATGGGGGGTGTTAGTAAGGGATGGGGGGTGTTAGTAAGGGAGGGGGTGTTAGTAAGGGATGGGGGGTGTTAGTAAAGGGGAGGGGGTGTTAGTAAGGGATGGGGGGTGTTAGTAAGGGATGGGGGGTGTTAGTAAGGGGAGGGGGTGTTAGTAAGGGATGGGGGGTGTTAGTAAGGGATGGGGTGTGTTAGTAAGGGATGGGGGGTGTTAGTAAGGGATGGGGGGTGTTAGTAAGGGATGGGGGGTGTTAGTAAGGGATGGGGGGTGTTAGTAAGGGATGGGGGGTGTTAGTAAGGGATGGGGGGTGTTAGTAAGGGATGGGGGGTGTTAGTAAGGGATGGGGGGGAGTGTTAGTAAGGGATGGGGGGTGTTAGTAAGGGATGGGGGTGTTAGTAAGGGATGGGGGTGTTAGTAAGGAGGGGTGTTAGTAGGGGGGGTGTTAGTAAGGGATGGGGGGTGTTAGTAAGGGATGGGGGGTGTTAGTAAGGGATGGGGGGTGTTAGTAAGGGAGGGGGGTGTTAGTAAGGGATGGGGGGTGTTAGTAAGGGATGGGGGTGTTAGTAAGGGAGGGGGGTGTTAGTAAGGGATGGGGGGTGTTAGTAAGGGATGGGGGGTGTTAGTAAGGGATGGGGGTGTTAGTAAGGGAGAGGGGGTGTTAGTAAGGGAGGGGGGTGTTAGTAAGGGATGGGGGGTGTTAGTAAGGGATGGGGGTGTTAGTAAGGGATGGGGGGTGTTAGTAAGGGATGGGGGGTGTTAGTAAGGGATGGGGGGTGTTAGTAAGGGATGGGGGGTGTTAGTAAGGGATGGGGGTGTAGTAAGGGAGGGGGGTGTTAGTAAGGGATGGGGGGTGTTAGTAAGGGATGGGGGGTGTTAGTAAGGGATGGGGGGTGTTAGTAAGGGATGGGGGGTGTTAGTAAGGGATGGGGGGTGTTAGTAAGGGAGGGGGGTGTTAGTAAGGGAGGGGGTGGTTAGTAAGGGATGGGGGGTGTTAGTAAGGGAGGGGGTGTTAGTAAGGGATGGGGGGTGTTAGTAAGGGATGGGGGGTGTTAGTAAGGGATGGGGGGTGTTAGTAAGGGAGGGGGTGTTAGTAAGGGGAGGGGGTGTTAGTAAGGGATGGGGGGTGTTAGTAAGGGATGGGGGGTGTTAGTAAGGGATGGGGGTGTTAGTAAGGGATGGGGGGTGTTAGTAAGGGATGGGGGTGTTAGTAAGGGATGGGGGGTGTTAGTAAGGGATGGGGGGTGTTAGTAAGGGATGGGGGGTGTTAGTAAGGGATGGGGGGTGTTAGTAAGGGATGGGGGTGTTAGTAAGGGATGGGGGGTGTTAGTAAGGGATGGGGGGTGTTAGTAAGGAGAGGGGGGTGTTAGTAAGGGATGGGGGTGTTAGTAAGGGATGGGGGGTGTTAGTAAGGGATGGGGGGTTGTTAGTAAGGGATGGGGGGTGTTAGTAAGGGAGGGGGGTGTTAGTAAGGGAGGGGGGTGTTAGTAGGGGGGGGTTATAGGGAGGGGTGTTAGTAAGGGATGGGGGTGTTAGTAAGGGATGGGGGTGTTAGTAAGGGATGGGGGGTGTTAGTAAGGGATGGGGGGTGTTAGTAAGGGATGGGGGGTGTTAGTAAGGGATGGGGGGTGTTAGTAAGGGATGGGGGGTGTTAGTAAGGGATGGGGGGTGTTAGTAAGGGATGGGGGGTGTTAGTAAGATGGGGGGTGTAGTAAGGGAGAGGGGGTTAGTAAGGGATGGGGGGTGTTAGTAAGGGATGGGGGGTGTAGTAAGGATGGGGGGAGTTAGTAAGGGATGGGGGGTGTTAGTAAGGGATGGGGGGTGTTAGTAAGGGATGGGGGGTGTTAGTAAGGGATGGGGGGTGTTAGTAAGGGATGGGGGGTGTTAGTAAGGGATGGGGGGTGTTAGTAAGGGATGGGGGGTGTTAGTAGGGATGGGGGTGTTAGTAAGGGATGGGGGTGTTAGTAAGGGATGGGGGGTGTTAGTAAGGGATGGGGGTGTTAGTAAGGGATGGGTGGTGTTAGTAAGGGATGGGGGGTGTTAGTAAGGGATGGGGGGTGTACATTACAATGGCGTTCCAAGTTAACTCTATCTGTCTGCCATGCCTTATCTTATACACCTTATCTACCACACAGGATACAGGCACAGCAATAAGTCAATGTTATGCCTGTACTGCAATAACAAATGATGTAAACATGGGTATATACTGGGGTCTGGGGTTAAGCTGTCATTCCCATAGATCCATACATTCACGCCCCACCACATGGATCAGGCCTTTTAAACGAGTGTTGTAGATGATTATTAAGGTTTAGTAATTGCTTTGATCATAAAAGTATCTATCTCACTCTCCCTCCCTTAGATAAGCTGCACCGTTAGATAAGCTGAACCGGATTCTCTGGGATGTCAACGGATAGTTTTACTGAAGGATCCCGTAAAGCACACAACATCAATATACATACAGTAAAACCTCTCATATTCGGATAATTGGGCCAAGGAGTGGTCCGAGTAATGCAAGGATCCGAATAATGGGGGTATATATGTATTAAAAAAAAAAAAACTAAATAAATAAATAAATAAAAAAATAAAAACTAGGTGTATATAATATAGCTAAGAAATTTCGACCCTAAAAAAAATTAAAAAAATAAAAAATAAAAAATAAAATCTAGGTGTATATATAGCTAGGAAAAATTCGACCCCTAAAAAAAAAAAAAAAAAAAAAAAAAAAAAAAAAAAAAAAAAAAAAAAGGAGGTGGTCCGAATAATGTCAAAGTCCGAATACGCGAGGTTTTGCTGTACTTGTGTTACTAATGCCCCTTTCGTTACACCTTAGTTTATTTTGTACCTATAACTCATAAGTCGTGTGAGCTTCTATATGTCAGACACAGCCTTTACTCATGAAAGTATTGGTGGTCTATTGATTCCTGCTATCCATATCAAAAAAACATTGATTTGTCCACATTTAAGCTGCCATTAATATCAATAAACAAGCATAAATCCATCTGTTCACATGCCTGCTATCAGTATCAATCAAAAACCCGAAATTAATTGAACCAGATTCCTGCTATTAATATCACAAGGAGGAAAACAAATCCATAGTAAGTCACTGTATTAGTTCCCTCACATTGTAATCTCATCTTTCTGTTACTCAAGGCACACAGTAGTTCCTTATAGGCTCTCACCCTCATCATCTTTCTGTTACTCAAGGCACACAGTAGTTCCTTATAGGCCCTCACCCTCATCATCATCTTTCTGTTACTCAAGGCACACAGTAGTTCCTTATAGGCCCTCACCCTCATCATCATCTTTCTGTTACTCAAGGCACACAGTAGTTCCTTATAGGCTCTCACCATCATCATCATCTTTCTGTTACTCAAGGCACACAGTAGTTCCTTATAGGCTCTCACCATCATCATCATCTTTCTGTTACTCAAGGCTCACAGTAGTTCCTTATAGGCTCTCACCCTCATCATCTTTCTGTTACTCAAGGCACACAGTAGTTCCTTATAGGCCCTCACCCTCATCATCATCTTTCTGTTACTCAAGGCACACAGTAGTTCCTTATAGACTCTCACCATCATCATCATCTTTCTGTTACTCAAGGCACACAGTAGTTCCTTATAGACTCTCACCATCATCACCATCTTTCTGTTACTCAAGGCACACAGTAGTTCCTTATAGACTCTCACCATCATCACCATCTTTCTGTTACTCAAGGCACACAGTAGTTCCTTATAGACTCTCACCATCATCACCATCTTTCTGTTACTCAAGGCACACAGTAGTTCCTTATAGGCTCTCACCATCATCATCTTTCTGTTACTCAAGGCACACAGTAGTTCCTTATAGGCTCTCACCATCATCACCATCTTTCTGTTACTCAAGGCTCACAGTAGTTCCTTATAGGCTCTCACCATCATCATCACCATCTTTCTGTTACTCAAGGCACACAGTAGTTCCTTATAGGCTCTCACCATCATCACCATCTTTCTGGTACTCAAGGCACACAGTAGTTCCTTATAGGCTCTCACCATCATCATCATCTTTCTGTTACTCAAGGCACACAGTAGTTCCTTATAGGCTCTCACCATCATCACCATCTTTCTGTTACTCAAGGCACACAGTAGTTCCTTATAGGCTCTCACCATCATCACCATCGTTCTGTTACTCAAGGCTCACAGTAGTTCCTTATAGGCTCTCACCATCATCACCATCGTTCTATTACTCAAGGCACACAGTAGTTCCTTATAGGCTCTCACCATCATCACCATCGTTCTATTACTCAAGGCACACAGTAGTTCCTTATAGACTCTCACCATCATCACCATCGTTCTATTACTCAAGGCACACAGTAGTTCCTTATAGGCTCTCACCATCATCACCATCGTTCTGTTACTCAAGGCACACAGTAGTTCCTTATAGGCTCTCACCATCATCACCATCGTTCTGTTACTCAAGGCACACAGTAGTTCCTTATAGGCTCTCACCATCATCATCATCTTTCTGTTACTCAAGGCACACAGTAGTTCCTTATAGGCTCTCACCATCATCATCATCTTTCTGCTTGACGTCAGATTTTCCCATAATGTCTTGCGGTTAGACAGCCGATGTGCGCTTCCAACTACAGTAAAACCTCTCGTATTCGGACACTCATTATTCGGACTTTGACATTATTCGGACCTCCTCCTCTTTTTTTTTTTCTTTTTTTGTAGGGGTCGAAATTTCCTAGCTATAGTATATATACACCTAGAATTTTTTTTTTTTTTTTTTTTTTTTCAATATCCCCCCATTATTCGGATCCTTGCATTACTCGGACCACTCCTTGGCCCAATTAGTCCGAATATGAGAGGTTTTACTGTATCTCTATCCATTGCCTAGGCCTCTTCAATGCCCAATACTGATAGGCTCTCACTAGTTCTACCAATTGCTTGCCACTCATAACTACTACTCGTAACTACTTCACGCCCAGAACCAATGATAGACTAAATTACAGAAGTGTCCTCACCCGTCCATAAACATATCGTTACTGACAGATATCGGTATTCACACTTGACTAAGTATAGGAGGCATAGCTTCACTAAGGTAGGGGAGAGCGGGGCAGGTTGCATCGAGGGTAGGTTGCATCATTGCCTCTAACTCGCATTAACTTTTTTTATTATTATTATTGTTGTAGTTGTAGTAGTAGTAGTAGTTGTAGTAGTAGTAGTTTGTAGTAGTAGTAGTAGTAGTAGTATTAAGACGCTGTACGTGTGATAACATGCGAGTTAGAGGCAATGATGCAACCTACCCTCGATGCAACCTGCCCCACTCTCCCCCTATAGAAAACTTCCATATGTACGGTACGTGTTTTATTCATCAGAGATTTCTTCACGTGTCAGATCTTTACCCGTAAGAAAGAAGGACGATAGACGCGACGCAGAGTGTGAACAGCCGCACTGAATTCTATGCCGTAAAAATAATTCCTTACCAAAGCTGTATGGAAGCGATGCCTACAGTGTGACTTGGTGGCCCTTGGAGAGTTAACGCAGT
>JACEEZ010009890.1:17500-77500 GCA_016584305.1 Chionoecetes opilio | reverse complement strand
GAGGTTATTGGGGTTATAATGGACGAGGACTTCGCGGTCGTTTTCAGAGACACCGACTATTTTTTCCTGGCCTAAAATAGGTGCTTTTTCTAATGGAGATAGTTTTATTTGCGCAAACTCATAGTTTAAAAAAAATAATAATAATAATCTCCTAATTTTATGGTACCGTTTCCATTATTACCTTCATCTTGACTCTTCTCCTTATTTACCCTTCCTCAGCCTTCCATGTGGTCGATAATCTAAGGTTAACAATGGACTAAATAACACTCATAGTGCAATAAGACAGCCGGGCCACTTCCCGCCTTGGATATCAACAAGACGCGTGACGTCAGAGCTGTGACGTCATCCAGCCACCCAAACACCCGCTACTGCCCTTCACTAAAAACACATTAAATTCACAACCTAATGAATGAATCAACACTGAAAGAGTAAAATGATGATAAATCGGACACACTAACCGTAAAAAAACAATGATATAACCTAGAATTAATGAAACTCAAGGTGAGAAAATTGACGACATCAAAGCGCAAATTTTCCACTTCAAATAACTTTCTTTAAAGAGGCCTTAAAAAACGGGATACCTATGAGAGTCAGTACAGGAGTGATGTAACTTAAAAACAGTAACAGATTATAGCTTGGCGTAGCAATAAAAAAGCGATATTTGCTTTGTTTTTACAATAACGTAACATTTAAAAACCCTCAAGCAGACGTTTTCCTTCACTAGACACATGCAATACACGGTAATACAACGCACACACACACGCAGAGAGTGACTGATGACTTAGGGAACACAAACAGACCCTCACACCTCAAATATAAGGAAGAATAGGACCCGTAGAAAATGTGTTAAAAAACCAAGTCCTACACCAAGACCTAAAAAATCGAAATAAACTATAAAACACATAACTATTACCTGAAACAATACGGAAATAATCGAAATATATTGAAACACACAATCCTCCTCCTAAACTTCATGTAGAAAAATAATGATTGATAAGTAAAGCTTAAATAGCTGGCATTACTAAATGTAGAAGGTTCCTTCCTTGCAAGACATCAGAATACACCAACGGTCGGTTAAAAACAATATCATACAAACCTAGTTCTTGCCACACTACCACACATACATCACCTAATTACTAAATAACAGGCCTTGACAAAAATGACCGCACAGTCCTTGTCCATTTTTACCATAAATACGTATCATCCACCAGTGCCGGGATACACTTGGCTATGAAAAGCACACAAAAACTCCTTACTGGACCACGTGAACCTACAGTTTAGGGATGCTAGGACCGGCTGCAGCTGGTAGAACACTACGGCTCTGAGGAATTGACCTCTAAACAACAACATCAAGTATCAAGGGTTACCGGGAGCTTTGGGTTATAATGGACGAGGACTTTGCGGTAGTTTTCAGAGACACCGACTAATTTTTCCTGGCTACAATAGGTGCTTTTTCTAATGGAGATAGTTTTATTTTGCACAAACCCATAGTTTAAAAAAATTAAAAATCTCAGAATTTTAAGGTTAAGGTTATGTTAGGTTATAATGAGGTTAGGTTAGTAATATTATTTTGGGGGTCTAGGGCGGGGGTAATGTAAGGGGGAGGGGGGTTGAAGGGGGCATCTCTCCCCCACTTTATAATTACGTTTTAGAGGTATCTGAAGGGATCTGTGAAGTTCTTGGGAAAAAAAAAAAAACACTAATAAGGGCGGGAAAGGACTCTAGAATTTTATCCTGACCGGTTCACTGACTTAGAAAATACCTAACAATTGAGACACATGTTAAAAAGAGTGAGTAATAACATGAAACATTGAGTAGTCTATATTGAGTAAATAACATGTTTGGATAATTTATAGTTTCACCCAACCAACGATTTTCTGATGCGCCTTATGTTTTTCTGGTGTGTTTTTATGTGTTTTGAATGATTCTGCTAACCGTTTCTGACGCAATTTTGTTTTTGTTTTTTTTCTAGGTCCCGGTAGATAAAGGTTAGTTTTTTTGTTTTTTTTTAGTTAGGTAAAGGTTAGGTAAAGGTTAGGTTAGGTATAGGTATAGGTTAGGTTAGGTTAGGTTAGGTTAGGTTAGGTTAGGTTAGGTATGGGTTAGGTTAGATATAGGTAAAGGTTAGGTTAGGTTAGGTTAGGTTAGGTTAGGCTACGTTAGGTATGGGTTAGGTTAGGTATGGGTTAGGTTAGGTATGGGCTAGGTTAGGTATAGGTAAAGGTTAGGTTAGGTTTAGGTTCTTTTTTTTTGTCATTTGTGCAAAAAAAAAAAAAAAAAAAAAAAAAAAAAAATTGCGACAGAAACGGTTAGCAGATTCATTCAAAACACATAAAAACACACCAGAAAAACATAAGGCGCATCAGAAAATCGTTGGTTGGGTGAAACTATAAATTGACCACATGTTTTAAGGAGGAATATTGGTGGTCTTTTGGATAAATCTGACATAAAAATCAACATTGCTGTTCATTCATTTTTGTCTATGCCTCACACACACACACACAAACACACACACACACACACACACACTACCACCACACCACACAACCATACATAACATTAGCTCATACCCCCACACCACAACAACAACCCCATCACCCCTCCCTCCCCCATCCCACACACACACACACACACACACTACCACCACACACACACACACACAACCATATATAACATAAATCATACCCCCACACCACAACACCCCCACCCCTTCCACATCACCCCTCCTTCCCCCATCCCACACACACACACACACACATAACATAACCCATCCCCCACACCACAACACCCCCCATCCCCCCACCACCACCACCACCACAACCAAAACAAACACCTCTTCACCCACCCACACTTACCTAACGTCGCCTCACACCCCACACCCATGACCCCTTACCTTAAAATACTCATTGGTGTTGAGCGCGGCAAGATTATTCTCATATTTGTTGTAGATGAGCCGCAAATGCTGGTAGGTATCGGGTAAAATGTCCAATATAAAAGGCGGCGAGTTTTTCAGGTTCATTTTGGATTGCTGACACTGTTTCACCACTTTGTCCATGAGTTTCCACGTCTTCTCTAAAGTTCGTCTCTCTATCACGAGTTTAGGGGGCGCCATGGCTTCCGTAAAGGCGCCCTGCAAACGGGAGATAAAGGAGGATATGTTCTTGGGCTGCCCGTTGCGTGCCTTTCCACTAGTAGCCATCTTGATCGCACTGGGAGAGTCAGCAGGCAGTCAGCAGGTGTACCAACCCAGCCGCTGACGGGACGGCCCACACGCACACACGCACGCACTCCGCACCCCCGCACACACAGATCTTATGAATGAAACCACTACACTTCACTACACGTCACTAACACCTGGATTTCTAGGTGTATGAGATGTACTGAGCCTGCAAAGGGGTTGATTTATAGTGTTAATTGTCAGTTAGTTTTAATTTTCTCCGTCTGTCACTCGATCTAGCACGCACTCTTTCACCCCCGCACCAAGCTTATGAATGAACGGAACCCACTACACTTCACTACACCCATACACCTTCAGTTCTGGGTGTATAAGATGTACTGAGCCTGCAAAGATATTGATTTAGTGGTGGTAGAATATGTAGTACGTCTGTCACTCTAGCCCTCACTCAACTCACTCTTTCGCCCCCGCACCAACCTTGTGAATGAACTACACACACCACTTCATTAACACCTTGATTTATAAGTGTATTAGGTGTATTGTATTGATTTATTAGTTAGCTGGGTGTCAATCCGTGCCTGGGTAGCCTACAATTTAGCCGCACTCCCTCGCTCACCCCCGCACCAATCTTGTGAATGAACCCAACCCACTATCACACATATATAAGACCTTGAGTTTTAAATGTATTGGGTGTATTGGGTGTACTGAGGGGTTGATTTATAGTGGTGGTAGAATTTATAGTGCTGGTAGAATTTAAAGTGGTGGTAGAATGCGTATGTATGTCACTCTAGCCCGCACGCACTCTGCACCCCCGCACCAATCTTATGAATGAAACCACTCCACTTCACTTCAGAAAACCTTAATTTTTAGATGTTTTCGGTGCACTGAGTAAGCCAGGGTGTTGATTTATAGTGTTAATAGTCAGTAAAGTGTAAATCCTTTCGTCCGTCACATAGCAACGGCAGTGTTAGGCTACATATAATTATCACGGCTCCTCTCCTGATATGCAATCTCATAGGCATCCTGTTCAACGCGATAATGCATGAACTCTCGCCTCGCACTCTTCGCTTAGCTCCCCCCCCCCCCTGTGTACTGGGTGTAACTAGGGTGTTGTATTGTGGCCCCAGGGTAGTTAGGGTGTATATAGTACGTGCTTCTGTTACATAGGAGGAGGTAGATGTAGGTAGTATTAAGTAACAGGAACTATACCACGTATATAGGTCTCACGCATGCGGCCTCTTGTAGCTTCCTTATTGTCTATGTTCTTATGTCTCACGGCCTCTTGTAGCTTCCTTATTGTCCTATGTTCTTATGTCTCACGACCTCTTGTAGCTTCCTTATTTTCTTATACTCTTATGACCCACGGCCTCTTGTAGCTTCCTTATTTTCCTATGTTCTTATGTCTCACGGCCTCTTGTAGCTTCCTTATTTTCTTATGCTTTTATGACCCACGGCCTCTTGTAGCTTCCTTATTTTCCTATGTTCTTATGTCTCACGGCCTCTTGTAGCTTCCTTATTTTCTTATGTTCTTATGTGTCACGGCCTAGCTCTGTAGATTCCTTATTTTCTTATGTTCTTATGTTTCACGGCCTCTTGTAGCTTCCTTATTTTCTTATGTTCTTATGTTTCACGGCCTCTTGTAGCTTCCTTATTTGGCCTCTTGTAGCTTCCTTATTCCTTATTTCTTATGTTCTTATGTTCTTATATAGGAGTGCACCACATTGTCTTTTTTCAGTCACTATATATAGGCCTACACCCACTTGGCTATACTCCCACGGGCGTAATGGGTGTATAATAGGGTGTGTTTAACCATCCCAGGGTGTTGTAGTGTTGCTGTAGTGATAAACAGGGTGTATCTACGTGTGTTTAGTATGTGGCAACACAACACAAACTGAGACACCAACACGGGGTTTTCTAGATATCTCTTGTTCTTTCCATCCTGTGTAGAGATATTTTTATCATCACGCGATATGAACCGGATCTTTATATTCTGATGCTGCGTCCTTCTTTTTTCTCTCCTTCTTCTCTTTTCCTATCTTCTTTCTTCTTCTTTTTCTCTTTTCCTATCTTCTTTCTTTCTTCTTTTTCTCTTTTCCTATCTTCTTTCTTCTTCTTTTTCTTTTCTCTTTCTTTCTTCTTTTTCTCTTTTCCTATCTTCTTTCTTCTTCTTTTTCTCTTTTCCTATCTTCTTCTTCTTTTCTCTTCTTTCTCTTTCTTTCTCTTTTCTTCTTTCTTCTTTTCTTTTCTATCTTTTTTTTCTTTCTTTTTCCTATCTTTCTTTCTTCTTTTTCTCTTTTCCTATCTTCTTTCTTTCTTCTTTTTCTCTTTTCCTATCTTCTGTCTTCTTTTTCTCTTTTTCTATCTTCTTTCTTTCTTCTTCTTTTTCTCTTTTCCTATCTTCTTTCTTTCTTCTTCTTTTTCTCTTTTCCTATCTTCTTTCTTCTTCTTTTTCTCTTTTCCTATCTTCTTTCTTTCTTCTTTTTATGTCCTTGTGATATAGAAAATAGATTCATGAACGGTTTATTAATTGAGGTTTATTGCATATTTTCTGTGTTCCTGATAATGGGGTTTTAATTTCGTGTCTCTGGGAGTAAAAATTAAGGGCATTCGTGTAGTAATAGTAGCTAGTAGTAGTAGTAGTAGTAGTAGTAGTGGTAGTAGTGGTAGTGGTAGTAGTAGTACGTAGTGGTAGTAGTGGTTGTAGTAGTAGTAGTAGTAGTAGGAGTAGTAGGAGTAGTAGTATACGTAGTAGTAGTGGTAGTAGTAGTAGTAGTAGTAGTAGTAGAGTATAGTAGTAGTGTAGTAGTAGCAGTAGTAGTAGTAGTAGTAGTAGAGTAGTAGTAGTAGTAGTAGTAGTAGTAGTAGTAGTAGTAGTAGTGGTAGTGGTGGTGGTAGTATAGTAGTAGAAATAGTAGTAGTAGTAGTAGTAGTAGTAGTAGTAGTAGTAGTAGTGTAGTGGTGGTGGTAGTATAGTAGTAGAAATAGTAGTAGTAGTAGTAGTAGTAGTAGTAGTAGTAGTAGTGTAGTAGTAGTAGTAGTAGTAGTAGAAATAGTAGTAGTAGTAGTAGTAGTAGTAGTAGTAGTAGGGAGGGGAGGAGGAGGTTAATTTCTTTGAGGTTTAGCATCATGGCTGGTGTTATGAATGAAGGGGAAGAGGTTGGCGGCGCTCACTGTAAATGTTTTGGATGGTGAATGCCTTTATAGCACGAATTTTGGCACTGCACGGCACTTTCACCCTTGCCGTGCTGTGTTATAAGGGCGATAAGGACCACCACCATCACTACCTCCTCGAGATTTGCTGCCTTCTAAGAATTGCCTTTTTTTAATTATTGCTATTTTTTCATGTGTGTTTTTTTAGGCTGGATGTTTTAAGAGATGTTATTGATGGGAGATAACGTGTTCTAATACTTTATAATGCCTTTAAAGTTACTTACGGAGAATAAAGTACACACACACACACACACACACACACACACGGAGTACTTTTAACCACCTCCCTCTCAATGAATGTGCAACCAACTTAAGTACGTAAGAGTATAAATACCAGTAAAAAGGAAACAACACGAGGCTGTATATATAAAAGCTATTTGTTATTTTCTCCGTACCGTTTATTTAGTTATCTCTGTCTATAAATGGACCGGAAGAGGGAAAGTTCCGGTTAAAGGGAGGGAGGAAGGGGAGGAGGGGGAAGGGGGGGAGGTAGGTGGTGGGTGGGAGGGGAGGAGGGGAGGAGGATGGGGAAGGAAGGGGGTGGGGAAGGGGAGGGGAAGGTAGTGGTGGTGGTGGTGGGTTGGCAGGAAGGGAGGAAAGAGAGAGAGAGAGAGAGAGAGAGAGAGAGAGAGAGAGAGAGAGAGAGAGAGAGAGAGAGAGAGAGAGAGAGAGAGAGAGAGAGAGAGAGAGAGAGAGAGAATAGTGGTGAGGGTACGTGGTATTATATAGTAATAGATAGTAGTAGTACTTAATAGTAGTAGTTGTAGTAGTATAGTAGGTAGTTTTAGGTAGTTATAGTAAGTAATGGATCCCTACCGAAATGCTGACAATAACACAACAAATAATAAAAATAGAAAAAAACCGTCATTATTAAATCAAATCATCCAATAACTTCATAAATTATCCAGAGAAATTAATTATAGATGTTACCCCCTGTTAACTCTGCCTCTTGTTGCTTTTTTGCTCTATGCCTCCGGGTGATATTAAAATTATTATTATTATTATTATTATTATTATCAATCTACTACCCTGCATCGATGTGGCAAGTGGAAATACCCTCGGCGGGGCAACAGCCTTTCTTCACGTACCTTGCATAATAATTTTCAGTTGCCTTTTTTCATCTAGTAAGGAAAGATGTGCTGATAGGAAGGTATTTACGAAGCTTGCAAGTGTCAGGGATGATGATGTGATGGTAGTATATAGTAGTGGTCGTGATAGATGTAGAGGTATTAGTTGTAGTAGTATAGTAGTAATAGTAGTAGTAGTAGTAAGAGGAGGAGGAGGAGTAGTGATAGATGTAGTTTTAGTACGGTAATAGTAGTAGTAGTAGGAGGAGGAGGAGATGTAGTTTTAGTAGTAGTAATAGTAGTAGTTGTATTAGTAGTAAGAGGAGGAGTAGTAGTGATGGATGTAGTTTTAGTAGTTGTAGTAGTAGGAGGAGGAGGGGGAGGTAGTGGTAGTAGCATAAGTAGTAGTAGTAGTAGCAATAATAATAGTAGTATATAGTAGAGGTAGTAGTAGTAGTAGGCTATATAGTAATAGTATTATATATATATATATATATATATATATATATATTATATTATATATATATTATATATATATATATATATATATATATATATATATATATATTTAAGTAGAAAGATATATGTTAGTAGCAATATATAGTAGTAGTAGTAGAGAGGGGAGTAGTGTAGTAGCGAAGTAGTATAATGTAGTAGTAGTAGTCATAAAAGATAGTAGAAGTAGTGAATAGATATAAACAGTAGTAGTCATCACAGAAGCAGGGTTGACTGAATCACTGTCATAAGAACCATTCCGCAACAAACCCACGAATGCTCCACCCTTGACTGAGGCCCCGTTACCTTACCTACATGACCTCCTGGATGACCTCTGACCCACACCTGTTGGCCTACGTACGGTCGCGCGCAAGCACTACCCGGGTCATGTTCTTCAGTTAATACATGAATCGTACAAGAACAAGAGCTAGGACGTTCATAATAGGCCTACTCGTGGTGGTAATAGTTTGTTAATCCAAGTCTGGTCTGAGATGATCAAAACGTCATGGAGCGACCTTAGGATGTGGAAATGCAGGAGCGAGACAAAACAGGTTACACTCTCAGAAATAAGGGGTATATTAAGGGTAGAATTGTTACATCGCACCATCACTACCCTTTTTATACCCTATGTCCAGGCTGGAGGGTAGATGCTGCCGATTATACCCTTCATCTACCCTTTTTAGACGAGAGGGTTGAGAAAGGGTACATTTGTCAGCATAAGGGTAGTAAAAGGGTATTTTTGTCAACAGCAGAAGAGTTGTAAAAGGGTATAATGTCAGGGGTTGTAAAAGGGTAGCCTATATTTGTCACCAATAGCTAAATCATTAAAATTATAAGTATACGCTCAGCATAGGCTACATGTTAAGTAGTGACAAGGGTTGTATTATTAGTAAGGAACAGTATTTTATTGGCAGCTATACACGGTGCTGCAGTACACTTTTTAAAATGCTAACCGGGCGACCAAAATGTCTCCCAGTGATGAAAAACTGTCGCCCAGTAAGGACATTTTTAAGATACGGGGGAACATTTTCGAAGGGGTTGGCGACAATATATTTATTCATAAAATCCTGCTGGGATGCAATGGCTCATCATGTCTGTGTGTGCAAGATCCGGAAGTACATTCTTATTACTGCATAAAAAAATTGATCTTCATTTATATCTATTTCTTCTATTAAGCTGTATTTTAATAGCTATGACTACTACCACCCTTCTGGATATCCAAAGAATGTCGCCCAGTAAGATTTGCTTAAAAATGCTCTGCCGTGATGGGTTAATGATGGAGAGAGAGAGAGAGAGAGAGAGAGAGAGAGAGAGCATTACCACCACCGCCAGCGGATATCCTGAATCCTGCTGCTTATCTGTCTGTCACTGTGACGCCAGCCAGGGCAGCGCATCCCCTCACACGTGTACAGTTAGAACAGCCTGTGACATGACCTTGCTACTCCTTATACAGCCAGCCAGGTCACCCACTAAGCCAACAAGTGTATGGCTGCGGGGACATGGAAAAATATAGTAGTAGTATTATACTAGTATACAGCTGTTGTAGTGGTAGACTGGTAGTAGTAGATGTAGTTGCATAAAAGTATATGGAGTTAGTGAAATGTGGCAAGGCCTCACCGCAGAGTTGTTCCGCCACACTTTCTTCTCTAGCGACTTTTTTCGCTCAGCCTCGCAAGTCGCAGCGACACACATGTTAAAGCGAAGGCCGAGCTTCATGTTAAATACTTGACAGTTCTTCCTTTTTGTCTCTAGAATCACGCCCCCCTATAGGTATATATAATAATAAGAACCGCTGATTTTAGACTAGAGATAACTTTTCTCCAAGGAGGGCTGATAGCTGCCTCTCTTCTCCTGTTTTAGTAATTAATATATAGAGCAAGGGATTCTTGGCAAATTCATGATGAGAATGAGGGATGAATAATTTGATAATTCATGATGAAAATGAGGGATGAATAATTTGATAATTTATGATAGGAATAGAGATGAATAATTTGCCTTCCTTCCATATTTCAGAAGTGAATTTAGAGCCAGATATAAGATTTATGATAAAAATGAGGAATTGTTATGTCCCTCCACTGTCGAGGCCAGTGAGTGGCCACGATTACGGCTGCAATCTCTCCCTTCCTTACATGTTTTATTGATGTATATAGAGAGCAAGGCACACTGATCTATCCTATAAATGAGAGATAAAGCCTTTTTTCTTCTTCTAATACTTATTAATGAGCGAGTAAAGCAACAGATAATGATTTATGATGTAGAATAAAGGAGTGTTCGGTGTGGGGCAGGCCTTGAGGCAGCCCCTCGGACGCAGTGTTTACGTGGGTCTCAGCTGGCAGGACTCGGCGGGTTCAAAGGCTTCAAACATTTTTTGTTATGGTGCCCAGCCTACAGTAATGAAAGAAAGAAAAGTGCGAGGCTACAACAACCTTGCATAGAGGAGGAAGAGGATATAGTGGGGGAGTATTTGTTTGGAGAGGGGAATGTGGAAGAAGCAAAAAGAACAATCAACAGTTTTTGGATGACCAGAGAAAATAAGAAGAAAGAAAAAGAAAGAAACTAAAAATATGGAATAAGAGTAGACAACTAACTAAAGACCCAGACACCAAGAAGAAACACGTCAGGGAGTGCTGTTGAAAAAGGCCTGACTCCCGACCCACAACTGTACTGAACTGTGCAGGCCTCGGCGTGTTCAAAGGCGGACCAGGCCTTTACTGCGCACTGATTTCACGTTTTGACCCAGACACCGCACCCCTGCCCCATGTGGACCCCGCCCCCCTGCTCTGCTGTCCTGCCTGGGTGTTAAGATGGAGATCCTGTCCTTTCTGGCGGTGGTGGGCCTGGTCCACGCCGCCCTGTACTTCACCGACCACTTCCTCAAGGTGAGGCGAGGGAGGGGGACTGTCAGGCTAACCAGGTAGTTTTGGCTAGGGAACGAGGCGCTATTATTCCAGATGAACACCGAACTCACTTTGGTGGACGAAACTAAAAAAAGAAAAGGATGTCAACACGTGACGTCACGCCCCCGCCTGTGACGTCACTGCCCGGCTGGCCGCGCATCAAAACACAATCTTTCCCCCTTCATGAAACACATTATATAGGCAAAATGATGGGTGAATTACCACGGAATATGTATAATGACAATATATAGGACACGTACACCCTAAAGAAACAATAAAATAACGATGAATTAATAAAATATTGCGTGTTAACAATTGACGATTTCCAAGGGCATTATTTCCCCATACAAAAATCGACTTTTAAACGAAGGCTTTAAAAAATAGGGAAACCTATGAGCCAATCACTATGTGAAGTATGTATCTTAAAAACAGTAACATATCGTAGCTTGGCGTAGAAACAAAAAAGCCGATTTTTTTTGTTTTTTCTCGTTAACGTAACATTTAAACCCAATACGTCAACTGCATTCCTTGACCAATGCCATGAAAACCCCGTCACACAGACACACACCTATACAAAGGGTGTGTGTGAACAGCCAAGGCCGCACACACAGCCTTTCACCGCAACTACAAGGAAGAATAAGGCCGATAAAAAAATATAAACAAAAACACAGACTGGCTAGAATTTTTTTAAAAACGAAATAGACCCCTGGGCATATGATTAATGCATAATACGATGTGGACGAATCGAAATAGATCAAAACACATAAATCACCCTAAATTTAGTATAGAAAAAGAATGATCAATAAATATAGGCTAAATACACGGTGTCACTAATGGCTAAATAAATATTTTTTTCTTCAATAAATGACCTAAATAAATTCAGATACGTATAAATAGATCCAATATAATACAAAGAACATTTAAGTGAATGAAAAAACTAAAATCCTGACAGACGCTTAATTAGAGGAAAAATCCGTGAAAATAGATTTTATAAAGAAAATATGTTACGGCAATACCTAACCCAGACTCAAATAAGGACTTAGAGCGGTTATTCCTCCTCTAATAGACTAGAATACTAATGGATAATGGTTAATTCAATGGTTAAGGCCAGGAAAAAGTAGCAGTGTCTCAGAAAATAACCGCGCAGTCCTCGTCCATTTTTACCATTAGAATAAGGAGTGTTACCCATGTATTATATTAATTAAACTGCAGTAGTATTACCAAAAGAATTATCTATCTGAAAAAGCATCAATTTTAGGCCAGGAAAATTAGTCGGTTATATTTAAATAAATAAAATTCGGTATTGAATTATTATTATTTTCTTAAATATGGGTTTCCGGAAAATAAAACTATCTCCATTACTAAAAGCACCTATTGTAGGCCAGGAAAAGTTAGTCAGTGTCTCTGAAAACGACCGCGAAGTCCTCGTCCATTTCTACCTTTTTTTTTAGTTAGATAAAGTTTAGGCTAACCTAACCTTTATCTAACTAAAAAAAAAAAAAAAAAAACTAACCTTTACCTAAAGAAGAAAAACAACAACAATTTGTATAGGTATATATAGGTATGTATAGGTAAAGGTTAGGTTAGGTTCAATTATTTTGTTTCTTTTTGTCATTTTTGCAAAAAAAAAAGAAGAAAAAAAGAAGATTTGCGACCGAAACGGTTAGCAGGTTAATACAAAACACACCAAAACTCACCAAAAGAAAATAGTTTCTTCCACCAAAGGAAGTTCAGTGTTCACCTGGAAATGTAGCGATTCATCAGTAGTATTTCGTTATTGGGCTCCACTATTTTCCAAGATGAAACAGTTCTTTTCTGATTACTTTTGCTGTATTTTGAATAAGTTTGGCATTCGCTCATGGGGGAAATTCATGTGTCATTTTATACTGCATTACCACATTACACATTATATTAAAAAATAAACTTACCAACAAAATTTTTTCTCTGATGAGTTGTGATGTGTTTATGAATCAATCTGTTGCTAGAGTCTATTTTTTTTATTATGGTCAAAATGCAGTAAGGAAGCCACGCCCCCTGCCTCCCCTTCTATTCTACGGGGCAGCTGATTGGTGCATTCCTCGTATCATCACTACCAATCACAATATCTTCACTACTTAATAGCGGCGTGACCACTGGACAGAGCAATCTTCACTACAAAGGGTGACAAAATCAAAACTCCCTCTGTAGTGAAGATTGCTCTGTCCAGTGGTCACGCCGCTGTTAAGTAGTGAAGATATTGTGATTGGTAGTGATGATATGAGGAATGCACCAATCAGCTGCCCCGTAGAATAGAAGGGCAGGCAGGGGGCGTGGCTTCCTGACTGCATTTTGACCATAATAAAAAAAATAGACTGTAGTTGCTCACATTTGCCACCATACCCAACCTTTTGAAATGCGTTTTCGTTTTGTATGTGTGCCAAAAAGATACTATATTAACATTACTTTATCCATTATCACCTTATTACCTTATACCTTATCCTTATCCACATCCTTATAACAGAAATATCCTTCTAGCAATGGCACACAGACTATCTCTATCCCTCACATTTGCTACCATACCCAACCTTTTGAAGGACGTATCGGATGTGTGCCAAAAAGATAACACACTATCATCACCTCATCCTCTACCCCCCAGAGCTCTATGAACGGGCCACAGTACAAAACCCCAGAGCTCTATGAACGGGCCACAGTACAAAACCCCAGAGCTCTATGAACGGGCCACAGTACAAAACCCCAGAGCTCTATGAGCGGGCCACAGTACAAAACCCCAGAGCTCTATGAACGGGCCACAGTACAAAACCCCAGAGCTCTATGAACGGGCCACAGTACAAAACCCCAGAGCTCTATAAACGGGCCACAGTACAAAACCCCAGAGCTCTATGAACGGGCCACAGTACAAAAGGTACCACATTAACCCCTTCACGCCCATATCTTTCCTTTACTATAAATAATTGTCTGTTGTTAGCCATAAAATTACGATAAGTAGCTTAACATACCAAATTAGTTAGTGGACAAGGATACTAAACAGGTCATATCTATAAAATATTGCTTATAATCACTGAAAATCGTCTAATGGTGCCAAAATTACAATGGAAATTACGTTCTGGGTCTCAAGAGGTTAACCCCTTCAGGCCCAGAACGTAATTTCTTTTGTATTTTGGCTACCATAAGGTTATTTTAATGAATATAAGCAATATTTTATAGATATAACCCGTTTAGTATCCTTGTCCACTAACTAAATTGGTATATTCAGTGACTTTTCGTAATTTTATGGCTAACAACAGACGATTTCATATAGCAAAGGAAAGATCTGGGCGTGAAGGGGTTAGCATTACCTCCTCTCTTCCCCCAGAGCTGTATGAAAGGAAAGATCTGGGCATGAAGGGGTTAACATTACCTCCTCTCTTCCCCCAGAGCTGCATGAAAGGAAAGATCTGGGCGTGAAGGGGTTAACATTACCTCCTCTCTACCCCCAGAGCTGTATGAAAGGAAAGATCTGGGCGTGAAGGGGTTAACATTACCTCCTCTCTTCCCCCAGAGCTGTATGAAAGGAAAGATCTGGGCGTGAAGGGGTTAACATTACCTCCTCTCTTCCCCCAGAGCTGTATGAAAGGAAAGATCTGGGCGTGAAGGGGTTAACATTACCTCCTCTCTTCCCCCAGAGCTGTATGAACGTGCCCTACATCTACTTCCTGGAGAACGTGGGCATCTGGGTCAAGCCGCTGCAGCTGCACTGGTTCACCACCGCCTTCAATCGCTCCGTTACCAAGTGGGCGCTGTGGAGGCCAAGGTTCTTCCGTCTCTGGTTCAGGTACACCCACAGAAACTATAGTCTATTTTTTTTAATGAGGCGAAAATTCCATTCTATCTAATTATTAAGGTCTCATGCTTAAAATGATGCCTATGTTTACCTGATAATAGGGTTAACTATGATAAAATACAACTGAAATTAAGAAGAAGCGTAGTATTCTCTTCCCCTGGCATCAAATATCAGTCACTAAACAGCAAAGGGGCAGGATTTTTCACCTCGTTAAAAAAACCGTTCTTCCGTCTCTGGTTCAGGTACTCGGACGGAAACTGCAGTCAAGTATTTTGAGACACTTATTAACCCCTTCATGCCCAGATCTTTCCTTTCCTATATAAAAATTGTCTGTTGTTAGCCATAAAACTACGAAAAATAACCAAATAAGTTAGTCGACAAGGATACTAAGCAGGTCATAGCTATAAAAAATTGCTTATAGTCACTAAGAATTGACTAATACAGGAGAACCTCATTTAACCGGCATTCAAAACAACGGCAGCCTCAAAACAACGGCAGTAATCGACCCAGGCATTTTTTTTTTTTTTTTTTTCACCCCTATTTTTTATTTTATTCTCTTACTGGCTTCTTTATAGGGACTGGCAACTAAGCGGGCTTTGTGTTACCCATTTTTTTTGTGCCTTTGGCCAGTTCCTTGTGATGTAAAAAAAGAAAAAGAAAAAAAATGTATTGGGATTTTGGGCGATTCCATAAGAGTAACTCTCAAAACAACGGCAAAATGAGTTATCCGGCATGCGCTCCCCCCCGAGGGGGCCGGATAAACGAGGTTTTCCTGTAGTACCCAAATTACAATGGAAATTACGTTCTGGGTCTCAAGCGGTTAACATACTTCTACTCGACCGTAAGAGCTGATAGGTTGATACCTGGGCAAGGGGGCTGGAGATTGAACCTTTGATAGCATATAACTGTAAATATAAGAACATAAGAAAATAGAGAAGCTACAAGAGCCCGCGAGACCTACACGAGGTAGTTCCTGTAAATATATAGTACCTGTATATAGCAGCATAAATAGACTGCTAGCATGTAATGCATTCTGTCTCATCAATTTATAAGTATATATAGAGTTTTTCTTATTTCTATCACTATTTTATCATCAATTGTATCTTTTTTTAAATATGCCGGATACGGGACACTAGAATGCCATATAGAGGGAGTTCCACTGTATATCTGTTTACCTATCTATAGAATTAATATCAAGTTCCCCGCAGTGTTGCCTATCTCTCTATCTTTCCGTCTCATTAATTTATAAGTACGTACCATATCTATTGACCTATCTGTATAAGCAATGTCCCCCCCCCCCCCCCCCCCCGCAGTGTTGCCTGTCTCTCTTATCTTTCCATCTCATTAATTCATAAGTACATATAATATATCTATATTTACCTCTCTGTAGAATTAATGTTCCATCCCCCTACAATGTTGTCTATCTCTCTATCTATCTATCTCATCAATTTAAATGTACTATATCTATTGACCTATTTCTATAATTAATGTTCCTACTGATAATGTTTACTGATCTCTATAATCAATATTCCATGCCCTACAGTGTTGTCTATCTCTCCATCTATCTATCTCATCAATTGTACTATATCTATTGACCTATCTGTATAAGCAATGTTCCTACTGATAATGTTTACTGATCTCTATAATCAATATTCCATGCCCCTCCAGTATTATCTATCTCTCCATCTATCTATCTCATCAATTGTACTATATCTATTGACCTATCTGTATAAGCAATGTTCCTACTGACAATGTTTACTGATCTCTATAATCAATATTCCATGCCCTACAGTGTTGTCTATCTCTCCATCTATCTATCTCATCCATTGTACCATATCTATTGACCTATCTGTATAAGCAATGTTCCTACTGATAATGTTTACTGATCTCTATAATCAATATTCCATGCCCTCCAGTATTGTCTATCTCTCCATCTATCTATCTCATCAATTGTACTATATCTATTGACCTATCTGTATAAGCAATGTTCCTACTGATAATGTTTACTGATCTCTATAATCAATATTCCATGCCCTCCAGTATTGTCTATCTCTCCATCTATCTATCTCATCAATTGTACTATATCTATTGACCTATCTGTATAAGCAATGTTCCTACTGATAATGTTTACTGATCTCTATAATCAATATTCCATGCCCTCCAGTATTATCTATCTCTCCATCTATCTATCTCATCAATTGTACTATATCTATTGACCTATCTGTATAAGCAATGTTCCTACTGACAATGTTTACTGATCTCTATAATCAATATTCCATGCCCTACAGTGTTGTCTATCTCTCCATCTATCTATCTCATCAATTGTACTATATCTATTGACCTATCTGTATAAGCAATGTTCCGTGCCCGCAGTGTTGGCGTGGTGGTGGTGGGGCTGCTGCTGGTGCCGTCCCTGTTCCTGCTCATCTCGGGGCTGGCCAACCACCTGAGGCCGGTGCAGGGACAGGCGGTGGCCACCCTCATGCCCATGGTAGGTCCCGCTGCAATGCCTCTACACCACCTGCTACCCTCTATCTCCTTCCTTCCCTCCTTTCTTCTTCACCTTCTTCATTTCTTCTTCTTCTCCTCACTTCCCTCCTTCTTTGCCACTGTTCATCTTCTTGCCTTCTTTTTCTTCTTGCCCTTTTCTTCTTCTTCGCCTTCTTTTTCTTCTTCGCCTTCTTTTTCTTCTTCTTGCCTTCTTTTTCTTCTTCTTGCCTTCTTTTTCTTCTTCTTTGCCTTCTTTTTCTTCTTCTTGCCTTCTTTTTCTTCTTCTTTGCCTTCTTTTTCTTCTTCTTGCCTTCTTTTTCTTCTTCGCCTTCTTTTTCTTCTTCTTGCCTTCTTTTTCTTCTTCTTGCCTTCTTTTTCTTCTTCTTGCCTTCTTTTTCTTCTTCGCCTTCTTTTTCTTCGCCTTCTTTTTCTTCTTCTTGCCTTCTTTTTCTTCTTCTTGCCTTCTTTTTCTTCTTCTTGCCTTCTTTTTCTTCTTCTTCACCTTCTTTTTCTTCTTCTTGCCTTCTTTTTCTTCTTCTTCACCTTCTTTTTCTTCTTCTTGCCTTCTTTTTCTTCTTCTTCACCTTCTTTTTCTTCTTGCCTTCTTTTTCTTCTTCTTGCCTTCTTTTTCTTCTTCTTCACCTTCTTTTTCTTCTTCTTGCCTTCTTTTTCTTCTTCTTCGCCTTCTTTTCTTCGCCTTCTTTTTCTTCTTCTTGCCTTCTTTTCTTCTTCTTGCCTTCTTTTTCTTCTTCTTGCCTTTTTTTCCTTCTTCTTGCCTTCTTTTTCTTCTTCTTGCCCTTTTTTTTCTTCTTTTTGCCTTCTTTTTCTTCTTGCCTTCTTTTTCTTCTTCTTGCCTTCTTTTTCTTCTTGCCTTCTTTTTCTTCTTCTTGCCTTCTTTTTCTTCTTCTTGCCTTCTTTTTCTTCTCTCTTTTCCTTCTTTTCTTTCTTCTTTTGCCTTCTTTTTCTTCTTCTTGCCTTCTTTTCCTTCTTCTTGCCTTCTTTTTCTTCTTCTTGCCTTCTTTTTCTTCTTCTTGCCTTCTTTTTCTTCTTCTTGCCTTCTTTTTCTTCTTCTTGCCTTCTTTTTCTTCTTCTTGCCTTCTTTTCCTTCTTCTTGCCTTCTTTTTCTTCTTCTTGCCTTCTTTTTCTTCTTCTTGCCTTCTTTTCCTTCTTCTTGCCTTCTTTTTTCCCTTTTTCTTGCCTTTTTTCTTCTTCTTGCCTTCTTTTTCTTCTTCTTTTCCTTCTTTTCCTTCTTCTTGCCTTTTTCTTCTTCCTTGCCTTCCTTTTCTTCTTCTTGCCTTGCTTTTTCTTTTCTGCCCTTTTTTTGCTTCTTCTGCCTTCATACTTTCTTTCTTAGCCTTCTTTTTCTTCTTCTTGCCTTCTTTTTCTTCCTTCCTTGCCTTCTCTTTTCTTCTTCTTTGCCTTTCTTTTTCTCTTCTTCCTATAGTCATTTTTCTTCGTTCTCTGCCTTCTTTTCCTTCCTCTTGCTTCTGTTTCTCTCTGCTTCTTCCTTTTTCTTACTTGCCTTCCTTTCTCTTTTGCCATGTTTTTTTCTTCTTCTTGCCCTTCCTTTTTATCTTGCCTCTTTTCTTTCTTCCTTGCTTGTCTTTTTCCTTTTTACGGCGTTGCTGTCTGTTCTTCTTCTTAATTCCTCTTCCTTCCGTCTTGCTAACATTCCATGGGTTTGCTTCTTTGTCCTTCTTTGTCTGCTCTCTTGCCGTCATTTTGCCTCGTTCTTGCTGTCTTGTTTCTTCTTGTTGCTTTGTTTTCTTTCTTCCTCTTCTGTTAATCCCTGTCAGTTTCTTGCCTTCTTCTTTTCTCCCTTTCTTTCCTCCGTTATGGTCCTGTTGTTTGTGTCTTCTTCTTGCCTTCAAAATTTGCCCTACTCTTTACCTAACTTTTACCTATGTGGTGTGCTGTCATGTTTCGCTTCTCCATTGATTCTGTTCAGCTCCTTCTTTCAAAGCCATGATGTTGCTGTCGTTCTTGCCTTGTTTTATTCCCTCCCTTCCCTCATTTTCATAGGATGTTGCTGTCTTTCTTCCTTTGTATTTATCTCCTTTCCCTTCCTCATTTTTACTAATGGGTGTGCTGTCTGTTCCTTCCTTGTATTTATTCCCTCCCTAACTGCATTTTATAAGCCAGTAGGGATGTTGCTGTCTGTTCTTCCTTTGTATTTGATTCCCTCCCTTCCCTCATTTTATAAGCCAATAGGGATGTTGCTGTCTGTTCTTCCTTTGTATTTGATTCCCTCCCTTCCCTCATTTTATAAGCCAGTAGGGATGTTGCTGTCTGTTCTTCCTTTGTATTTGATTCCCTCCCTTCCCTCATTTTATAAGCCAATAGGGATGTTGCTGTCTGTTCTTCCTTTGCATTTAATTCCCTCCCTTCCCTCCGCAGGTCCCCGGCATCAACATTCCCATGCAGGAGTTGCCTCACTACTTTGTCACGCTGCTGCTGGCGTCACTCATACACGAGGCGGGACATGCCTTCGCCGCCGTCCAGTGAGTGGCTGTTGTTGTTGTTGTTGTTGTTGTTGTTGGTTGTTGTTGTTGTTGTTGTTGTTCCTCAGACTGCCTGGTTAAATAGCCCTGAGCTCAAGGATTTCCATGGCCTGTACCGGGTTTTTCTGCCTTTGTTTGCCGTCCAGTGAGTGGTTTTTGTTGTTGTTGTTGTTGTTGTTGTTGTTGTTGTTCCTCAGACTGACCGGCAAAATAGCCCTGAGCTCATGAGGATAGCCAGACCATGTTTCCGATGATGGACGCTGAGGTGGCGCCAGTAGTTGATTTTAATCCATTCAAACTTAATAATTGATTAATGACAAAATAAACACTTAGTACACAAATCTCAATGTTTAGCAAGACGGTCAGCCCGATGTCTGATCTCCTCTTCCTTATTTTCATTTTTTCCTCTCTGAAAGAAAGACTGGATCAATGTAGATACGGAGACGGGACCCCACGAGTGTAGCTCAGGCACTGTAAAACACAACTAGGTAAATACATCAAGGTAAACAGGCACACACGCACACTCAAGGCAGTATGGTTTTGCAGGGAGGATGTGCACGTGAATGGGTTTGGGTTCCTGTTGATGTTCATCCTGCCGGGCGCCTACGTTGACGTGCCCACCGAGGAGATCCGCGCCCTCACGCCCTTCAGACAGCTCAAGGTGGGCGGCGGGTGGCACTACTTCCCTAGCTGTGTGTAATGCTGTGTTAGTTCTGAGTGGCTGATTATGACTTGTCTTATGCTAATTTAGGAGTATGATAGAAGCATTACAAGGTGAAAAATATGTGTGGGTGTATAATCTAATCTTTAAGTAGTAAAATTGATGGTTTATGAGTTCTTATGTGTATAATATGTTCTATTGTAATCTGTATTGTTATTATTATTAACATGTGGTATTATAAGTGTGTGTACATACTTATAATTATAGTATAAATACAATGGTTTGGGTGAGTACAAGTAATACAAAATCTGTGCTGTTTTATGCTTGTGTGCCATGCTACTCTGATTTATGTCTAATCAAAGGCTATATACAGTAGTCTGTGGTCTGATTTATGTCTAATCAAAGGCTATATACAATAGTCTTGGGTCTGATTTATGTCTAATCAAAGGCTATATACAGTAGTCTTGGGTCTGATTTATGTCTAATCAAAGGCTATATACAGTAGTCTTGGGTCTGATTTATGTCTAATCAAAGGCTATATACAGTAGTCTTGGGTCTGATTTATGTCTAATCAAAGGCTATATACAGTAGTCTTGGGTCTGATTTATGTCTAATCAAAGGCTATATACAGTAGTCTTGGGTCTGATTTATGTCTAATCAAAGGCTATATACAGTAGTCTTGGGTCTGATTTATGTCTAATCAAAGGCTATATACAGTAGTCTTGGGTCTGATTTATGTCTAATCAAAGGCTATATACAGTAGTCTTGGGTCTGATTTATGTCCAATCAAAGGCTATATACAGTAGTCTTGGGTCTGATTTATGTCCAATCAAAGGCTATATACAGTAGTCTTGGGTCTGATTTATGTGTGCCAGCTGGCTATTCTCACCCACATGTCTCCAATGCCTTCATGTTAATGGTTCAATGTCTAAATCCTTCATCAAAACACTACATTTACGGCTGGTGTTATTCTTCCCTAGGTGTTAGGAATGCTTGGCAAGTCCACAGTGCCTTGCCAGGGTTCAATGTCTTAACCCCTTCACGCCCAGATCTTTCCTTTGCTATATAAAATCATCTGTTGTTAGCCATAAAATTACGAAAAGTAACTGCATATACCAAATTAACTAGCGGACAAGGATACTAAACAGGTCACATCTATAAAATATTGTATAGATTAACTAAAATCGTCTAAGGATACCCAAATTACAATGGAAATTACGTTCTGGGCGTGAAGGGGTTAATAAGCTGCTATGACATTATCTATTGGTTTACAGTTGCAAGATATAGTTATAGGATAGTTAGAGGATAAGATAGAAGGATATAGTTATAGGATAGTTATAGGATAAGATAGAAGGATATAGTTATAGGATAGAATGTTCAGTTATAGGACAACTTTACTTCCTAACACTTATTCACCGCCTATACGATGTTATAGTTATAGGATGATGTAGTTATAGGTTGTTATAGAATGTTTAGTTACAATAGGATTCCATGCCTAACTATGTGTTTATGCCTAGGATTCCATGCCTAAATATGTGTTTATGCCTAGGATTCCATGCCTAACTATGTGTTTATGCCTAGGATTCCATGCCTAACTATGTGTTTATGCCTAGGATTCCATGCCTAAATATGTGTTTATGCCTGTTCCTTGCCCTCCCCTTGGTGACTCAGATCCTGTGTGCCGGCGTGTGGCACAACATAGTGCTGGTGGTCCTGGCGCTGGCCCTGGCGCTGGCATCACCCTACCTGCTGCAGCCCCTCTACCACAGTGGCACGGGCCTCACTGTCCTCCACATTACAAGGGTAGCTATTTTTCCTAGTTGTTGTATTTACTTATAGTTATTTATTTACTAGGGCATTTAGTATCGGGTATTATATTAAGAACATAAGAAAATAACGAAGCTACAAGAGGCCGTGAGACCTACACGAGGTAGTTCCTGTTACTTAACACTACCTACATCCACCTTTCATCCCCATCCATGAATTTATCTAGCCTTCTTTTAAAGCTCTCTAATGACTCCGCACTAACTACCTGTCTACTGAGTCCATGCCAATCATTTACCATCCTATTTGTGAACCAGTTTTTCCCTATTTCTTTTTTAAATCTATGCTTTTCCAGCTTGAATCCGTTACTTCTTGTTCTACCCTTTACATATTTACCTCCCCCCCCCCAGGACTCCCCCGCCCGTGGAGTGATGGGTCTGGAGGCCGGGGACGTGATCACCGCCGTCAACAAGGGGGCGGTGGCGGGGGTGGCGGAGTGGCGGGCCGCCCTGGTAGTCAGCGCCACCCGGGACCAGACCGGCTTCTGTGTCCGGAGCTGTCGTGCACAACCATGACGAGACTGTGCAGCACGGTGAGAGGCGGTGTGTGTGCGTGTGTGTGGGGTGGTGTGTGTGTGTGTGTGTGTCGTGTGTGTGTGTGGTGTGGTGTGTCAGTGTGTCCGATTATTAAAAAAATGTTTTAAATTCCTAACATTTTTTGGCCAATTCCTTCGGGTAAGGTTTAAACTGGGACTAAATTTTTTTGCAAGAATTATTATGGTGTTGCAGGATTAGTAAATGATTTGTTTTCATGTTATGATCTTCATGATCTGTCCCATGTTTATGCCTAGTTCCTAATATGTTTTATGCCTAGATTCCATTGTTTATGCTAGATTCATGCCTCTAGGTTTATGCGGATTCCCCACTAGTTTTTTAGTCCATTGGGATTCCTGCCTAATTGTTTTACCTAGATTCATGCCTAACTATGTGTTTTGCTAGATTCCATCCCAATATGTGTTTGCTATTCCTGCTACATGTGTTGCTACCCCCCCCCCCCCCCCCCCTGCACTATGTGTTTATGCCTAGATTCCATGCCTAATGTGTTTATGCCTAGGATCATGCTAACTAGGTTTATGCCTAGGATTCATGCCTAATTGTTTTATGCCTAGGATTCATGCCTAATTGGTTTATGCCTAGGATTCCAGCCTACTATGTTTTTGCCTAGGTTCCATGCTAACTATGTTTATGCTAGGATTCCGCTAACGTGTTAGCCTAGGATTCCATGCCTATATGTGTTATGCTAGGTTCATCCTAACTGTGTTTATCCTAGGATTCATGCCAAGGTTTATGCCTAGTTCCATGCCTATATGTGTTATGCCTAGGATTCGCCTAACTTTGTTTGCTAGGATTCCATGCTAATTGTTTTATGCTAGTCCTGCCTAACTTGTGTTTCTAGGATTCCATGCCTAACATGTTTTGCCTGGTTCATGCCTAATTGTGTTTATGCTAGGATCCTGCCTAACTATGTTTTATCCTAGGATTCCGCCTAACTTGTTTATGCCTGATTCCACTACGTTATGCTAGGATCCATGCTACTGTTTAGCCTAGGATTCCAGCTAACGTGTTTTGCCTAGTCCTGCTAACATTGTTACTAGGTCCATGCTACTGTTTGCTAGGATTCTGCTAACTGTGTTTGCCTAGGATTCCATGCTAACTGTTTTCCTAGGATTCCATGCCTACTATGTGTTTATGCCTAGATTCATGCTAACTATGTGTTACGCCTAGGATTCATGCCTAAATGTTGTTTATCCTAGGATCCATGCTAACTATGTCTATATGCCTAGATTCCAGCCTAACTGTGTTTATGCCTATGGATTCCATGCCTAAATATGTGTTTTATCTAGGATTCCATGCCTATTGTGTTTAATGCAGGATCCATGCCTAACTATGTGTTTATGCCTAGGATTCCATGCCTAACTATGTGTTTATGCCTAGGATTCCATGCCTAAATATGTGTTTATGCCTAGGATTCCATGCCTAAATATGTGTTTATGCCTAGGATTCCATGCCTAAATATGTGTTTATGCCTGTTCCTTGCCCTCCCCTTGGTGACTCAGATCCTGTGTGCCGGCGTGTGGCACAACATAGTGCTGGTGGTCCTGGCGCTGGCCCTGGCGCTGGCATCACCCTACCTGCTGCAGCCCCTCTACCACAGCGGCACGGGCCTCACTGTCCTCCACATTACAAGGGTAGCTATTTTTCCTAGTTGTTGTATTTACTTATAGTTATTTATTTACTAGGGCATTTAGTATCGGGTATTGTATTAAGAACATAAGAAAATAACGAAGCTACAAGAGGCCGTGAGACCTACACGAGGTAGTTCCTGTTACTTAACACTACCTACATCCACCTTTCATCCCCATCCATGAATTTATCTAGCCTTCTTTTAAAGCTCTCTAATGACTCCGCACTAACTACCTGTCTACTGAGTCCATGCCAATCATTTACCATCCTATTTGTGAACCAGTTTTTCCCTATTTCTTTTTTAAATCTATGCTTTTCCAGCTTGAATCCGTTACTTCTTGTTCTACCCTTTACATATTTACCTCTCCCCCCCCAGGACTCCCCCGCCCGTGGAGTGATGGGTCTGGAGGCCGGGGACGTGATCACCGCCGTCAACAAGGGGGCGGTGGCGGGGGTGGCGGAGTGGCGGGCCGCCCTGGTAGTCAGCGCCACCCGGGACCAGACCGGCTTCTGTGTCCCGGAGGCTGTCGTGCACAACCATGACGAGACTGTGCAGCACGGTGAGAGGCGGGGTGTGTGTGTGTGTGTGTGTGTGTGTGTGTGTGTGTGTGTGTGTGTGTGTGTGTGTGTGTGTGTGTGTGTGTGTGTGTGTGTGTGTGTATTTACCTAGTTGGGTTTTACAGGGTCTGAGCTACACGTGTGGGGTCCCGTCTCCTTGTCTCATTTAGTCAGTCTTAGTTTTAAAAACATGAATACTTTTGGCATCTGGCATTGGTGTGTAGAACCAGGAGTGTTGCAGGTAGGTAAGTAAGGGTTGGTTGAGAGGCATTGGTAACACGGTGAGAGGCGGTGTGTGTGTGTGTGTGTGTGCGTGTGCGTGTGCGTGTGCGTGCGTGCGTGCGTGAGATGTACGGGAAATGAGGTACACGCGTGGGGTCCCGTCTCCTTGTTTCAATTGGTCAATCTTCGCTTTATAAAACATGAATACTTTTGGCATCTATAGACTTACCAATAAATGTTACGGGTTCACCACTGATCTACCCAGAGCCTATTGCCCGCCTCCATTTCTATCCGTTGTGTGTGGTGGTCATGTCTTGTTTTTAATTTTTAAATAGGAAGCAGTCAAGGTGTTGAGGCAGGTTGTTGCCGGGGTGGAGGACCCGCTGTGCAAAAGTGTTCTTTGTTTGTGTTTTGGTGCACCTTTCCTTAACCCCTTGAGACCCAGAACGTAATTTTCATTGTAATTTGGGCACCATTAGACGATTTTAATGCATATAAGCAATGTTTTATAGATGTGACCTGTTTAGTATCCTTGTCCACTAACTAATTTGGTATAATCAGTCACTTTTCGTAATTTTATGGCTCACAACAGACAATTTTATATAGCCAAGAAAAGATCTGGGCGTGAAGGCGTTAAACAAGGGACTGGAGTGTCCTATTAGGTTAGTGGTGGACAACTTGAAAAAATCTTGTGTATCCAAGTTTTCTGTGTATCCAAAAGTATAATTTCACTATCCAGGCTATTCCACACATCAATGCACCGATAGGGAAAACTGTACTTTAACTCTACTGTACTGCAGCCTGGCATATCTTTTATCTTGTGTTTTGTCCAGGAACAGGTATAGGTTAATAGACTAGCCTTGACAGATCCACCGACTACCCTCCTCTATGTGGCCTGTGTTTCTCTGTCTCCCTGCAGCGTTTGAGGGCGTGGACGATTGAGGGCGTGGTGATTGAGCTTATGTGGCCTCTTATTTCTTTTATCTTGTAGTATAGGTTAATAGACTAGACTTGACAGATCCACCGACTACCCTCTATATGGCCTGTGTTTCTCTGTCTCCCTGCAGCGTTTGAGGGTGTGGACGGGTCGGTGATTGAGCTTATGTGGCCTCTTATTTCTTTTATCTTGTATAGGTTAATAGACTAGACTTGACAGATCCACCGACTACCCTCCTCTATGTGTCCTGTGTTCCTCTGTCTCCCTGCAGCGTTTGAGGGTGTGGACGGCTCTGTGCAGTGCTGTGAGGGGGACAGCGACGCCCACCTGTGCTTTGAGTTGCTGGTGGACCGCGAGGCTGACGAGGGGGTGGCCGCCATGCACCCCTTCTCCTGCCTCCCAGCCCGCCTCGCCATCGCAAAGAGGTGGGTTAAAAAAATCTAAGACCTGAGGTGTCTAGCCTCCAAAGATATTATGGGAAAATCTGACATTACACAGAAAGATGATGTGATGCTACTGTGAGATGCAGTGAACCCTCTCTAGATCAAACCTGTAGGATTCAAACTTCGGATAATTCAACCTGTTTCATGCCAGTTGGAAGGAAGGGGGGAGGGGAAGGAGGGACGAGGATGAGAGAGGAGGGAGAGGGGGAGGAGAAGGAAGGAGGGACGAGGATGAGGAAGGAGGGGAGAGGGGAAGGAGGGACGAGGATGAGAGAGGAGGGGAGAGGGGGAGGAGAAGGAAGGAGGTGGAACAAGGAAGGGAGGAGAGGAGAAGAAAGGGAGGAGAGGAAAAGGGAGGAGGAAAAACTATTTTTTAAAGTATCCTTTGCTTTGTATATAATCCTTCAGAGTCCTTCACGGGCCTCTTCGCTCCTTCATGCATCCTACAGGAGTCATAGGAGGGCATTAAAAGTCCCACAGGATTGCTATAGCATTCCTAGGTTTTTATAAGTACTTTGACAATCTCATGGGTGGCTCAAATAGGGATTAATAATAATAATACTGATACTGAAAATACTAATACTGATCTTTGTAAGGGTATGCCTTGATTTTTTTTAAAAGCACGATTTTTTCAATAACTAATAAACTATGGCAGATAATTGCAACATGAATAGAGAAGTACATATGAAGTAGATCAAGGGCTATCATTTGGCTTAAAGGAAAAAAAAATTAATTGGTAAATAACCGAGAAAATAGCATATTCGTACATTTATACAAAATATCAATTTTCTCGACAACCATGAGGTGTTTTGACAAACCAATTACTGCACCAAGTAGAACACCTCAAGATGAACCTTTGTAACTTAGATAAGTTTTCTTCTACGACTCATAGTTTTGCAGCAAAATAACAAAAACCTGATCTTCGTCAATTTTGGAAATTTTTTGAGCAGACAGAAATCCGAAAGTTTTTTTTTCGATAGAAAATTGGAAATGCCGGGGATACAATTGTAGATCCATCCATTTACAATAACTTTTGAAGGGTAAGTGTTGCTGTGTGAGAAATAAGTTGTGAGCTTATCGCATTATAGTAAATATATAAGTTTATAATTCAGAAACCGTTCATGATAGGTCAGTGTTATGCAGAGACCAGTGTTGCCACCTCAGTGTAGGGGAAGGGACTAACTCTATATGATTTTCACGCATAGTAATATATCATACTTCTAGTTTAAATTAGTTTTACTTTGAAAATCACAAGTTAGACTGAACCTTAGAACAAAAAATAGAAATTGCAACCCAGCATATTTTATTAACATCTACATACATACATACATACATACGTACATACATACATACATACATACATACATACATACATACATACATGATACCTTAACATTTCCATTATAACACCCGCCTCCATAAAAAGAAAATAATACTCAAATCAAAAAGTATATAGCTGCATTAAAAAACTCCTTTAAAAGTGAAATGGTTTGGCAATTTTTTTTTTTTTTTTTAAATATACATCTGTGCCTATAGCGCCTGTAGGCAGTGGTGACCCAGGACTCGGATGGTAGGCTTTGGAGGTTCACTTGAGGGCTCTGATGGTTGGTCCTCGCCCGTTGGTGGCGCAGGCAGGATTTTTTTTTTATAGTGACGCCTGTGATAAGAGGCTCATGCCGCCCCCCTGTGTCCTCCGATGCACTCGCAGTCGAAGGAAGAGTTGACGGGCAGGGCATGTGGGTGTTCTTAGGCCACTTGACGGTGCAGAAAGATTTTGAGTTTCTTCGGGGATCGAACTCGGGTCACCGAGAACGCCAGTCGGAGACTCTTAACCGCTCCGCTACCGCCTCCCCAAGAGGGGAGGACATAATCCCCTACATATAATGTATATAATATAATCCCCATAATCCTACATATAATGTATGTACAGATACGTACATTATACATTATACATAGTACACACAAACCTCGATTTCCCGGACCTCGATTTCCCGGATATCGGATTTGCCTGACAAAATCCGAGGTCCGGGGATATGTTAGTCTCGGACAATTTTTTTTTTTTTTTTTTTTTTTACGTTGAAATGCCTGGTCCTGTTCGTAAATTGACCAAGTTGTCCGGCGGTCTGAGCGTCTCCTGTCACCCCTGGTCAGTGTCGGCGCCTCCCACCAGGTGGCAGCATGCTCAGCGGTCGTATTGTTTACATTTGGGCACACAACATTCACGGTTCACCTGCACAGCCTCCGTCAGTCACCTGACTCCCACTGCCCCTGGTGCAAGAACATTTCTGAGACTATTGAACACTTTCTGCTGCCTCCCGCCAGGTGGCAGCATGCTCAGCGGTCGTATTGTTTACATTTGGGCACACGACACTCACGGTTCACCTGCACAACCTCCGTTAGTCCCCTGACCCGCACTGCCCCTGGTGCAGGAACGTCTCTTGAGACTATTGAACACTTTCTGCTGCCTCCCGCCAGGTGGCTGCATGCTCAGCGGACGTAAAAGTCCGCGGCGGGGTAGTTGATATTGTCGGTTGCCGGACAGTAAATACTAGAGTAGGATAAACGTCCGGGGGTGGGTAACGGCATCGGATTTTTTTTTTTTTTTTTTTTTTTTTTTTTATTTTTATATATATACTTGCAATTCCCGGACTTTTGCGGTTCCCGGACCAGTGCTCCCCCCTATTAGTCCGGGAAATCGAGGTTTGTGTGTACATACATTATCTATATTATTATATCTACATATCATTATTATTATCAGTATTATATCATCATTGCAGTGTCAAGGCGTGCACCACCACCACCCCCTGCCCCTCCGACACCCACTGCCTAGCCCCCTCCCTCAGGAACACCACCAGGCTAGTACAGATCAGCCGGGGGGTGCGGCGGGGGCTTGGGGGGGCGGAGCAGGAGGACGTGCTGTACCTAGGACCCCCCGCGTACCTCTACCACACCGTCACCCTCACTAGCTACATCTCCAAGTACTCCTTCCTATCCCCGTCCTGGCCTAACACACTCGAGATCTACTGCGACTACATGGTGAAATTCTCGGGTGCTTTGGCGGTCCTTAACATGGTCCCGGTTCTGTATTTAGATGGCTATTGGATCTTTGGTGCTATCATTGACTACTTCCTGGCGCCCTGGTGCGATCATATTACTAGGAGGATTGTGCATGTTGTCACGACTTTGATAGGGAGTTTGTTGCTCTTTGCTAATATTGTGCTAGGTGTGTGGAGTATATTATGAAGAAGGCGTGTGTGGTAGTGTTTTCTAGCATTTAGGGTGTGTGCTTGGTGGTGTCTGGATTTAGGGTGTGTGTTTGGTGGTGATGTGTCGTGGTCTGGTGTTGACAGGGTGAAGTGGCAGAAAGAGTGTGGTGGTGATGGCATTTAGGGTGTGTGTTTGGTGGTGATGTGTCGTGGTCTGGTGTTGACAGTGGTGAAGTGGCAGAAAGAGTGTGGTGGTGATGGCATTTAGGGTGTGTGTTTGGTGGTGATGTGTCGTGGTCTGGTGTTGACAGGGGTGAAGTGGCAGAAAGAGTGTGGTGGTGATGGCATTTAGGGTGTGTGCTTGCTGGTGGTGATGAAGTGAAGACAGAAGTGAAGTGAAGTGAAGAGAGAAGTGGTGAAGAAGAAGAAGACAGGGATGAAGTGGCAGAGAAGAGAAGAGAAGTGAAGAGAAGTGAAGTGAAGTGAAGAGAAGTGAAGTGAAGTGAAATGAGTGAAGTGAAATGAAGTGAAGTGAAGAGAGAAGTGGAGAAGAAGAATGCAGAGGGATGAAGTGGCAGAAGAGTGTGGCAGCTATTACAGTGGAGTGGCAGATCATGGGACCACTCAACACGCCACTCATCTTACCACTCTGTCATGTCTCAGATAGAAAGGGTGTAAATATTTAGACTGGGAGGACCTAAACACCCTTGTCCACTAATAATTATTACTAATACTTAAGGATCCTCACACAGTGACAGGCCGGGACACACAGGACACTACCAGAATGAGACAATTGATACCAGTGAGGATTTTTTTTATATGTTGAAACCTGGAAGCCTGTTTTTTACCTGTGACTGAAAGGTTATTGTTACTAATACTCATAGGTGGGCGTTATCGCAATAAATTATCGCGATAAATTATCGCAATAACGATATCGGGTTAGCGGTTATCCGATAAAAAAAATTCCCGCGTTATCGATTCATCGGTATCGCCGATACTTTTGGTTCCAAACTAGCGATAATCAATAATTTTATTTTTTGGTTCCAGTTTAGCACAGAGGCGAGCCACGCGTGCCTTGGAGGCAGAAATAGGTAGGTCCCCGCTGGGAGCCAAACAACGGCCTAAACCCAGCTAACCGTCTTGACGTCTTCTCAAAACGTTCGCTCAGCTTCAGTCTCTCACCAGCTGTCGGACAGGGAGGTGTTGCTCCTGCGCGCTCCCGGTTTTACGCGTTCTTTGATGATTTTTTTCCCTATGTTCCCGTGCTTCCGTTCTAATTTTTTGTGCACGTGTGTATGAATGTCTGTACTATTCGGTGCTATTCTTTAATATCCGTTTGCGGATAAGCGGTGGAGCGCTTGTTCTCCCTTGGCAAGGACATCAACAGGCCAAGAGGAGCTCCCTGTCTGATGAAAACTTCAACATGCTCATGTTTGTGAAGGGCAACATGCTGCAGAACCTGCTCTAGACTGTGGCTGTGCAAAAGACATTTTTAGTTTTTTTCACCAAAGTTTAAAATTTCAAATGTAGTTATTTTACTTAAAAACAGTACTTTTCATTAGTGAAGAGACAGGATAAACATTGAATGTAGAAGATATTAGTGTGCAAAAGGTAAATGAAGGGTTTTCTAACAGTTTACTGATAGCATTTAAGATTTTTTATTTAAAATATCAATATCGTTATCGCTAGTATCGGAATTTTGGATTTATCGATTTATCGGTTATCGCCTTATCGGGCGATAAATTTATCGCCAGTTATCGATTATCGGTTATCGCCGATAAGGTTATCGTTATCGATTTATCGGTTATCGTGATACATTTTTTCGTTATCGCGCCCACCTATGATAATACTTAAGGATCCTCATACAGTTGGGGAGTAACAGCCGGGAACACAGGACACCACCAGAAGGAGACTAGTGCTCCCAGTGAGGTGGTTCTTTTTTTTTTTACGTTGAAACTTTTTTTTTTTCTTCTTTTTTTTAATTGAAACCTTGAAGCCTTTTATTTTATTTTATTATTATTATTATTATTATTATTATTATTATTATTATTAATTATATTTTTTTTTTTACTGTGACTGCAAGGTGCCGTCCCCTGCCTCCCTGCAGGGTGCCAATATTGTCTGCTTTAAATATATTCTAGTCTGGCTGTGGTGTGGCGTGGCATTGCTTTGTGATACACCAAGGCTAAGGGTCACACCAAGGCACCAAGGCTTGCCTGGCTTTGCTGAAGGCTTTATAAGAGTGAGTTATGCAGATGAAACTCTTTATGTTGCTGTCATGAAGGATTGGCTCCTGACATGTGTCCCTTGTTTCATGTTACACTGACATTGTAGTGCTTGCTGTTGACGTTGGAACAAATGGAATAGAACTTCATGTGTAGCTTGCTTTAATATTTGGATGCTGTTGAGGCCAATGACTATCCTGTGATTCATGTATGGGGAGTGGAGGCTATATGTGTGTGTGTGTGTGTGTGTGTGTGTGTGTGTGTGTGTGTGTGTGTGTGTGTGTGTGTGTGTGTGTGTGTGTGTGTGTCAGAGGTGGGCACTAACGCAAACAGCAACTTCCGCAAATTGTGGAAGTCCAAATTCGTTTGCAGATTTGCGGAAGTGTAAATGTTTGCGGATTTGCGTTTGTGGAAGCCCTTCCGCAAATGCAATTATGTCTGCAAATTCCCAAATTTGAACATTATTCCCTCCATGTTGGAGGCTTGTTGGAGAACATAAGGAAGCCTGGAAGGAAGAAGTTTGAGAGTGATGGCAGAGGGTGTGAGGACCTTGGCCAGCACAGGTCTTAGTCACAAACCAAACAGTATCCATCATAGTTCAGTTCTCTCAGCTAAAAGTTAAGTAAGTACTAAGTAGCAAATGACTGAAAGCTTACTGTACCTAACCTCTCAGCTTAAAGTAAACTAATCTAGCAAGTGACTGAAGTTGACTGAGGCAGGAAGCTTAATTTGTGAGCCTCTTCATTTGTTCCTTACCAGTATATTATAACAGAGTTAATATGAGTTTATAATAGCACAGTCTTCGTCAGAAACCAAACATTATCTCTCTCCATCACAGTTCAGTTTCAATTAGTTCATCATCAATTTAACCTCCTTCCTCCAACAACTCCACACCCTTCATCTGATCTAACCCTCCTGCTGTAACAATCCGTCCTTTCCCTTCCCTCACCGCTCCACTCTTCCTCTCTAACCCCTCCCCTTATTATGCTTTGCCATAGTGCCATATGACCTCTGATGTCTGGCACATTTCCCCCTTTTTGGCATTAAATCATTCTACCCATCACAGTGCAGTCCTCTCAGCTAGAAGTGAACTAGATGAAGAAGGGGGCATCACAGTGCAGTCCTCTCAGCTAGAAGTGAACTAGATGAAGAAGGGGGCATCACAGTGCAGTCCTCTCAGCTAGAAGTGAACTAGATGAAGAAGGGGGCATCACAGTGCAGTCCTCTCAGCTAGAAGTGAACTAGATGAAGAAGGGGGCATCACAGTGCAGTCCTCTCAGCTAGAAGTGAACTAGATGAAGAGGGGAAGATAGTGAAGAAGACGAAAATGAAGAAAATGACCCCCTTCTGCTTCACCCTCTGTTAGGCCTGGACATAATCTAAGTATCCTAGTAAGGGACGGAAGCTTTATTTCGGAGAGAGTCTTTACTACGTGATGCATTCTTATCATTACCTGTATATATATATATCTGAGTTTATATGTAACAGTAGTGTTAATAGTCCTCCTGAGTTAATGAAGTATCCTAGCATGGGACTAAAAGCTAACTGCTGCAGGACACCCCATAGACAGGACCTCTTCATATCATCATTACCTGTGTATATATTTGATATTATGTATAACAGTAGTGTTTTATAGGTGGTTGGAGGCGCCCTTTAAGCCTGCATCAGGTGTCTAGGTCTCCAGCGTGTAGGGGAGGGTGGCTGAGAGGGTCACGTCACGGTGTATACTCGTCGCACGTTAAGTTGACGAAAATAGGCCACCCTCACTCCCCCCTTCCGAACGGACGGGATTGGCTGAGGTGTTGGGTGTTGGGGCTTTAGGGCGGAACTTGGAGTAAGGCATTCTCACCCAACACCCAACACCTCGGCCAATCCCGTGCATTCGGAAGGGGGGAGTGAAGGGGCCACATTTTCGCCAACTTAACGTGCGGCGAGTCAAGTTCCTTGGATGTCACTCTGTGTTGTGTTAAGTAAAGCAGCACATTTATAGATCCAGCCTTGTACTCTTGTGGTCTGAGGCGAAGCACATTATGTTTGTCTTGTGAGAAGTGAAGTACCGTCAATAACACCACACGTATAGTCGCCACTGCACTCATGTCGCCAGGCGCCATATATTACGAATTTTCGCATCACTACAGACTTGTATGTGCCACTGAAGAGGCATGCACAGGAGGTTATATCATGTACCTGTCTCCAGTGGCACATACAAGTCTGCAGTGATGCTAACATTTGTAATATATGGCGCCTGGGGACCTTAGTGCAGTGGGGACTATAGTGTTACTGACGGTAAGAGTAGTGACTGTAGACTGCACCATAATTTTTAAGAGGACAGTTGACATGATAGCAATATATCTAGGCATGAACTCTGAGTATACAAGTTTATGACATTGTGTATAAATGACAACTTTTTGATAGAGGTTTAGTAAGTTTGAAGAAGATTGTTTTGATACACTGAATAAGCCAAGTTGGGGATGCAATTTATGACATAGTGTGTATAAATGATAACTCTTTGAATAGAGATGAAGTGAATTGAAATAACATTGATTTAATACACTAATGAAGCCAAGTAGGGTGTACAAGTTGTTGTGACATGCTGTATAAATGACATCTCTTTTTGATTCAGATTTAGTAAGTTTAAAGAACATGTTTTTATACCCTTAATAAGCCCTCCAACACCCCTTCACGCCCAGATCTTTCCTTGGCTATAAATAATTGTGTGTTTTCAAGCCATAAAATTACGAAAAGTAACTAAATATACCAAATTAGCTAGTGGACAAGGATACTAAACAGGTCATATCTGTAAAAATAATGCTTATTGTCACTAAAAATCGTCTAGTCAGTGGTAGACCCAAATTACAATGGAAATTACGTTCTGGGCCTCAAGGGGTTAAAGAACATTATTTTGAACCACTTAACGAGCCATCCGACAGTCACTTGGGTTAAGATTCGCTGTATCGCCGGTTATTAGTGTAGTCTGTTACCAACGTCGCCACTGTTTTTATTTTTGTAATTTGTTCATTTTTATTCTTAGATCATTTTTGTCCGTGATTTTGAGCAAAGTAACAGCTTGCCAAGAGGTTTGAAGGTTAGTAGAAGACGTGTATGACAAAATATTAGTCTTTCATAAGGTAGTAAACGAGATATGGCAGAACCCTTATCTTTTTTTATGGCAGGGGCGATAAAACGAATCTTTACCGTAACTTCATCTCGGTCCATATTTCTCAGCCTGTGGAGTGGCTGCGGCTGTGGAGTGGCTGCGGCTGTGGCTGTAGAGGTCACAGCCGTAGAACCCTTATCTTTTTTTTCTTCACCAGGTGACTCACGAGAAAATTTATGACTCCTTGTGACTGATAGAAAATTTAACCTAATTTTAACATACGACTCAATTATTATTATTTATTTTTTTTTTCTTCACCGGGTGACTCACAAAAAAGGACTCACTGTGACACTGATAGAAAAAATGACCTTCTTTTTTATGGACTTCTCAATTTTTCTTTCAATTTCTTTCATTTTCTTTCATTTCTTTCTTTCAATTTTTTTCAATTTCAATGTTATCTTTTTTTTTTCTTCATGAGGTCTGTGTCTCCCGCGGCCTCAGAGACGGGCCATTACTCAGGGTGGCCTCCAAGATATGACTCCATGATAATTACATGATAGTATCCAGGGTATGACAGGTAGTAATGACCCGTGTATAGGTAGTAATGACCCGTGTATTGTAAAGATTGATACATTTACTTCTTATTACCAGATCTTTCTTATTTACCCTATATTTATTACTAGAGATCGGATAAAAATGTTGTTATTGAGACCATTTTAGTTTTTTTTTATGTTATGTATTTTCACCAAAATGTGTGATGGAAAAACTGAAATATGTGGTTTTAACCAGAGCTTTATTTCCGTGAAAAATGCATGAAAACAAAATCAGAAATGATACACCAGCAATCCTGCACCCAGGGGGGACAGGGGTGGATTCCCCCTGAAATCTATTGACATTTCAAAACACTAGCCTTATATAATACTGAATGATCAGCAAGCCATAAACTGATATTATGTACATACATATAGCTAAAAAAAATGAAAAACCTGTCTGGTCTACGTCCATGGCAGCAGATGTGCTGAGTCCTTCATGTGCTGTCTGTCCACTGATGGGTCAGACTGACAGCGATATTTCAGTCTTCTGATTTATGTCTAATCATTTCAGTTACAAATAATTTCAGTATTTTTAGTTACATAAAGCGGAAAATATTATTTTCTGTCAGTGCTGCAGTGCAGGGTATACACTCGTTACCCTGGGCCCTGGCCCTGGCCCTGGCCCTGGCCCTGGCCCTGGCATCATTCACCAAAATCTGTTAACTTTTAACTCATTTCTAATAATTAGACATAAATCAGAAGACTGAAATACCGCTGTCAGTCTGACCCATCAGTGGACAGACAGGACATGAAGTTATCACTTGCAGAGATTGGATAAAAATGTTGTTATTTAGGCCATTTTAGGTACATCTCTAACAGAAATCATAATTAAGTTTTTTTTTTGCCCGAAACAGTTATGTGAAAAAATATTTTTAATGTACATACTTCACATATTTTCCCGACCTGTGCTTATAAGCCATATCTTTACCTTCTAATCTTTCTTATTGACCACAGAACTACTTATTACCATAGCTTTACCTTCTTATTACCAAATATTTCTTATTGACCATATACTTATTAGCATAGGTGGGCGCGATAACGAAAAAATGTATCACGATAACCGATAAATCGATAACGATAACCTTATCGGCGATAACCGATAATCGATAACTGGCGATAAATTTATCGCCCGATAAGGCGATAACCGATAAATCCAAAATTCCGATACTAGCGATAACGATATTGATATTTTAAATATAAAATCTTAAATGCTATCAGTAAACTGTTAGAAAACCCTTCATTTACCTTTTGCACACTAATATCTTCTACATTCAATGTTTATCCCGTCTCTTCACTAATGAAAAGTACTGTTTTTAAGTGAACTGAACGTTTGGCTCCCAGCTGGGACCTACCTATTTCTGCCTCCAAGGCACGCGTGGCTCGCCTCTGTCCTAAACTGGAACCAAAAAATAAAATTATCGATTATCGCTAGTTTGGAACCAAAGGTATCGGCGATACCGATGAATCGATAACGCGGGATTTTTTTTTCTTCAGGTAACCGCTAACCTGATAACGTTATCGCGATAATTTATCGCGATATCGCCCACCTATGCTTATTATCCATATCTTTATTCGCCCTTTGTAAGTAGACACCCCCCCTTCCCAGTCCCAAGCTCCATTATATTTCTTTCCCCCTCCCCTCACCCCCTTATTCAGTCCCAAGCTCCATTATATTCCCTCCCCCCCCCCCCCATAGGCCCATGATGATGTCAAGGCCTAACAGAGGGTGAAGCAGAAGAGGGTAATTTTTTCTTCACTTTCGTCTTCTTTTTTTTTTTTTCATTATTTTTTTCTTCATTATATTCATTAAATTTTTTTTTTTTCATCATTATATTTTTCATTTTTTCTTTTTTTTCATTATCTTTTTTTCATTATTCTTCATTTTTTCTTTTTTTTCATTATTTTTCATTTTTTCTTTTTTCATTATTTTTTTCATTATCTTCATATTTTCTTTTTTCATTATTTAATTTTTTTTTCATTATCTTGATTTTTTTTCCCATAAAATATTATAATTTATTTTTTTTTTATTTTTATTTTCATTTTTTTTTTTTTCATTATTTTTTTTTTTTTCTTTATTTTTTTTTTCTTTTTTTCATTTTTTTCCACAAATTTTCTTCATTTTTTCTTTTTTTTCATTATAATTTTTTCTTTTTGTTTTCATTATTTTTTCTTTCTTTTTTTCATTATATTTTTAATTTCTTCATTATCTTCCCCCCCCCTCCCCCCAGTGCCAGGGTAATTTTTAATGGGTCAACAGAGGGAAAACTGGGGGCTCCCGTTACGTACAAGATTGTCACATTTCTGGACAGATTGTTATATAATGACTCATTCTGTAATTTGAAAGCTCAACTTTTTTTTTAGCCTTCTCTGTTTTTAACCTACACTCCGACCTGATTGTACTTAACCCCTGAGACCAAGCTTTTTATTTCCCTTTTTAATTTGGCCCAGGACGTTTTTTATTTAATATAAGCAATATTATAGATATGACCTGTTAGTAAGTACCCTTGCCCCACAATTAATTTGGTATATTCAGTACATTTTATGATTTATGGTTGAAACAAAGATTTTATTTTTTTGCAAAGGAAAGGGAAGCAAGGAAAATAGATTTTTCAGATAAAATTGACTGGAAAAAAATCCAATCAATCTTGGGACAATAAAATGGGAAATCATGGGAAATATACGCAGAGGCAATGGGACAATCTTCCCTTTAGCATTCAGCAAGTGTGTAGAGATCACGTGCTACCAAAATCAAAACGACGCACAAACAAACACATCATCCCAGAGGGAAAAAAGAGTCCAATGAAAAAGGAACATCCTTAACAAAAAACTCCCCAATACCTAGAGCCCGGGGAAAAAACATCAATAAAGGGCAAAAGAGAACCATCGAAATCTGTTTCAAGAAACCTACAAATGCAGAAGGGGAAAAGGAAAAAAAACCGAGCTGTGATCAACATCAAAAAGAATCCCCGGATTTTTCAGCACTGCAAGAAATTTTCCAAGACATACACGCCAAATTTGGGCCCCTGAAGATGGCGGATGGGAAGGGTTTCCTCAACCCCGCAAAAAAGTGTGACCCGTTGCTGCAACGTACAAAAACCGTTCAGCACACCCCAGATCCTCACCGTCAGGGACCTCATTCACCCGAGAAACAGCCACCCACCCAGCCTCCGGACAGTAATTTCACACCCGAGGACATCAGTTGGCAATAAGGAAACTGCGGCCAAATCAGCAGCTGGACCTGAGGCGTGCCCGCAATTGTTCTCCACAAAATGTTGTGACGTCTTGGCCCACCCCATATACCTCCTCGGGAGAAAATCACTGGACACGGGTGTGATTCCAAAGATATTCAACAGGCCATTATCTCTCCTATCTTCAAGGTGGAGATAAACCAGAGTAAGAATTACAGACCCTTTGCCCTAACCTCACACATTATTAAGATCTTTGAAAAGTGTGTGAGGAACATAATCCAAGGGTACAGGGAAAAGATCATCACTATTCAACAGCCATCACATATTTTTTAGAAAGGTCGCTCCTGCCTATCTAAGCTCCTGGGGCCACTATGGGTGGATCACAGAAACGCTGGCCGAGGGAAAAACGCCGACGTAATCTTCCTAGATTTTCCCAAGGCAATTCGACAAGGTGGATCACACACCCTCCTTCACAAGATCAAGTCCCTTGGCATAGCGGGAAATCTATGGACGTGGTTTCACATTTTCCCTTTATAGGAAGGACTCAGCGAGTGGTCGTGGGAGGACAGCACTCGGAAACAAACTGCCGTGATCAGCGGAGTACCACAAGGGTCAGTGCGGGGCCCCACTCCTCTTCCTCGTACACTTGGGGGACTTGGGCAACACTGTACATAGCTCCTTTCCTCATCCTTTGCTGATGATACCACCACAGCAAAGCTGTAAGTGATGCCAGTGAGGTCCAACATCCCCAACAGGACCTAAACACAGTGTTTGCCTGGGCTAAGGAGAAAAATATGCTTTTTAACGAGCAAAATTTGAGATGATGAGATGTGGTCCAAACGGAGTCCCTCAAAGAGACCACCAACCTGATGACAGAAAATGGCCATGACATCTCTCCCCAGCCTCACATCAAGTGCCTGGGGGTGCACCTGAGTGAGGACGGAACCTTCAAGCACCACATCAGCTCACGGTGAAGAAAGCCAGGGAGATGGCTGGGTGGGTGTTGAGAACATTCACCTCCAGGGAACCAGAGGTCATGTTGATACTCTGGAAGTCCCTAATCCAGCCACACCTAGACTATTGCAGCCAACTATGGTCGCCACACCAGAAAAGGTGACATACAAGGCTGGAGGCCGTCCAAGGCAATTCACCAGACGGATTTGGGGCATGAAAGGCCTCAACTACTTTGGGAGCGCCTTCAGAGGCTGGGCCTGTACTCCCAGCAGAGAAAGGGATAGGGGACCGAGCCATTTATATCTGGAAGATATTAGAAAATGGTACCCGACCCCAACAACCTTGTGGTGAAGTGTCCCATGCCAGCGACCGCAATGGACGTAGGTGTATGAGGAGAGCCCTGCCATCACACGCTTCCAGCAGAACCAGACTCTTTTTGGGTGCCAGTCTGAGTCATGCTGGACCAAGAACATTCAAAGTTCTACCTAAGGAAGTGAGGGCATCAGTGGGTGCAGTGTGGACAAATTCAAGGCCGCTCTAGACAGGTTCCTCAGAACCTTGCCAGATGAGCCCCCAGTGCCTGGCTACACTGCCCGCTGTCGAGCCCCCAACTCAATCGTAGATCAAGTGGACCTTCTACACAGGGACACCAAGACTACAAGCAGCGGTGGACCACCACGACTGTGAGGCATGACCCTCTAAACTTGAAACAAGTAAACAAGTAAGTAAGAAGCTATTATCGTAGATAACACTTTAGTCGCCACCTGCAATAATGTCGCCAGGCGCCATATATTACGAATTATAGCATCACTACGGATGTGTATGTGCCACTGAAGATGATACACAGTAGTTTATATCATGACTGTATAATCTACCCTGTTTCAGTGTTGTTTTATGCTTTGTAGCTGCGAGTACATACGCTTTCAAATTTCACTACTCGTTTTTTTTTCGGGCGACGACGACGGCGGGAGGACACTCAGAACATAAACACTAGCTGGCGACCTTAGTGTAGCCCGTTACCAACGTTGCCACCAGACGTCTGTAAATAAAAAAAGAACGTTGTCCTGGCGACTTTAGTGTTATCTACGGTAAGAATGATGTCCTTTTTGCCTGCCATGATTATTTATAGGGTCACCCATTCACAGCTCCGTAGATAACAGTAAAGTCGCCAGTTCAACGTTACTTTGTTATTTACAGACGTGTGGTGGCGTTAATACTTACATTTCTACATCCATGATTTCAGGAAAGTTAGAAGGGGCTATCTGGAAAGTCTGTGTCATTTTGTGTCTTCATCTGTCATATTAGGGCTATAAATGAACAAATTATAAAAATAAAACCGAGTGGCGACATTGTTATACCTACTACAGTAAAGTCGCCAGCTAGTATTTTAACCCAACAGTTGAGTCGCCACTCTGGGGAATTCAGGGAAATTAGAGGTAGCCCCTAAAGTAAAACAAGTCTATATATATATATTACCTGCGGAAGATGCTTGGATATATAAAAATTCCTCTGCCAACGTGAAAACAAATTCTATTCAAGTTTGAAAGATCTGGCAAGTCTGTGTCCTGCCGCTGTAGCGGTCCAGGAGGTTTGGTTATCCAGAAGGTTGTGTTTTCGGATGCCATGTAGGGCGCCAGAGGTACGATGATTACTTTTCATTTCATCCCGCCGCGCGGAGAGGCAACAGCTTGCTCCCGGCTCCTGCCTCACCCCAGCCGACCCCACGGCCGGAGATTTCCGTGGTGACATTTTTTCTCATCTTCACTGTCTTTCTTAAGTATATCTTTTGCGTCGTATTACCCAGTAATGTGAATATATATAAGCACACTCGATGAGAGACGAATCTTCTTGTAAATCAAGGAAGCGTAGCTTTGCTTGTTACGGTTGCATGTATACAGGGCGTGGCGTTCTGTCAGGAGGCCTTGCCTTGCATCCCTCTGTCACCGGGCAGCGCGGTATCTCAACATGTAACGGCAGCATGTTATTTCTCCGTCAGGAGGCCGCCTGACACACCTCAGTCACGGGGAAGCGAGACCAGCTGAGGCAGCGCGGCCTCTCTCAACTGCCTGTTGTTCTTCGTCAGGTGGCAGCCTGTCCCTCCACAATATCGGTGTAATGCATCTCACCATGTAGCGACATGATTTGTTCTCCGTCAGGAAGCAGCCTAGCTGCCATTCCTCAGTCAAGAGGCAGCTCGGCATATCTCACCATGTAGCGACCTCATTTTGTTCTCATTATTTTATACATTTTTTACATTATATACCTTCAGTGTCACTCGGCAACAGCAAAATATCGCAAAGACATGACCCACATACTAGTGTAATGTAGTGATGGGTATGTCCACATTGTGTTCATGTGCATTTGTAGTCTGTGTGGTAATAAATAGCACGCGGCGTAAGGGCTTTCAGCTATGTCTCGACACACGGCTAATTGGTGATGCTTCACAAGATGCCTTTTTCCTTTAGTAGATGAAACCTCAACACTCCCTGCTGCTCCACCACCAGCTGCATGCTGCTTTCAAACACTACTATCCTTTGAAAAAAAAGAAACTTAGAATGCAGAAAAAAGATATTACATCAAACATGAGCTTTAAAGAAGGTGATTTCCTGATTCTGGCAACTGACAGGAAAACAATTGTTGAGTGGAGACTTAATACCCTTTACCATTGGACTGCTGGTGATTACTCAATTACCTCAAAAAAAAAATCGTTCTGGGGAGCCTTCCTGTTAAGTGTGCCCCTCCAAAGGATGAAGAACACTACACCAACAAAAATGGTTGGATAAGAAGGTTACAGAGACACGATGCAACATGCAAATCAGTAGGAGGAGGAGGAAGTTGACAATATCCACGTTGATGTGCAAATCGGTGAGGAGGATAGATTATATACATAAGGATGAAAACACCATGGGACCCACCCTGTCCTATGAGGGTATAGGAGAAAAAACAAAGACACTATGCTGATAGGCAAATGAGTGAAAGAATAGGGAGGTAGGCAGTGTCAATACCTAACACGCTGATCAGAAAGAGGAAGATGAGAGGCAGAGACACAATGCTAACATGCAAATTGTGAGAAGAGGAGGAAGATTCAATACCAGCACGCAATCAGTTGGATGAGGATTTTTGGAGGCTTACTAGATGAAATATTCCCAGTCTGTTCATTGAGAACAATGTTGAGGACATTGTCTGTCGAGGACATTGAATCTTGGAAAGTTTTACATACTTTGGTAGCGCAGCACATAATGACGGGGGGTCATGTCAAAAAATCTTACGGCGGATTGGCATAAGCCACGGTGTTATGGACCTCGCTTCACAGGAGTATTTGGCGTTGTCGGTACCTGTGGCGAGGGTGATTCGTCCCCGGCTAAAATGTCCCGGATGACTCGCCCCCGGGGTATCAACCCTGGAGGATTTGTTCCCTTGTCTGTATTTGTTTACTGTTACGAAGCTCCATTACTGCAGCATGTATCATGTGCATTTATATATCTAGAAAGTTTAAAAATTTCCCTAAAATTTTCCCTACATCTTGAATTAATTTCCAAGTTTAAATTAAGAACCTCCTAAAAAATAACTTGTATATCTCTAAAGGCACTGTACCCTTTTTTCACACCCTCTCTTACCTCGAATTAATTTTCCATCGTAAAGTCCCCATATTGACCTCCGATGTCTGGCACTTTTTTCCCTTTTTTAGCATTGATAAATCTTCCATCGTAAAGACCTCTTGTTGCATGAAATACTATATACCTCTTGTAGCATACAGGGCCCCTGAGCTATTCTCGTGGTCGGGGTGTATATAAATTGATCAATTTATTCCTTAATTGATCCCACACTTTGCCACTATCACTTCTGGGCCATTCCGGGCATCTAATTCTATTGGAAGCTGTACTACTTGTGTTTACTCCTACCGTAGATAACACTAAAGTCGCCAGACTGTTTTTTTCTATGTGCAGACGTTAGTGGCGTTAATACTACATTTCTACATCCATGATTTCAGGAAAGTTAGAAGGGGCTATCTGAAAGTCTGTCATTTTGTGTCTGCTCTGTGTCATAAGAGATATGGCTATAATGATCAAATTACAAAATATCAACAGATAGCGACCAAAAATAAGGTCGCCATCTAGGTTTTATATTTACTGAGTGTACCCCCGACGTCGTCGTCCCGAAAAAAAAAAAAATGCAAATTTGAAACCGTATATACATGCAGATACAAAGCATAAAAAAACGCTGAAACAGGGTAGATATACAGCCCAGGGATATAAACTACTGTGTATTATCTTTAGGGGCACATACAAATTAGTACGATCTATAATTCGAAATATTTGGCGGCTGGCGACTATACTGTTATCTAGGGTACTGTTTCTTTTCTAAACTTTTCCTTGTGTTCCTTCAAATACCCCGACTTTTTCTTCTCTTACTAGCAGGTTATTTCTGTCAACTTCTTCCAAGCCTTTCCCTCTGTTAATACATATCTTTTTTGTTAGTTTTTCCTCTCCCATTGTTCTTTTCCAAAAAGTTGGCAGTTGTCTTTCCTCCTAGGTTAAATATTTCAACTAGACACCATCTTATTGCTAACCTTTGTATTTTTTTTCTTTTTTTTTTTACGTTCTTTATTTTGATGGGAAACCAAAAATTTATTTAAACTTCATAGTTTTAGTAGCGAGTAGTTGGGAGAGCTGCCGCTTGTTATCTTTGTTTCTTTATGATGGCTGCGTGTCCGGTAAAGGTGAGGTCAAAGTCAAATGGTTGCAAATTTATCCTTTCCCCGGTTCTTCTGTGCCTCCCCATGATCCTTTGCACTGATACCATCATACCGATCAAAAAAGGGCATCTCTACTTTGTAGTTTTACCAGACGATTTTTCATTATTGACTCAAGTCAGACCATTTCCACGACAACTCCATTGTGCACAGTGCAATTGTTGATTTAAAAGAACAAAAATGTTGATTTAGAATATTAAATTCAAAACAGATTTTTGCTTTGAAATTTTGAACATATTCTATGTCAAATAGGGAATATATTCGTAATTTCGTGACATACCTAATCAATATCTAATTAGACAATTTTTTGGACAAAAAAAATATACACAGTAGCATCTTGCAGTTTTACTCATTGAGAACTTAAAACTTAGTCTAGACACCCATAGGAAATTTTATAGCGGCTTATAAGGAAAAATAATACAATGTGCTAATTAGGGTCAATATGCGAATTGCTCAACAAATGCAAAATTTGCATCCGGCATTTTCTGCATCCTTAGGATGTGTACATACATTTCAAGCATAAACCTTACTGTACTCAACAGTTCCAGGGTTTACTATAGGGCATATAGGGAAAGGCCCACCGTAGTCTAGACTAAATTTAAAGTGATAAAGTCACTAGAGCAGATTTTTTTTCTTCCACCAACTAGCTGCTCACCATATTGCATGGTGCTTTTGTGTGAGAATGAATTTCCCTTCTAGATAAACTCAAGTTAATTTTAGGCTATATAGTAGGCTACTATGAATACCAGCTATACCGATGACGACTTCAGTACGAAGATTTCCTCAGATAAGAGGAAGTAAATAATAAACAATGCAAACACTGAAAAATTTAAAAATTAATTCATTTAGAAAGGGGAACAAACGGAAACCAAACCCGTCCCTGCCCTGCCCCCTATAGCTAATGTAGCTACTAGGGAGACAAGGAAGGCCAATGTTAACAGCAAAGCTACGCTAAAACCTTTATTTACAACTATAGGATTCGTACAGTAATTAAGTATCTCATCGAGTGCGCTTTTATCAATTCACATTACTGTGTAAAGAGACGCAAAAGATATACGTAAAAAGACAGTGAAGGGAAATAATGTATAAATAATGAGAACAAAATGAGGTCGCTACATGGTGAGATATGCCGAGCTGCCTCTTGACTGAGGAATGGCAGCTAGGCTGCTTCCTGACGGAGGGAAAAAATCATGTCGCTACATGGGGGAGATGCTTACACCGATATTGTGGAGGGACAGGCTGCCACCTGACGAAGAACAACAGGCAGTTGAGAGAGGGCCCCGCTGCCTCAGCTGGTCTCGCTTCCCCGTGACTGAGGTGTGTCAGGGGGGCCTCCTGACGGAGAAATAACATGCTGCCGTTACATGTTGAGATCCGCGCTGCCCGGTGACAGAGGGATGCAAGGCAAGGCCTCCCGACAGAACGCCACGCCCTGTATACATGCAACCGTAACAAGCAAAGCTACGCTTTCCTTGATTTACAAGAAGATTCGTCTCTCATCGAGTGTGCTTATATATATTCACTTACTGGGTAATACGACACAAAAAATATACTTAAGAAAGACGTGAAGATGGGAAAAAATGTCACCACGGAAATCTCCGGCCGTGGGTCGGCTGGGGTGAGGCAGGAGCCGGAGCAAGCTGTTGCTCCCCCCGCGGCGGGATGAATGAAAAGTAATCATCGTACCTCTGGCGCCCTACATGGCATCCGAAAACACAACCTTCTGGATAACCAAACCTCCTGGACCGCTACACCGCCCGACAGGTGATCAGCTGCTGTCTGTCGTCGCGCCAAGAAAAACTTTAGAAGCAAAATGCGCAACAGTTATATGATACAAAGCATAAAACAACGCTGAAACAGGGTAGATTATACAGTCATGATATAAACTACTGTGTAACATCTTCAGTGGCACATAAAAATCAGTAGTGATGCTATAATTCGTAATATTTGGCGGCCGGCGACATGACTGTAGGTGGCGACTTGACTGTTATCTACGGTAGCTGTAGCCTATGATTCTTAAAAGTATTAATTCCCTTCACGTCCAGATCTTTCCTTTAATTGCTATATGAAATCGTATATTTTGTTAGCCATAAAATTACGAAAACTAACTTAATATACCAAATTAGTTAGTGGACAAGGATACTAAACAGGTCATAGCTGTAAAATATTGCTTATATTCACTAAAAATCGTCTAAATTAAGGTACCCAAATTACAATGGAAATTACGTTCTGGGTCTCAAGGGGTTAAACATTGTATCCAGGTACGTCTTATTAATACTATCCTATAAAAAATGTACTTCCATTCATGATTTAATTTTAATAAAAAAAGTAAGTAAAGTAAAAAAAAAAAAAAAAAAAAAAAAAATTCGTTTTTGAAAAGTTCGCGATCGACGCTCAAAAAGAAAAAATGAAAAAAAAAGAAAAAAAAATCGACCCAGAAAGATAAGTGGGAATAACTACCAAAACCTAAATTGAAAGTTTCCATGTATTTCAAAATGAGACAAAGAGAACTGTCAACTTATCCTCACGAACCAAACACTCAATACTCTCTATTTGATGGCAGTAATTAACCCCTTGAGACCCAGAACGTAATTTCCATTGTAATTTGGGTACCATTAGACGAATTTTAGTGAATATAAGCAATATTTTATAGGTATGACCTGTTTTGTATCATTGTCCATTACCGCTAATTTGGTGTAGGGTATTTCAGTTACTTTTCGGAATTGTAGCCTATGGTTCAACAACATACAATTTTATATAGCCAAGGAAAGATCTGGGGTGAAGGGGCTATAACCTCTTCACCCCAGACCTTTCCTTTGCTATATAAAATCGTATGTTGTCGAGCCATGAAATTACGAAAAGTCACTTAATATACCAAATTAGATAGTCGACAAGGATACTAAACAGGTCATATCTATAAAAAACATGGCTCATATTCACTAAAAATCGTCTAATGGCACCCAAACTACAATGGAAATTACGTTCTGGGTCTCAAGGGGTTAATAACAAACAATAAAGTGTGTTATTCGCGCCGCTTATGACGTGACGTGGCGGCTGTAATGGAATAGTGGGCGGGTGATCAAGGCCATTGTCTGTTAACCCACTGGTGATTATATTTGCCGCCGCTATGAATATAAACGAGGCCAAGTGACAAAACTGTGGTGGAGGTGGTGGCCCGTACACACACACACTCTCTCTTTCTCTCTCTCTCTGTTCTTCCCTTCTCCTTTGTCATATATTGATATTTTACATGATTATGGCACTCAATTTTTTATTTTATTCTCTCTCTCTCTCTCTCTCTCTCTCTCTCTCTCTCTCTCTCTCTCTCTCTCTCTCTCTCTCTCTCTCTCTCTCTCTCTCTCTCTCTCTCTCTCTCTCTCTCTCTCTCTCTCTCTCTCTCTCTCTCTCTCTCTCTCTCTCTCTCTCTCTCTCTCTTTCGGAAATGATTAAAAAGTTGAGTCGTAAGTTCTTTCCTATAACGATCATTTGACTGCTTATTAACTCACTGTAGCAATTAATTCACTGACTCAAATACTGTGTTGAACTTTGCTTCACACACACACACACACACACACACACACACACACGCTTTCCTTAGATTATAACTCTCTTTCTACTCAATTTTTTGTGTGCAGAAGATTGTGTTCGTGGCCGCATAGCTGAGGTAAAAAAAAAGGAAGCGAGGTAGTAGAAGTAGCTAGGTAATAACATCAATACTACTACTACTGCTTCTACTACTACTACTACTACTACTACTATTACTAATACTACTATTACTACTACTACTACTACTACTACTACTATTACTAATACTATTAATACTACTACTGCTTCTACTATTACTACTACTACTACTGTTTCTACTATTACTACTACTACTACTACTATTAATACTACTACTTCTTCAACTACTACTACTGCTACTACTACTACTACTACTACTACTACTACTACTACTACTACTACTACTACTACTACTACTACTACTACTACTGTTTCTACTATTACTACTACTACTACTACTATTAATACTACTACTTCAACTACTACTACTGCTACTACTACTACTACTGTCGCTAGGTATTACTACTGAAAACTGATACAACAAAAACATCAATAACTGCTACTACCAATACTACTGCTACTACTACTACTACTACTACTACTACTACTACTACTACTACTACTACTACTACTACTACTATTACTACTACCACTACTACTACTACTACTACTACTACTACTACTGTCGCTAGGTACTACTACTGATACAACAAAAACATCAATAACTGCTACTACCAATACTTCTACTACTATAGACTACTACTACTTCTACCACTACTACTACTACTACTACTACTACTACTACTACTACTACTACTATTACTACTACTACTAATGAAAGCGCGGCCCAGCTATACCACACCATTAGGCACATTATTGATATTTTTACTCCACGACCACCTCCTTCCCTTCCTTCCCTCAGCCTGCCTCCGCTAATGACATATCCGCCACACCTGAATACTCAATACGCCAACACGCAAAAATCTATGAAAGCAACTGAAAATACATGAAAAAAATGAATGAATGAAGGGATTATATTGTTACAGTATAGAATTAAAATCTTCTGTGGTGAAAAAATATGTCTTTCTTATATGTAATTTATTTTCTTTAGGCGGGGTAGGCTACTGTTTTCGTCCCCTTGAGACCCAGAACGTAATTTCCATTGTAATTTGGGTGCCATTAGACGATTTTTAGTGACTATAAGCAATATTTTATAGATATGACTTGTTTAGTATCCTTGTCCACTAACTAATCTGGTATATTAAGTTGCTTTTCGTAATTTTATGGCTCCACGACATACAATTTTTTTATAGCAAAGGAAAGATCTGGGCGTGAAGGGGTTATAATCATTATGGTAACCTAGTAATTAGATACACATATATTGTATCTAAGAACAAAACTAACAATTTCTTAACAAATCATATGTCGTAATTAACTTCTTTTTTTTTTTTTTTTTTTTTTACAGACAAAAAAATACATGAAAAAAGAAGAAAAAACCGAAGGGATGAATAGTATTGTTATGTATTATAGAATTAGAATCTTCTGTGCAGGGTGAAATATAGTTGTTTTTCTTATATTAAATTTCTGTTGACGTGTGTATTGTCTAATCCTATGGTAACCTAATCATTGGATAAACATGGGATCTACAAACAAAGCTATATTATTTTTCGATAAATATATATTGTATCTATGAACAAAACTATTATTTTTCGAGCAAATCATGTGGTACTTAACAAATTTTCTTATCTTTCTTTGAGTCATAGGCAAAATAGGGAGAAAAAAACGAGGCTACCTATTATACGAAGGGATTATATGGTTACAGTATAGCATTAAAATCTTCTGTGGTGAAAAAATATGTCTTTCTTATATATAATTTCTTTCTTTCTTTTTCTTTCTTTCTGTTTTCGTTTTGAATCATTATGGTAACCTAGTAATTAGATACACATATATTGTATCCAAGAACAAAACTATAATATTTTTTAACAAATCATATGTCGTAATTAATTAATTTTCTTATATTTCTTGAATTCACAGACGAATGTAGGAGAAAAAACAAGGCTAGGTTAGGTTAGGTTATTTTTTTTGTTTTCAGGCGAATGTAGGAGAAAAAACGAGGCTAGGTTAGGTTAGGTTAGGTTAGGTTTTTTTTTCTCAGGCGCATGTAGGAGAAAAAAAAAAGGTTAGGTTAGGTTAGGTTATTTTTTTTGTTCTCAGGCGAATGTAGGATAAAAAACGAGGCTAGGTTAGGTTGTTGTTTTTGTTCACAGTCGAATGTAGGAGAAAAAACAAGGCTAGGTTAGGTTAGGTTAGGTTAGGTTAGGTTAGGTTAGGTTTTTTTTTCTCAGGCGAATGTAGAAGAAAAAACAAGGCTAGGTTAGGTTAGGTTAGGTTAGGTTATGTTTTTTGTTCTCAGGCGAATATAGGAGAAAAAAAGAGGCTAGGTTAGGTTAGGTTAGGTTGTTTTTTCTTTTCTCAGGCGAGTGTAGGATAAAAAAACGAGGCTATATATTATTTTTGGTACATTAGGTTAGGTTAGGTTAGGTTAGATTAGGTTAGGTTAGGTTAGGTTAGGTTGTTGTTGTTTTTCTCAGGCGAATATAGGAAAAAAAAACGAGGCTATATATTATTTTTGGTACATTAGGTTTGCTTTATTGATCTATAATGGTACAGTGAGTGACTTGAAAGAGTTGTACAGTATATTAACTCGCTAGGTGTGAGGGTGCGGGGGGCGAGGGTAAAGAGAGGAGAGAGTGAAGGAAGGAAGGAAGGAAGGAATGAAAGGAAGAAGAAAATGAATGAAGGAAGGAGAGAAAATGAAGGAAGGAAGGAACGAGTAAAGGAATGAAGGAAGGAAGAGGAAGGAATGAAAGGAAGGATGAGAAAGAAATTGAGGAATGAGAGAGATGAAGGAATAGGATAGAGAAGAATGAAATAGGATCTTGAAGGAATGAATGAAATAGGATCTTGAAGGAATGAATGAAATAGGATCTTGAAGGAATGAATGAAATAGGATCTTGAAGGAATGAATGAAATAGGATCTTGAAGGAATGAATGAAATAGGATCTTGAAGGGATGAAAGAAATAGGATCTTGAAGGAATGAATGATAGAAGGAAGACGTAAGGAATGACAAATTGGATCACAGAACAATTGAATGAATAAAGAAGGAAATGATAAAAGATCAGTGAAGAAGGAAGGAAAGAAGGAAGGAATAAGATGAATGAAGTGTTTATGGGACATAGAAGGAAGGAAGGAAGGAAGGAGAGAAGGAAGAAGGAAGGAAGGAAGGAAGGAGAAGGAAGAAGGAGAAGGAAGGAGAAAGGAAGGAAGGAGAGAAGGAAGGAAGGAAGGAAGGAAGGAGAGAAGGAATGAAGGAAGGAGAGAAGAAAGGAAAAAAGGAAGGAAGGAAGGAAGGAAGGAAGGAATGAAGGAAGGAGAGAAGACATAGGAAGGTAAAAGGAATAGAAGTAAAAAAAGGATTTATATTAATGGAGATTCAACAGGAGAGAGAGAGAGAGAGAGAGAGAGAGAGAGAGAGAGAGAGAGAGAGAGAGAGAGAGAGAGAGAGAGAGAGAGAGAGAGAGAGAGAGAGAGAGAGAGAGAGAGAGAGAGAGAGAGAGAGAGAGAGAGAGAGAGAGAGAGAGAGAGAGAGAGAGAAAATTGTGGAGCTTTATGAGATAGAACTCGTGAATCACATTAAAGGAACTGAATTGCACACACACATACACACACACACACACACACACACACACACACACATTAACATTATAAAGCTTTACAATACACATTATAACTTCCCAACTAATTCCTTAACACAACCATTAACACTTCCGTCATGTCCATCTCATGTCTTTTATTTCTCATCATTATAACATTCAAAACATTTCATTCCTCATTTCATAATCATGGGGACGTCATTTCTGAGTCCTAATATATGTATAGCCTACGTAAGTGAGCAAACATATGGGTACTATAACACTTCTTTTTTAGATATATACACATTTCTTTCTTTCACATAGGCATTCAGTACATAAAACAGTTACTAACACATGCTTGCTATACATATTTCCCCTCACAGTAATCCAGTAGGCATTATATTTGCTACGTATACATAATTTTCCTCGTCCCTAAGTACTTCTCCGCTCTTCCCTTTAATGCTTCAATGACGAATATTCACATTTTCCTATCAATTCATCACTTGAGCTTGGAGTACGGGAGGATAAGTGAGCCAGCTATAACAGTGAGACAATGCCACAGTGAGAAATCATAAAAAGTTCCACGTAACAGTTATTAACAAGCGAAATTCTGGAGAGAGAAAAAACAAAGTCAATCCGTCAATGTTTTGTAGACGAGGTTGTGTTGTGCGAAATATTGTCAAGGCGCGAAATCCTGTAAACTCCTCCATTCGTCGCTCTTTTTCACTGGTTTTACAGGTTAACTGCTGCCCTGATACATGTTACAGGCAACATCGAGTCACTAGCTTCCCATGAGAACACTTACAAATAATAATAGTTACTCAAAAGCTTAAATTATCCACGTCAAAAACAGTCAGGAGTATGGTTTTTATCATGTATTATTTTATCAACTATTATTACTTGTAAGTGTTCTCATGGAAAGCTAGTGACTCGATGTTGCCTGTAACGTGTATCGGGGTAGCAGTTAAGCTGTAAAATTAGTGAAATAAGATAGATGAATGGAAGGGTCTACAGGATTTCGCACTGACAAGATTTCGCGCAACATCGGCAGAGGGCGTCCCGCGGTGCACTAAGCAAGCGCCTGTCTCTCACTCGTTGTTTTTAGTCTTTTTTTCCTTGTGTAGTGTTTGTTCCCGTGGTCCAGAGTGCGCGTGGAGGACCATGAAGTATCCAAGGTAAGTTGTGATGTGTTGAAAGTTCATTATTTACTCTATGTCGTAATATTTTCATGGTCTTTCTATGGCCTGTGTGGTTGTTTACATGCTGGGTGGGCTGGGTCTGCCCGCTTCACATGGCTTGACTGTCTAGGTTTTTGGGTATTTTATGGATATTATTGAGATTCCCTGGTGATTATACATATCCACATTGCTGTATTTACGTTATATACACCGGGCTACATGTATAAGTATAGCCTGGTTAGTGTATGTGAAGGTATAGCGGATATGAGACGATACATGTCACATCGGCGAAACAACACAATTTTCGCGCTAACTTTCGGGTTTTTCTTCATCACACGTCTACCATTGCTCCTTGTAGTGATGCAATGGACTGACATCATCACTGAAACGTTTGTGATGACATATGATGCACGTTTTCCACAGCATCATACGTGAAAATGAAAGTTTATGATAGTTTACAAAGTTTGCTTCAGTATGCGCGGGGCAAGACTGTACCGAAGCACGTAAACAAACCCTAGCAGAAGCCATGGTTATTTTCTATCAACAGGCTCATTAAACCATCAATACAGTCTTGATTTACCCATGTAATGGACATCACTTAATACCTTTTTATCATTAGCACCACAGCAGTCACCATATCCATGTCTTTTCTTTCATTATACTCGTAAAGGCGGTGTTGCAGGAGTCGAAGAAAACGTTGACAGGGTAAACCTCAACAAACGTAGGTGGACAGTAGGTGTAGGCAGGAATAGATGCCTTAGTAATTGTTGACTCTTATTTGCACCGTTAGATCCAGTGGTGGTGGTGGTGGTGGTGGTATTGCCGAGTGCTTTAGGGGAAGGTGCTGAGTTTCTTGCTGACGAGAGAGAGAGAGAGAGAGAGAGAGAGAGAGAGAGAGAGAGAGAGAGAGAGAGAGAGTAACTACACGAGGTGGTAGAAGAGAGGGAAGTGGGTAGTGAGAAGGATAGGGATGGTCAGGAGTAAAGAGAGTTGTAGGAGCGAGGCTGTGCGAGTCGAAGCTGCTGAGGGGAACATGCACTCCAGGCTGCCGGGCACGTACACCTTACACCGCGTCTGTCGGGAGAGAATAATGATAGGGGTAAGATTAGAGATAAGATAGACTAATATTAAGATAGGGATAATAAGTAAGAATAATATAGGGATAAGATAGACTTATATGGATAATTTATAGTTTCACCCAACCAACGATTTTCTGATGCGCCTTATGTTTTTCTGGTGTGTTTTTATGTGTTTTGAATGAATCTGCTAACCGTTTCTGTCGCAATTTTTTTTTTTTTTTTTTTTTTTAGGTAGATAAAGGTGTTTTTTTTTTTTTTTTTTTTTTTTAGTTAGGTAAGTTTAGTTAGTTAGGTTGGTATGTTATTAGTTAGGTTATGGTTTGTTAGTTAGGTTAGGTAGGTTGGTTAGGTTGGTTAGGTTAGGTAGGGTAGGTTAGTAGGTAGGGTTAGGTTAGGTTAGGTAGGTTGGTTAGGTATGTTAGGTAGTAGGTTAGGTTAGGTATGGGTTAGGTTAGTAGTATGGGTTAGGTAAAGGTTAGTAGTTTAGGTATTAGGTTATAGGGTTAGGTTAGGTTAGGTTAGGTATGGGTTAGGTTAGGTTTAGGTTCATTTTTTTTTTTGTCATTTCTGAAAAAAAAAAAAAAAAAAAAAAAAAAAAAAAAAAAAAATGCGACAGAAACGGTTAGCAGATTCATTCAAAACACATAAAAACACACCAGAAAAACATAAGGCGCATCAGAAAATCGTTGGTTGGGTGAAACTATAAATTGACCCATTATATATAGTGACATTATATAGACTAATATTAAGATAGGGATAATATGGGATAAGATATAAGGATACTAAGATAGGGATAATAGGAATAGGGAAGCGTATTACCTCCACTGAGACTACTACTGCTACTACTGCTACTACTACTACTACTACTACTACTACTACTACTACTACTACTACTACTACTACTACTACTACTACTACTGCTTCTACTACTACTACTACTACTACTACTACTACTACTACTACTACTACTACTACTACTACTACTACTACTACTACTGCTTCTACTACTACTATTACTACTACTACTACTGCTTCTACTACTACTACTACTGCTTCTACTACTACTACTACTGCTTCTACTACTACTACTACTACGTCACTACTTTTACTGCGGTACTGTACTATCATATCATAAAGGCTTTCTTTCATAATTTACTGGATCAGGGAAGTCATTAGTAAGCTTAATTAATCTCAGGAAAGGGAAAGATCTCAGGAAATATATTTGTTACTTATGAAAAAGTCTCGTGGAAGCAGCGCAAGAAATGTAGCTTGTTATTCTTGGTATTTGGCTCAACCAGTAAACCTCATTCCTAGCGTTAAGAAAATAATAAAACTGATGCAATACAAAAAAAGATACAATGGTTAATTAATCCGGAAAATTAGTCGAAGCAACGGATGCTCAATAGTTTTCAATAATCAATGATATTTGTCTATAATCTGTTGTTCCTAAATAATAATGGGTAACCTTATTCTCAAAAATTCTCCCCCCCCCAAAAAAAAAAAATTATAATAACGTCACTGCCTTTACCACTGCCTTCCACTTAACTCGTTTACATAAAAAAAAAATTCTCATAAATGAAAAAAAAAAAAAAAAAAAAAAAAAAAAAGTCACTATACCAATTTTCTAGCGTTATATTCCTGGTCATCATTCTCATTCTCAAAATTCCCCCCCGCAAAAAAACTAAAACTAAAACGTCATTACCCTTAGCAGCACCTTTTCTTTCTTCTGTACTCGTGTGCCAAGCTTCTATTACCTGTATGATGGATCTAAAAATACCATTCTCAAGATTCCCCAAAAATATCAAATGGAAAATATAATCACTGCTATATCATATTTTTTTTAACCCTACTCGTTCACTACAGTCTATTTTTTTTAACCCTACTCGTTCACTACAGTCTATTTTTTTTAACCCTACTCGTTCACTACAGTCTATTTTTTTTTAACCCTACTCGTTCACTACAGTCTATTTTTTTTAACCCTACTCGTTCACTACAGTCTATTTTTTTTAACCCTACTCGTTCACTACAGTCTATTTTTTTTTAACCCTACTCGTTCACTACAGTCTATTTTTTTTAACCCTACTCGTTCACTACAGTCTTTTTTTTTTTGACCCTACTCGTTCACTACAGTCTATTTTTTAACCCTACTCGTTCACTACAGTCTATTTTTTTAACCCTACTCGTTCACTACAGTCTATTTTTTTTAACCCTACTCGTTCACTACAGTCTATTTTTTTAACCCTACTCGTTCACTACAGTCTATTTTTTTAACAAGGCAAAAATTTCATGTTATCTTAAGGTCTCATGCTTAAAATGATGCCTCTGTTTACCTGATAATAGGGTTAACTATGATAAAATACAGCTGACATTTAGAAGAAGCGTAGTATTCCTTCTCCTGGCATCAAAAAGCAGTCAGTAAGCAGCAAGGGGGCAGGATTCACTACAGTCTATTTTTTTTAAACCCTACTCGTTCACTACAGTCTATTTTTTTTAACCCTACTCGTTCACTACAGTCTATTTTTTTAACCCTACTCGTTCACTACAGTCTATTTTTTTTAACCCTACTCGTTCACTACAGTCTATTTTTTTAACCCTACTCGTTCACTACAGTCTATTTTTTTAACCCTACTCGTTCACTACAGTCTATTTTTTTAACCCTACTCGTTCACTACAGTCTATTTTTTTAACCCTACTCGTTCACTACAGTCTATTTTTTTAACCCTACTCGTTCACTACAGTCTATTTTTTTAACAAGGCAAAAATTTCATGTTATCTTAAGGTCTCATGCTTAAAATGATGCCTCTGTTTGCCTGATAATAGGGTTAACTATGATAAAATACAGCTGACATTTAGAAGAAGCGTAGTATTCCCTTCTCCTGGCATCAAATAGCAGTCAGTAAGCAGCAAGGGGGCAGGATTTTTTGCCTCGTTAAAAAAAATAGACTATAATCTGTTGTTACCTAAATATTGGGTAACCTCATTCTCAAAATTTCCCCCCTCAAAAAAAAAACATCACTGCCCCTTCAACACTTTTTTTCACCTTACTAAACTTTCACCTTAAAAAAAAAAAAAAAAAAAAAATCTCATTCTCAAAACTCCTCAAAAAATAGGAAAAAAAATCAGTCACTATACCAATTTTTTCCATACCAATTACTAAACAGATATTTCTTTTTCCCATCCTCGTTGACTAAGCTGTTGTGGTAAGTTTCTATTACCTGTATGATGGGTCTGGCCGTGCGGTACGAGTACTCCTCGATGAAGTAGGAGGCGTCGCTGCTACACTCCTTCTCCGCCGCGGTGGTCACGCAGAGCAGGTAGTTGTGGAAGGCGCTGCGGGAGGGAGAGGGATGTTGAGAGGTGGTGGCGGGGTGGTGATATATGGATAAGGTAGTAGAGGTAGTAGAGAGCGGTAGTAGTGAAGGGGTGGTGATATGTGGATAAGGGAACACGTAGAGAGGTAGTGAGGAGGTGAATATTTGGTGATGGTATTATGGTGTGGGATGGCAAGAGAGAGAGAGAGAGAGAGAGAGAGAGAGAGAGAGAGAGAGAGAGAGAGAGAGAGAGAGAGAGAGAGAGAGAGAGAGAGAGAGAGATGATAGAAGTGGTATTTTAATTTTTTTTCGTTGGAGCCTATAGCGCCTGTAGGCTGTGTTTTTTTTCTTTTTTTCTTGAGGGCTCAGATGGTTGGCCTTGCATATTTTATAGGGCTGTGATGGTTGGCCCTCGCCCGTGGTGGCGCAGGCTGGATTTTTATAGTGACGCCTGTGATGGTTGGCCCTCCCCCGTGGTGACGCAGGCTGGATTTTTATAGTGACGCCTGTGATGGTTGGCCCTCGCCCGTGGTGACGCAGGCTGGATTTTTATAGTGACGCCTGTGATGGTTGGCCCTCGCCCGTGGTGACGCAGGCTGGATTTTTATAGTGACGCCTGTGATGGTTGTCCCTCCCCCGTGGTGACGCAGGCTGGATTTTTATAGTGACGCCTGTGATGGTTGGCCCTCGCCCGTGGTGACGCAGGCTGGATTTTTATAGTGACGCCTGTGATGGTTGGCCCTCCCCCGTGGTGACGCAGGCTGGATTTTTATAGTGACGCCTGTGATGGTTGGCCCTCGCCCGTGGTGACGCAGGCTGGATTTTTATAGTGACGCCTGTGATGGTTGGCCCTCCCCCGTGGTGACGCAGGCTGGATTTTTATAGTGACGCCTGTGATGGTTGGCCCTCGCCCGTGGTGACGCAGGCTGGATTTTTATAGTGACGCCTGTGATGGTTGGCCCTCGCCCGTGGTGGACGCAGGCTGGATTTTTATAGTGACCCTGTGATGGTTGGCCCTCGCCCGTGGTGACGCAGGCTGGATTTTTATAGTGACGCCTGTGATGGTTGGCCCTCGCCCGTGGTGACGCAGGCTGGATTTTTATAGTGACGCCTGTGATGGTTGGCCCTCGCCCGTGGTGACGCAGGCTGGATTTTTATAGTGACGCCTGTGATGGTTGGCCCTCGCCCGTGGTGACGCAGGCTGGATTTTTATAGTGACGCCTGTGATGGTTGGCCCTCGCCCGTGGTGACGCAGGCTGGATTTTTATAGTGACGCCTGTGATGGTTGGCCCTCGCCCGTGGTGACGCAGGCTGGATTTTTATAGTGACGGCTGTGATGGTTGGCCCTCGCCCGTGGTGACGCAGGCTGGATTTTTATAGTGACGCCTGTGATGGTTGGCCCTCGCCCGTGGTGACGCAGGCTGGATTTTTATAGTGACGCCTGTGATGGTTGGCCCTCGCCCGTGGTGACGCAGGCTGGATTTTTATAGTGACGCCTGTGATGGTTGGCCCTCGCCCGTGGTGACGCAGGCTGGATTTTATAGTGACGCCTGTGATGGTTGGCCCTCGCCCGTGGTGACGCAGGCTGGATTTTTATAGTGACGCCTGTGATGGTTGGCCCTCGCCCGTGGTGACGCAGGCTGGATTTTTATAGTGACGCCTGTGATGGTTGGCCCTCGCCCGTGGTGACGCAGGCTGGATTTTTATAGTGACGGCTGTGATGGTTGGCCTCGCCCGTGGTGACGCAGGCTGGATTTTTATAGTGACGCCTGTGATGGTTGGCCCTCGCCCGTGGTGACGCAGGCTGGATTTTTATAGTGACGCCTGTGATGGTTGGCCCTCGCCCGTGGTGACGCAGGCTGGATTTTTATAGTGACGCCTGTGATGGTTGGCCCTCGCCCGTGGTGACGCAGGCTGGATTTTTATAGTGACGCCTGTGATGGTTGGCCCTCGCCCGTGGTGACGCAGGCTGGATTTTTATAGTGACAGCTGTGATGGTTGGCCCTCGCCCGTGGTGACGCAGGCTGGATTTTTTATAGTGACGCCTGTGATGGTTGGCCCTCGCCCGTGGTGACGCAGGCTGGATTTTTATAGTGACGGCTGTGATTGGTTGGCCCTCGCCCGTGGTGACGCAGGCTGGATTTTTATAGTGACGCCTGTGATGGTTGGCCCTCGCCCGTGGTGACGCAGGCTGGATTTTTATAGTGACGGCTGTGATGGTTGGCCCTCGCCCGTGGTGACGCAGGCTGGATTTTTATAGTGACGGCTGTGATGGTTTGGCCCTCGCCCGTGGTGACGCAGGCTGGATTTTTATAGTGACGGCTGTGATGGTTGGCCCTCGCCCGTGGTGACGCAGGCTGGATTTTTATAGTGACGGCTGTGATGGTTGGCCCTCGCCCGTGGTGACGCAGGCTGGATTTTTATAGTGACGGCTGTGATGGTTGGCCCTCGCCCGTGGTGACGCAGGCTGGATTTTTATAGTGACGCCTGTGATGGTTGGCCCTCGCCCGTGGTGACGCAGGTTGGATTTTTATAGTGACGGCTGTGATGGTTGGCCCTCGCCCGTGGTGACGCAGGCTGGATTTTTATAGTGACGGCTGTGATGGTTGGCCCTCGCCCGTGGTGACGCAGGCTGGATTTTTATAGTGACGGCTGTGATGGTTGGCCCTCGCCCGT
>JACEEZ010009890.1:7500-10000 GCA_016584305.1 Chionoecetes opilio | reverse complement strand
TAGTGTTGGAGGTACTCTGGCGATGGGAGAGAGAGAGAGAGAGAGAGGGAGATGGGGAGAAAGACCTAATAGTGTATGGTAAAGTTAAGATATGCTACGAAAATGCTTTGTGTGTGTGTGTGTTTGTGTGTGTCGTTTTCGTGTGTGTGTGTGTGTGTACTCTGGCGAAGGGGGGGTGAGAGAGTGGTTAGGTACTCTGGTAAAGGGAGGGAGAGAGGAGAGAGAGAGAGAGAGAGAGAGAGAGAGAGGAGAGAGAGAGAGAGAGAGAGAGAGAGAGAGAGAGAGAGAGAGAGAGAGAGATAGTGTTTGTGTGTGTGTGTCGTGTTCATTTAGCGTGTGGTGGGATCAGTCAGTGGCAGGGGATCACACACACACACACACACACACACACACACACACACACACACACACACCACACACACACACACAATTAAAGGTGTCTCATATACGTGGTGGGGGGAGGGGGATTTAACTTTACTGTATCCCCCTCTTCCCTTCCCTTCCCTTCCCTCCCCTCCCTCCCTCCCTTCCCTTCCCTTCTCTAGCATCAACCTCTCTTCTTCTCTTCCTCTTCTTCTCTTCTTCTTCTCCCTTCCCCTCCCTTCCCTTCCCTTCCCCTTCCCTTCCCTTCCCCTTCCCTTCCCTTCCCCTTCCCTTCCCTTCCCCCCTTCCTTTCCCCCTTCCCTTCCCTTCCCTTCCCTTCCCTTCCCTTCCCTTCCCTTCCCCTTCCCTTCCTTCCCCCTTCCTTTCCCCTTCCTTCCTCTTCCCTTCCTCCCTTCTCCTCTCCCTTTCCCTCTCCTTCCTTCCTGCCCTTCCCTTCCTTCCCCTCTCCCTCCCTTCCCCTTCCCTTCCCTTCCCCTTCCCTTCCCTTCCCTTTCCTTTCCTTCCCTTCCTTCCATTCCCTTCCCTTCCCTTCCCCCTCCCTTCCCTTCCCTTCCCTTCCCCTTTCCTTCCCTTCCCTTCCTTTCCTACCTTTCCTTCCCTTCCCTTCCCTTCCCTTCCCCTTCCATTCCCCTTCTCTAGCATCAACCTCTCTTCTCTTCTTCTTCTACTCCTTCTTCTTCTTCCTCCTCCTCTCTTCCTCTTCTTCTTCCTCTTCTTCTTCTTTCTGCTGCTTCTTCTTCTTCTTCCTTCTTCCTTCTTCCTTTCTTCCCCTTTGTTATCCTTATTCTCTTTCTCTTCACTTATGCATGTGTTAATGTTTCCTTTTCATCTTTGTCATCTTTGTTCTCTCTCTCTCTCTCTCCTCTCTCTCTCTCTCTATCTCTCCTCTCTCTCTCCTCTCTCTCTCTCTCTCTCTCTCTCTCTCTCCTCTCTCTCTCTCTCTCTCCTCTCTCTCTCTCTCCTCTCCTCTCTCTCTCTCTCTCTCTCTCTCTCTTCTTCATGTCTTTCATCTTTTTCTTTTCTTTTTCTTCTTCTGCCACCACCTCCTCCTCCTCCTCCTCCTCCTCCTCCTCCTCCTCCTCCTCAATACGTTCGAAGTAAGAAAAACGTCAAAACAAGTATTGGACCACTGAAAGATAATAATAATATCTTGGTAAATGATAATAAGAGTATGGCGTTCGTACTCAATGAATACTTTAATGCGGTATTTATTAAAGAAGACGAAGCTCCATTACCAGAACCAGTAAACATGTATGCGGGACTCGAAAGTGATAGATTGGTAATAAGAGAGATAACAGTAGACGAAATATCAAAGTATTTGCTGAAACTTGACCCAGCAAAATCCGTGGGGGTGGACGAAATCTCGCCGCGAATTACTTCGCGAATGTCACAGACAACTTTCGCTTCCATCAAGATTATTCTCAATAAATCGCTAATGGACAAAAATGTTCCTAGTATGTGGAAATTAGCTAATGTTACACCGATATTCAAGAAAGGGAGTAAGAGCCTCGCAAGTAATTATCGCCTAATTATTCTAACGTCTATGATTGTTAAACTATTTGAGAAAATATTGCGGGATAAAATAGTGTCTTTTCTCGATGAAAATAACTCAATACTAAACTCCCAGCATGGATTTCGAATTAAGAGATCCTGCTTAACAAACCTACTGGATTTTTTTAATGTCATTTATTCAAACTGGGACGCTAATATTCCCTCGGATGTAATATACCTTGATTTTCAGAAAGCCTTCGATACAGTTCCCCATAAGCGACTGTTGACCAAGCTAAGGGCACATGGCTTAGGAGAGCAATTATGTTCATGGATTGGCGATTGGCTTTCAAATCGTAAACAACAGGTAGTAATAAATGGCGAAACATCTGATTGGTTAGATGTCACTAGTGGGGTGCCTCAGGGCTCGGTCTTGGGTCCTACTCTTTTTCTGATATATATCAACGATCTGGACTGCGGACTTGTATCTAAAATATCGAAATTTGCAGATGACACCAAATTAGGCGGTAAAGCATATACTAGAGAAAACTGCGAACTCATACAACGTGATCTCGACAAACTTATCAGATTGGAGTGATAAATGGCTATTAAAATTTAATTCCGATAA
>JACEEZ010009889.1:7500-38035 GCA_016584305.1 Chionoecetes opilio | reverse complement strand
CGGCCATCTGAAGTGGGCTAGCCCGGGCCAGCACCCCATTGCTGCTTAGGGCAACGGTCAGGTCACCGCTGGTTCTGGAAAGCCCCCCGGGCCCTCATGCTGTAGGGGTAATTTGGTGGTAAACCTGCACGCTGGCTACGACTGCTCGAGAGTGGTATTAGGAGATAGTAAGTCTCAGGCTCGTTTATTTCGCTTGTATGCTATGAAATATCATTTCGAGTGAATGTAGACATATAATGATTAATGCAATATATATATATATATATATATAGGTAATATATATATATATATATATATATATATATATATATATATATATATAATATATGAGTACAGATATGAAATAAAAAGCAAGGGGTCTATCCACGTCTGGCAGCGCGGCCGCGGCAGCAGCAGCAGCAGCAGCAGCATCATGAATCAGAGGAGGATATCATTATCAACACCAAGGGAGATCTCTTTGGTAATATTTAGTAGGGGTGCGAGGACCCCTAGAGGAATCCTATGATCCCTGGTGATATCCTATGGTGCTATCACAGGCGTGGGAGCTGACCTGTCTTCTTCAGGAAGGCACAGGTAAGGCAGATGACGGCGGGTTTTGAGAGAGCGGCGGGGCAGGCTGGCCGCCGCCCGTTACTCCGCCACGATAGTAGGCAGGGTTAATATATATATATATATTAAAATATATAATATATATATATAATATATATATATATATATATGTGTGTGTTCCCGACCCTGTAAACGTTCCCGGGGTTCTGTCCTATCACCACTCTCTTTCTATTATTTATTAATGATCTTCTAAGTCTAACTCAAAGCCCTATCCACTCCTACGTGATGATTCTACCCTGCAATTTTTCAACGTCGTTTATTAGACGTCCAACTCAACAGGAACTAAGTGATTCACGGGAAAATGCCACCGAGCGCCTAACTTCTGATCTTTCTATAATTTCTGATTGGGGCTAAGCAAACCTTTTTTTGTTCAATGCCTCAAAAACCCAATTTCTTCACCTATCTACTCGACAAAACCTACCAGATAACTATCCCTCTTCTTCAATGACACTCAACTGTCTCCTTCTTTTACAAAGAACATTCTAGGGACTATCCTTTACTAAAAATCTGAACTGGAAATCACAATCTCATCTCTTGCTAAAACAGCTTCTAAGAAGTTAGGTGTGCTGTGGCGTCTGCGTCCTTTTTTTTTCCCTCCCAATTGCTTGCTCTCTACAGGGGCCTTATCCGCCCATGTATGAACATAAGAACATAAGAACATAAGAAAATAAGGAAGCTACAAGAGGCCGCGAGGCCTACACGTGGTAGTTCCTGTCACCTAACACTACCTACATCCACCTTTCATCCCCATCCATGAACCTATGGCGTATGTCTCACATGTTTGGGGAGGATTCACTCATACAGCTCTCCTAAACAACCCTGTTTAGGAGAGCTGAGTCAAAAGCTTTTCGTCTCATCAACTCCTCTCCTCTGACTGACTGTCTTCAATCTTTAAATCACCGCCGCAATGTTGCTTCTCCGCTTGCTCTTTACCGTTATTTTCATGCTCACTGCTCTTCTGAACTTGCTAACTGCATGCCTCCCCCACTCCCACGGCCTCGCTGCACAAGACTTTCTACTCATTCTCATCCCTATTCTGTCCATCTTCCTAATGCAAGAGTTAATCAGTATCTTTACTCTTTCATCCCTTTCACTGGTAAACTCTGGAACTCTCTTCCTGTTTCTATTTTTCCACTTACCTATGACTTAAATCTTTTCAAAAGAAGAGTAACAAGACACCTCCCGAACTAAATTGGCCTACCCCTCTGTTTGTATTTTATTCTCTTACTGTCTTCTTCATAGGGACTGGCAACTAAGCGGGCTTTGTGTTACCCATTAGGGTACGCCGTAGGTCCAATGAAAAGTGAAATATAGATTATTTCGAATTTGGCAGGGTGATTTCTTATGTAAAATTGAATTTTAAGGGTGATTTGTTCACTTCAACATTTTGGTTTGAGCACTTCTTGCTATGCAAAAATGGACTTTTATATTTATATGCAAAACATAGTTTAAGTGCGATTTTGCATAGTAAGAATTGCTCTCAAATGCAAAAATAAATCAGATAAAATCGTCTTAGAATCCATTTTACATAGGAAATCGGCATGCCAAGTTGAGAAAAAGATTTTTTGTTATACGGCGTACCCTAACCAGGGTACCAAAATAGTTGGATTGGGTTACGATGGGAGGAAGGACAAGACCAGGGCGATGGTGCCCGACAGCTATGGGAGACTGCACCCAAGGTTGATCAGGGAGAGCATGTGTCAGTGACAGAGGAGCCATCTGGAAGGTATCTTTGGCACTTTGTACCAGAGGACCCGGTGCCACCTGAGAAGCCTGCGTTCAAGGTGGTCAGGCTCTCTATGATCTGCTGGTGACATACGACTCCACCGACTCACTGATCGTACTGCAAGGTGACTCAACTAGGGCCAACACGGGTGTGGAAGGGTGGACTCACGCCATTTGGTGAAGATGCTGGGACGCAAGTTCTTCTGGAGTATATGCGTGTTGCACACAAACAAGTTGCCCTGCGCCACCTTATCACCAGCATCGACTGGCCTACCTCATCTGACACTGGCTTCACGGGTCCAGTGTGCAGTCTGCTGTCCAGCGTGAATGAGATGCAGTACAACGCAGAGTTTCAGAGGAGTGCCAGGCGGTGAAGATCTCACGGAGATACGGAGTATATCCTGGTCAACATGTCCACTGACCAGCAGGTCTCTACCAGCTGGTCCAGGCTGTGAAGCGGGGCGTTCTCCGTCCGAGCTGCAGGAGATCAAGTGTGGCAAGGTGTCCCACTCCAGAGGCTCACCACAGCCAGTCGCTTGTGTACATGTGGACCAGAAAGCATGGACTGACTGGCAAAGAACTGAACATCCTGAAAATCCTAGTCAAGTACTGCTGCAGGTGTACTTCAACTCTACTACGACATCAAGGTTCACCACAGACTAGAGGACGGCCCCAAGCACATCCTCACGCAGCTCAGAGTGATGAGGTCATAGCCCAAGAAGGTCCAATAGCTGTGACCTTCTACGTGTGGACAGGAGCATGGTTCGTACACTCAGAATGTGTCCTCCTCTCGCTGATGGCGAGTCAGAGTGAGGACGACCGCAGGTTCGCCGTGACCAGATTTTGAAGCTGAGGGCTGGCGAGGAGTATGGGGACACCAGTGTAAGACCTCACATCACACCCAAGCTGAAACCTGTCAGCCACCAGCTTGCAGACACTGATCAGCTGGCAGCCTGACCAGGTGCACGAGCACGGCATTCACCTGTTCACTGTCCGGGGATCAGATCCAGGAGATCCTGGTCAAGCCGTACGAGGTTCCGGAGTTCTCTATCCACACTCAGAGCACCGAAAGAGTCGTGAAGCAGGTGACAGAGACTGCGGCCGCAGTGGTGGGTGCAGCAGGCCAGAGACGGGTTCATCCGGGCTCGGGCCCACCACCGGGAGACCATGCCCTGCTTCAGGTCTAAGAAGGACATGATGGACACGTTCTAGGCCAACGTAGAGGCTGTGACACTGTGATGTAGTGCCTGTTGAACCAACTGATCAGAAAGAGCTTACCACGCTGGTCATTGGAACTCATATTGGTGCATGATGCAATACACAGGACCAACCAGACACTGCTACTCATTTAAGCATTATTCGATAAGGGTGCAATATAAAAGTGCGATTTTGCATAGTAGAATTGCTCAAATGCAAAATGGATTCAGATAAAATCGTCTTAGAATTCCATTTTACATACGAAATTGGCATGCCAAAGTTGAGAAAAGAATTTTGTTATACGGCGTACCCTATTACCCATTTTTGTTGTGCCCTTGGCCAGTTCCTTGTGATGTATAAAAAAATAAAATAAAAATATAGTAATTATTAATATATATATTATATATATATTATATATAGATATATATATATATATATTATATATAGTATATATATATAATATATATATATATATATATATATATATATATATATATATATATATATAGTGATATATATATATAGATAATAATATATATATATATATATATAATATATATATATATATATATTATATATATATTATATATATAGATATATGTATATATATATATATATATATATATATATATATATATATATATATTATATATATATGGAAAGGATATATATATATATATATATATATATATATCGGAGCTGGGCAAGTATTACAATTCAGTTGTTTTTAAATACGTATTTAAATACATTTGTGCATTTATAGTTGTATTTATAAATACATTGGTTTTCATGTATTTAAATGCAGTATTTAAATATTTGTATGAGTATTTAAATACATTTTATTTAAATAGTCATACAAAGACTACTCTATACTGGACTTGCTACTCGTGCACCGCGCCAACCCGCCCATGACCAGTGGAGGCCAGTTTTGCGATTCCTGCCATTTTTGAACATCACCCCTATTTCCCTTCCTAAGGTTTATCAGTATATATGATATACCGTTATCTTCGTAACTGTTTGTTCTATAATATTATCAAATAAGAAACAGTAAAATACACTAAAAAAATGCCATTATGGGAGAGTGAAGAAATATGCATGACCTCAATATATACTTAAACTCTTCGCCATTTATTATTTTGCGAGAAAACATTTTAGATGTGCAATAGAAAGAAGCGGATTTTCATTAGCTTTCCATTGATATATTTCGTTTTCTGATAAATGAATTACCACCATGCCTAAATTAGCGTTAACTACAAAAATAACATCATCAATCGTATCGGCAAGTAAAAAAGTGTTCCATGAATACAGTAGACTATGGCATATCAGTATAAATGATACACTGTTATCTTCGTAAATGTTTGTTCTATAATATTATCAAAAAAAACTGTACAAATACACTAAAGAAATTCCATTATGAGACTCGGAAGAAATATGCATGAACTTTATTTCATTAAACTCATCGCAATTTGATATTTTGTTCGCGAAGACTGTAATGCAACATATCAATAGAAGCAGCAATCTAATAGCTTTCATTGCTATATTTAATTTTCTGATAAATTAATTGAACCATGCATAATAGCGTAACTAAATAAATAACATCATCCATCGGGTATATCCCGATAGTATGATGTTATTTTTTAGGTTTAACGCTAATTATGCATGGTTATGTTTCATATCAGAAAATGAAATATAGCACTGGAAAAGCTAAGAAAATCCCGCTTCGTTTCTATCGCTAGCATCTAAATATTTTCTCGCAAAATATTTAAATGGCGATGAGTTCAAGTGAGTAGAATATTTCATGCATTATTTCTTAAAGCTCTCTCATAATGGCATTCTCTTATTGCATTTTACTTTTTTTATTTGATACTATTATAGAACAAACATTTACGAAGATCACGGTATATCCATATATAATGATAAATCATAGGAAGGGAAAGGAGTGAGGTTCGAAAATGGCAGTGAATCGCAAAGCTGGCCTCCACTGGAATAGCCCAAAATGAGTAGCAAGTCCAGATAGAGTAGTCTTTGAGGCATAATACAAAATATGTAAATACTTTTTGTCAGTTGCTTTGGCCCATAAATCCCGCCCAATACTGGCAACCTGATGTTACAGTGAAACCGGTGTTTCCACTTTCAAGGAAATTTCCTTAATTTAAGGAAATTTGGCCATGAGAAGAAAATATCTAAGGAAACGCAAAATCTAAGGAATCCAGTTTTTGCGCACGTGTTTAAAGTTGTGTGTGTTTAAAAGGCATTACAACTGTATGTCAGTACAAATGATTGTATTAGTGTTTAGTACTTAAATACATTCAAGTATTGAGTGTCCGCCCCGATATATATTATATATATATATATATATAGTATAACTATATATATATATATATATATATATATATATATATATATATAAATATATATATATATATATATATATATACATATATATATATAAATATATATATATATATATATATATATAATATATATATATATATATATATATATATATACTATATATAATAGTATATAAAATATATATATATAATATATATATATATATATATATACATATATATATATATATATATATATATATATCTATATCTTATATATATATATATATATATTATATATATATGTTATATATAGAATATATTATAGAGAGAGAGAGAGAGCGAGAGAGCTGAGAGAGAGAGAGAGAGGAGAGATCGTTAAAATGATAGCTAGTCAGCGTTATTCCTGTGGTTACAGATATTTTCTCTTTGTCTTAAGAGTGTCTTATTCTCTTTTGTAATCACTGTGTTATGACTTCGCCGTTACCTTGTCTTTTGCTGTATTCGCGATTGTCGGGTCTAAGGAACCCTTCTTCAGCAGCATGGAAGATGTTTTTCCTCAGGTTGTAGAGGTGGAGCAGGAACTTAGTGCTGTTGTGTGGTTGTTGTAGAATTGCAAGTTTATAGGTTGACATCGGCCCTTACGCCTGGTGGCGGGCCATAGGTGAGAATCGAGGGGCAATGGGAGGGGGCGCAGCACGGGGGGAGGGGGGATGCGCGGCGGGAAAGGAGGTGGGAAAAGGAGCGAACGGGAGGGGGGGAGAATGCATGGCCCGCTGCCATGGGGGTTGGAGTGGTATCCCACCATCCAGCTCCTTGCGCGGCGACAATGATGGATTCTCGAACTTAGTTGCGGAGTGAAGCGCGTATTTATGATTGACGTTCTGGCTGCCACGCAGCTAGTGGCGGCGCTGATTGGTAGATCGCTTCTGCTTCTCGTCGCCGTGAGTGGGAGACGCTTATTGGTTGTTGCTCCCCGCCCCCCCACTTCTCCCGCCTCGCTAGTTTCTCTGTGAGTAAAGTAGGCTGTTATTTGCTTTTTTGTTCTTTTCAGGCTTGGTAGAGCTGTAGGTCGTTTGCTCTGTACGTAAGCTTGGGATGATTTCTATTAGAGCGTGCTTCTAGAATTGGAAAGTGCCGTACATCTGAACAACATGTGACCAATTCTGCATTTTCTTCTAAAAATGTTTTGTGATGATGATGCCATATTTTTATAATAGGTGAATTTTGGGACTCGAAGTTAGGTGGCATCGCCACCAAAATAGCACACAGCTATTGTGCTCCATACACACCAATGCCTACAGCTTCAATCAACATCAGAGTTTCTAGACATATCAGACCACAAGCAGAGGTGTGCAATAGCTTTTGCTGATGTGAGGGTCCCTCTTCACCAACGTACTGTTGACGAACAATCAAACTACATCATCGACCAGGGTGTATAACAATGACTCCATCCCCCCGCTTTTGACGGTCCGGGAAACCTTACTTACGTGAATCCTCGAATGCTGCACTAAAAAAGACCTTTACCTCTCCCGAGGAACAAGTTTCAACAAATAGACGGGTCCGCTATGGGCATCTCCCTTAGGAGTATTGCTGAGCAAATTCTTCATGGGCTAACGTAGAAGAAGAAGTAATCAAGAAAAATAAGCAAGCCCGACATATAGTGCCGCTACATTCGATGACATCTTATCAAAACGAAAGTCACTACGAAAGCGAACAGCGAAGCTCTGAATAAAGATACTTCAGGCCTCACTTCACATAGAAAGCAGAGCTCAGACAAATCAATGCCGTTCTTAGACGTCCTGTAACGCAGAAAGAAGACTCCTTCATCACAACGTCTACGTGAACCATTCTAACACCGGACACTGCCTCAACGGAGAAAAGCGAATGCCCGCAGAGATACAAAGACTCCCACAATCGGTGCTTACATCAGAAGAGCTCTCACACACTGCCGTACATGCAACTTATGCACAAAGAAAAGAAATCGATGCGAGCCACTCAATTCTCATTCAACAACGGCTCAGCGAGAGAGACATCAAATGTCAAGACTAAGAAAATCGTGGAGAAACGGGTACAAACGTACGCCACAAAAAAGAGTCGTGGCAAATAACTATATTCTTACCGGCTTTCTTCTCCACCGACTCTCAACAGGAAGAAGAAAGAATAATATCACAAATCGTCAACCGTAACGTGAAACCTGCAGACCCAGAGATGAGAATTAAAACTACAAATTTATTACAAAAACAAGAACACCAATAATATCTTCTCCGTAACAGCACAAGCCAGATGAAGGAGACAAAAAAAAAAGTCCCATCGCTCGTATATAGGATTACTTGCAAAAGAGGAAACTGTGAAGTCCTCCCCTCATCCTACATCGGCATGACGACAACGAAGCTGTCTCGAGTCTCCCTGCACCTAACATTCCGGAGCCCCAAAAAGTCACCTATTAGAAAAACATGGCATCATCATCACAAGAACATTTTAGAAGAAAATACAGAATTGGTTGACATGTTGTTGCGATGTGCGGCGACTTCAATGACTAGAAGCACTATACATAAAGAAAATAAAAAAAACAAAAATCAATCCCAAGCTTAACGTAAAAGCAAACGACTACAGGTCTACCAAGCATGAAAAGAACAAAAGCTAATAACAGTTACTCACAGAGAAACAAAGCGATGACGTCAACAACCCAATAAGCGTCTTCCACTCCGGAAACGAGAAGCAGAAGCTATTACCAATCAGCGCCTCACAGCTGCTGGCAGCCAGACTTCATCAATAAATAGCGCGTCACTCTCGCAAACTAAGTCATGCTCACCTCTACAATGAGGAGAAAACATCTTCCCACATGCTGCTTGAATAAGGGTTCTTGACCCAAAATCGCGATACAGCCAAAAATGACAAGCTACGGCGAATCATAAAAGTGATTACAAAATGAGAATAAGACACTCTTTAAGACAAGAGAAAATATCTTTAAAAAGATAATAAAACGCTGAACGAGCTCTACACTTTTAACGAGAGATCTGTCCTCAGAGAAAAAATCTCCTGCCCTATTATACTCTAATATGTATACGTATTACATATATATATATATATATATATATATATATATTATGTATATTATATATAAGAGTATATATATATGTCATATATACGTATAATATATAGTATATATATTATATATATACATATATATAGTATATGATATATATATATATATATAATATAGTAGATATATATAACTATATATATGTAATAATACCATATATATATATATATATATATATATTATATATAATATATATATATAATATATATATATATATATTATATATATATATATATAGTATATATATATATATATATATATATATATATATATATATATTAATATTATATATATACTGTACGAGCGGACAGTGATGTCTAGAGGAAGGTAGCGAGGACTGAACGCCCGGAACCATATGGAAAAAAGGTGATGAGGAAGAAGTAGATAACACAATAAAATTTACTAATATCAAATAAATCACCTTGTACAAGGAGTAAGATGATCTTGCTTTTGAAGCACAAACAAAGAGACTAAAGAAAAATGCTTATAATAACTGAGTGACCAATATTTACATAACACAAGATAATTAACCCTGAGAAAAACACAAAAAGAATACTAGATACATTTCACCACAGGTAGTAAAGCAAAATAATAATGTGAGTTGACTTGAGTAGAGTCCCCGGTGATATGTTGACTGGTTAGGTACCTTACTTAAAGACAAGAATGGTGTTACTGCTATGTTCTCGAGAGAGTAGTAACGCTTCAAGCTATATACAGATGACTGACTAACAAAGGAAAAACCCGAGGTTATAAAATTGCCCTCGTATTTTGCCTGGGGCTGCTTCACTCAGCTTTGAGTCGAAACAAAACCGGCGAGATCCCGGAGTAGTTCCGGTGCCTCCTTCGTGTTGATTGAGGAAGAGGTAGTAGTGAGTTACTCCAGCAGTGTGTGTGTGTGTGTGTGTGGTGTGTGTGTTTTGGTTGGTGTGTGTGTGTGTGGTGTGGTGTGTGTGTGTGTGGTGTGAGTGAATGTGTGTGTGTCCACAAGGATTGAGGATAAGGCGAGGCTTAGATACCTCCTCCTATAAGAGGACGCCCACTGGGAAGATGTGGAGTCGGAGGAGTGAACTGGTCAAGGTGAGCCTCTAGGTGCGAGAGAGAGCGTCTGCAATGATTGTTGCCCCCCCCCCCCCGGTGCCCTTGATGTGGTGATGGTCAGTTGTAAGGTTGGAGAAGAGAGACCATCGGAGAAGGGTTGATGGTAAATTTGCACGATTTAGGAAGGACAGAGGGTTGTGATCAGTGTAGACTTTTTAAAGGATCTTGGACTTGGTGAGATAACACTAAAATTTGTACGCTGAGACGATTGCCAGGAGTTCTTTCTCGATGGGGCTGTACGCTTTTGGATGGATGTTGAACTGCTGGAGTGGTATTGCCAAGGGTGAAGAATGGCCCTCACCTCTTGGTAAGAGTACAGCTACTAAGGCGGTGGTCGCTGGCATCTGTTGCAGAGCAAAGGGTTTGGCGAGAGTCGGGAGCGATGAGGCACGGGACCTGGGACAGGAAGTTCTTAAGTTGGTTGAAGGCGGCTTGGCAGACGTCCGTCCCGTTGTAGGTCACAGCCCACTAGTGAGCGGGTGAGAGGGACGGTAGCGGCCGCGAAGTGGGACAGAAATCTCCGGTAGTAGCCGCCATACCAGAAAGCGCCGAGGGCCTTCCGAGTAGTAGGGAGGGTACTCAGATGGCGGAGATTGTTGGCCATTTTGGGTCGGATTGGCCTTGTTCCCACCTCGGTGTCCCAGGATGTCACCGTGGCTCGGCTGAGGTGGTCTTGGCCAGCTTGATGGCAGTGTGCTCCCTGCAGCATGGGCAACACTTCCCGGACCCAGAGTTAAAGGTGCTGCTCCCAATGCTCTGTAAATATCAGAATGTCGTCTAAGTATACAGATACTCCAGCCGATCCGGTAATAAGTAGTTCCATTTGCCCTTGGAAGGTAGAAGGGTATTATCATCCAAAAAGGCATGATTCTGTATTGGAAAAGACCAAAGGTGTGATGAAGGACTGATAGTTGTTGGCCTTTTCCGTAGGGGTATTTGGTAGTATCCTTCAGTAAGTAATTTTGTTATATTAATTAGTCTGTCCAAACCTTGTCGAGAGATCATCTATTCTTGGTAAGGGTAGGCGCCGGAACAGTCACAGCGTTTACTCTGCGGTGTAGTCCGGCAGAGGCCGCAGGTGTCCATCCTCCTTGGGGGGACGAGAAGACATGGTGACGCCACGGGGACTGGCTTGGCGAAATAGCCAGTAATGCTGGAGTAGATAATACACCTCTTGCCTCATTGGTCACATTTACGAGGAGTAGTCGGGTAGGGGGTTGACGAAGAGGAGAGGTTCCTGGGAGAAGCTCGACCATCGTGGGAGGTCATGTTACATAATTTAGGATGATGCCAAGGACATCTTATGGTTTAGCATATGGTGGTTATGTCTCTCCGTGAGAGGAGATTAGGTGTGTAGGTAATCTCTGAGATTACCAAGTATGGTTGAGTTTTTTCAACAATCTGTACCTGTTACAAGGGTGGTGGTATTTAGGTACAGAAAGTGGTGCCAACTGGCATTTGTATTTGAATCAGGTATTTTATTTGTATCAGGTGCAAGGTTTGGTTCTACTCTTGTATAATTTCAGTAGATTAATGGAAGTAGCTGAGTGCTTTACGGCTGGTCGGGAGTGTTTATGATAAAGTATTGTCACGGACCTGCTTACTGATGTTATAAGGACCATTGGTATTAGCTTGTATAAGGTGAACCAAAGACGGGATATGAAAGCAAGTACTGGTCACCTTCATTGAATGTTCTGTACTTTCGCTTTTACTATCAAGTGTTTTTTCATACCCTTGAGCTTGTTTGAGATTGCTCTCGAGCAAATGAGAGGACTTGGTCAAGAGTATTCTTAAGTTTCTCAATGTATGAGTGATAGTGACCAAGTTTACTGGTAGTGTTTGTTTAGCAATCTGTCTTTGATACCTTTAAGTGGGCCCCCTAACCTTACGACCAAACAATAGCTCAAAAGGGAGCAACACAAGGGGACTCGTTGGGTGTCTCCCGTTTATGGCGAATAGGACGAAGGCAGGGCTTCGTCCCATCGTGGTCCTTTCATGACAAACTTGCGGAGGAGAAGTGCCTTAAGGGTCTGGTGACATTCTCCAAAGCACCTTGTGATGGAGGATGGTTATGCCGTCGATAGAGTCTGTCGTGATTCCAGCTCTGCCAAGAAACTGCTGCAAAAGGAGACCGCTCGTGAAATTTGTGCCGCGGGTCACTTTGAATTTCCATAGGTATGCCAAAGGTAGGAACAGTTGGAGTGAGTTTTGACACGATTGTTGGCTGTATGTTTTAAGTGGGAAAGCTCAGGGTATCGGGTGGTTGGACACATAATAGTGAGGATTGTAATTGGTGCCCTCTCCTAGTTTTTGGGCAATGGGCCAACGATGTCATTGATGATCTTTTGAAAAGGTTCCTCAAGGCACTTGGATAGGTTGGAGTGGGTATGAGGAATATTTGGTTAGTTTTCCCATAATCGGCAAGTGTGACATGAATTTTATTAATTGAAGTTATGTCTTTTTTTAATCCCTGCCAGTAAAAATCATTGAGTATTTGTCACAATGTTTTTCTTAAGTCCTATGTGACCGGCTGTTCTCCATGAGCGATCCTCCATGATTGGCTCTCTCAAGTTGATTGGCAATACAATTGGTGAACTTCAGCCCAAGTGGCATCATCAGAAAGGTTATGCAGTTTGAATAGCCCATAAGAACTTTGTCCTGGTATAGAAAGGCAGGGGAATGAGTGATCTGATCTTTAGGAATGGTTCTGGCATGTACCGAGACAGAGTAAGCATCGTATCGTTGGCCTCAGAAGTAGTGTTCAGAGAATACTTGCCAAGACTTACAGTTAGCGTTATGAGGAGTGGTAGTTGACAAGGGCGAGGGGTATTTGAGCAGTTGTTCGGACTGGGCACGGGTAACGGCAACAGTTAAGGAAAAAGAATGGGGCATTCTTTCCAGTGAGCTGTGGGGTTGTATTGGTAATGGTGAGTTATTAGTGACAAGGGGTGGAATGACAACTCACCAGCCAGATAGTTAGCTAAACAGGAGTTAGTAGGAGGAATGGGTAAAGACTTGTCCTCACTGACAGCAATGGTATACTCCCTTAACAAGCGGACAATCAAGGTCACACCCTAGCCAGAGGGTACGGGGAAAGTCTGGTGAAAAAAAACCCTTGAGGTACACCTTCCTCCCCTGTATACTACGTTCTACTACCTGGAAGTGACAGATTTTAAGAGGATTGATTGAGGCAGAAGCAGTATCCCCGCATAATTGGAGAGGAGCCTCCTCAGAGTCAGAGTCGAGGGAGACAGTTAACTTGGGACCTGAAGGGTTGAAAGATCAGTAACAAAAGGGAGCGGAAATTATTGTGTTCACCGAAAAGCAACTGGTTTAGAAAATGTGCCCATTTAGCTACTTTCCACATAGGTCAGGACAGTTCTTTATTGAGGTGGCAAGTTTCTTAACAGAAATCAGCAGAACACACTTTGGCTTGAACCACTATCTACAGACTTACCATATTTCATACAAACTTGCACCTGAACTTACAATGGACTGAGCCTTCTTCTCTCCGAGGAACAGGAGCGATGTACTAGGAAAAGACATATGCTATTTTAGCAGCTTTTGAGTAGGTTTGGGCTCATCCGTGTCTGTAATGTGCAAACATGATGAGTAGGATATTTTTACGTTTTAAATTCCTCCAGTGCTTACGAGATTACAGATCGTCATAAGTGGTGAACTGATGCAGATTGAGACAGTTTAAGGGCTCTGAATTTCTCTGAGCAAATTCTAGGTTAAGTTTGACAGTATTTTGTTCATGTTGCTGGAAGTTCTGTCGGATCTTCCTGTGGTGACCGCGTAAGCCTGTCAAGTATAGCAGCTTTAACTACATCATAATCGGCATTATCCTGCACACTGTCTAGAACAGATAAGCCTTTCATTAAGTTTTGGCTGACAAGCAGGTCCACTCCTCTTTAGGTACCTGAAAATGCGGGGGCAGAGGATTCGAACTCTCTAAAGAACAGCGTCAGGATGTAAGCAGAGAACTGAGTTAAAAAAGAGGCAAAATTTTTGTTAATTGTAATTTATTTGGAGTTTGAGTGGCGTGACCTTAGTCGGCAGATCGGAGGACTTAAACTGATGTTCTCATCATGTTCTTTTCTGCTCTTTCAGCTCTTGTTCTGCTCTTTCATGCTCTTTTCTGACTCTTTCACGCTCTTTGTAGTGTAACTGGTATTCGCGTTCGAGAACTTTTCTTCTCTTCACGTTTCTATCACGCCATCTTTTCTTCTCTTTCACGCTCTTTTTTTTCTCTATCATGTTCTTTTTCTGCTCTTCATAGTCTAACTTCATTTGTACTGCCTGCATTTTCAACTGTCTCCCTTCTAGGAGAAGTACTGTGTCTGAATAAACCTCTAGAAGTGGTGGTTCTGACTGAGGGTCAGTTATTGCGTTCTTCACCTAGATGAGTTAATATTAGTGTCATTAAGTGTTACTTTTTAGTATCAATGAGTGAACTGGATGCCAAAGTGAAGCGGACAATATACTGAGATGATTCTTTAGTAACTCTGCAGCTCTTTAGTTCTGCAGCAGAGGGATTACGACAAACTCTTCCGCATATCAAACCCCATGATTAATGTTAAACAAAATTAAGAACCACAATAGGGTTAGAAGAGAGATGCCAAGGCGTATTTCAGGAAAATCACTCGAGCTAATAACTGAATACCGGACAGGAGATTTCGATAGGGAATGAACCTGGAGATGTATCACTTCGAAGGATGATAACGAGCCAGTGGAGAGTACAACAGAGAATGCAGTACCCACAATACGCAAACAAGGATCTGGCATAGTACTCAAATGTTTGAGTTTTGAACTGGTCAAAGTTAAAGAAATCGAGTGAGTTAAACTAGATTTGGAAACATCGCTGTTCCGGGAGAAAGATGAGTCAGTATAGCTTAGCGGGGAGAAGTGTCCTACTTGGAAAAATATCAAAACAGAGCATAAGGTAATTAAGCAGGTGACGAACTGGAAAAGCCTCTACACCAGGCCTTGTGTAGTGAGGTTTTTAAAGGCACAGCTATCCACACGCTCAATCATGTTAGCACACGTAAAGAATAACCACCAACATAGGACACCGTGAACTCTCACAACAAAAGAACTACCTGGGGTGAAACACAGAAAAATATCTGAAGTCACTGAAGTGAGATAAGAAAATAACAACCGTAGGTATTACATCCCGGACAGGCCCCCAACTGTTACGAGCGAAGCCAGTGATTTGTCTAGAGGATATGAGTAGCGAGGACTGAAACGCCCGAAACCATATGGAAAAAGGTGATGGACAGAATAGATAAACAATAACAATTTACTAATATCAAATAAATCACCTTGTAGCAAGGAGTAAGATGATCTTGCTTTGAAGCACAAAACAAAGATGACTAAAGAAAATGCTTATATAATCGAAATGACCCAATAGTACATAACACAAAGATAATAACCCTAGAGAAAAACACAAAAAGACTACTCAAGATAATTTCACCCACCAGTAGTAAAGAAATAAGAATAATGTGAGTTGACTTGAGTAGAGTCCGGGTGCTAATGGTTGACTGGTTGGTACTTACTAAAGGTACAAGAATGGTGTACTGCAGTTCCTCGAGAGAGTAGTAAACGCTTCAGCTATATACAGATGATGACTAACAAAAGAAACGAGGTTTATAAACCCTGTATTGCCTGGGGCTGCTTCATCAGCTGATGAGTCGAACACCGCGAGATCCCCAGGAGTAGTCCGTGCCTTCCTAGTGTTGATTGAAGGAAGGGTAGTTAGTCGTCTTCCAGGCAGTGTGTGTGTGTGTGTTGTGTGTGTGTGTGTGTGTCTGGTGTGTGTGTGTGGGGTTGTGTGTGTGCGTTCACACAGGATGAGGATAAGGCGAGGCGTATGATAATAATATATATATATATATATTATATATATATATATAATATATATATATATATATATATATATAATATATATATATTATATATATTCGCCTGCCACGCCCTACGACGCACTCCCGGCGGGTCACCACGCGCGAGTTCCCATGCAGGCTCCTTTCCCATACAAAGCAGCTCTCGACAAGAAAATCAACTGCCCCAGACACGAGCTTGTGGGCGCCCCCCTGGCTCCTCCAACGCCCGGATGTCTCTTACAGATACACCCGATGGGAAGGATCGGTTTTCAGGGTAGCGTGACACATGCCCATATAGCCGAATTGGCGCTGACGGGACTATGCAGGTAAGAGGCCGCGATTCCAGTCTCACGGTGCAATCGCTGATTTGACACCGTAATTCATCAGCGATACCCCATGGTTCTGCGAAGACATTATACCAAAGGCATTGGTCAGTCTCGTCAAGTCAATTAGTGTCCATGTCTCACAACCATAGAGTAAGGACAGGGATCACAAGCGCGACTTGAAGATCCGGATCTTTGTCCTCTGCACAGATACCGACACGCCATATTACTCCCGCCTGAGGCGCGTCCATAACACGTGGGGCTATGCCAACCCGCCGTAAGACTTCTTGACGGACGCCGTATATGGACTTGCGCTACCAAGTATGTAAAAACCTCTATTCCAAGATCTCAAGTACTTAAGGCTCAGTAGGATAGGGTTAGATATAGTGGGACTCTCTGGAGACGAGGAGGCCCTGGCAGTAGTGAGACTAGCAATGGGGTTACACCCTACTACTGGTACGGCATGAACAATGGTCACCGTCTCCCTATAGGTTTTAATTCCACAAAGCACCCCGTCAGTGTTGGGGTTTTCCCCCCGGTTGATGACTAAATGCTGGGAGGAAAAAACACATCGGGGGGTTTCATGTTCTTGTTGCAGTTAGATTCTACCGAGATGCGTAAAAAACTAAAGAAAAGGGAGATGTTTACGCCAAACTCGACTCGTTTTAGACCAGGTCCCCCTCGGGACACACTTTTTGTCTTGGCGACCATGTACTACTGGCACTGGGGGGAGATGGCACGAGTTTTGTTGGCCCCCCATGGCTCCGGGACCAGAAACACCAAAATTCTCTGCTTTTGAAAATTTTCAAGTACAGAAGGTGAAATTGCAGGTTTTTATTAGAGCCAGACTCACGTGGACATGGTATAGAAGCCGGAGGGGAGCTAAGGAGATCGACCACATCCTCGTTAGAACTCGTTGGAGGATCCTCCAGAACTGCAGGGTTTACCGGAGTGCTGAGTTCCTTGGAACAGATCACAGACTTGTTGTTGCTACACTTAAGCTTCATGTCAAGTCCAGAAGAACCTCAAGAGGTAACCATACTGTGTTTCATCTTGAGAAACTGAAGGACTTGACATGTGCTCATGCGTATGCGGTGGCAGTCTCGAATCGATTTGATGTGCTCGGTGTTCTCGGGGACCCTGTAGAACTGTGGGATACCTTCAAACGTGAAACTCTACAGGCTGCCAAGGAGTGTATTGGGGAGCCCGCGGTAATTGTTGCAGTCCTGACGGTCCCCTTTCCCTTTCCAGATAGGGACGACCAGCCCCCTTTTCCAGTCAAGAGGAATGGTACCTGATTGCCACACGGCAGTCAGGACAGCATGCAACCCGCGGATCATGGCCTCACCCCCAGCTTTGAGGAGCTCCGCACTGATATTACAAACACCAGCTGCCTTTCCACCCCTCAACTTTGCTACAGCCTCTCTGACTTCGTCAAGAGAGGGTGCGCTTTCGTCAATGGGAGGATCGGCATCCACTGCTTGTAACCCAGTGGTGTGAAGCTGCTCAGCTTGAGGGTCCACCGTGAACAACTGCCCAAAGTACTCAGCTCAACGAGCCATCTGCCCACCCATGTCCGACACGAGGCGCCCATCTGCTGTTCGAATAACACTCGCCCGAGAAGGAGACTTGGAACGGAGCTTCTTCAGGGCTCGGTAGGCGGGTCGGGGGTCATTAGCATTCAAATGACCCTCGACATCTTCAGCGAGACTCCTGACATACCTCTCCTTGTCTCTCAGGAGGGTTCTAGTCCGGCGTGACAGAGCCCTGTGCTGGTACCGGTTCCCAGCCAGCCTGGCAGCGCGACGCTCCTCGATTTTCTCCAGCGTCTCCGTCGAGACAAAACCACGCCTTGACCTCTGGCGCTCCCCAATACACTCCTTGGCAGCCTGTAGAGTTTCACGTTTGAAGGTATCCCACAGTTCTACAGGGTCCCCGAGAGCACCGAGCACATCAAACCGATTTGAGACTGCCACGCATACTCATGACACATGTCAAGTCCTTCAGTTCTCAAGATGAAACACAGTATGGTTACCTTTTGAGATTTTTCTGGACTTGACATAAAGCAAAAGTGTAGCAAAAATATATACATATTATTAATATAAGTATATCGGGCGGGGAGATTTTCTCTGAACGTCTCATTAAAATGATAGCTTTTTTCAGCGTTTATTATCTTTTTCAAGATATTTTCTTTTTGTCTTAAGAGTGCTTATTCTTTTTTGAAATCAATTTTATGACGTGGCCGAGCTGCATTTTGCAAAAATCAGATAAGAAAAATGCAGCTACGGCGAAGTCAAAAAATTGATTACTAAAGAGAAAAAGACACTTTTAAACAAGAAAAATATCTTGAAAAAAATAAATGCTGAACTAGCTTCTTTTTTAACGTTATTTTATATATATAAATATATATATATATATAATTATATATAATATATATTTTATATTATATATATATATTTATTTTATATAATATTATTTTAATCGTTAAAGTGATGCTATTCAGCGTTTATTATCTTAAAGATATTTTCTTTTTTGTCTTAAGAGTGTCTTATTCTCTTTTGAAAATCATTTTTATGACTTCCCTACTTGTCATGTTTGCTGTATCGCGTTTCGGGTCTAAAAACCCCTTTTCACAGCATATGGAAGATGTTTTCTCCTCAGGATTGGGTGGCAGATTAAATGCGTGTGTGTGTGTGTGTGTGATTCGTCCCCCTTTTTCCGGGGTGACAGGGGCCCTTTGCCTGATGGCGCCCATAGGTGATTTCGAGAAAAAAAAAATAAAAAAAAATAGTAGAAATGTGATTTATAACCTCGCCCTCACCCTCCCGGGGAAGTCTAACTTGGGTGCCGAGGCTGCCCGTTAGTACCCCCCGGGGGGATGGGTTTGGAACATTTTGGGAAAAAAGCATACTGGGTGTGCCAGAAAGGATTGGCTGCAGGGTATCATTTCCAGGTTCGGGTAAACCCACCTACACGGAGAGGATCTGGCTCCCGCGCACGGCGGGTGTCCAATGCACCTCCCCTCGCTTGGGGGAGCACTCAGTGGGGTGGGGGTGGTCTGATTCAACGTTTTGGAATGTATTTGGTGACCATGTCTATTAGGATAGTAATGTTTGGGCGTCATCTTTTTCGGTGCTGTGTTTGTATGCCTTTCCAAAATGGGGCTGTTATTGTGCATTTGCTATTTTTGGACGGATCATCGACAACCCCATCGCAGTTTCACACTGGACGGGTTTCGTGCCCGGACTGGCCAGCATTGAAACCCCAACGAATCCTTGAAGTGCTACTTTTTTTACACTTAATTGTCGGGAGTGCTGGGCTGCTCTTGGTGGCCGCTGTACCATGTACCATGCAGATGTTTTTTTTGTATGGTTTTTTTTTTGGACCGAAGGCGAAGTCTTTTTAAATTTTGGGGGACAGACCATAGTATTTGGCGGTGACTAAAGATGGGGGAGGGCGTCTTTGGGGGCTTCGCCCGCTACGTCGTTGCGGGTATGGCTGGGGGATCCATTTAAAAGTTGGGAGAGGGGGGGTCCTTGTCGTGGACCCTTTCCGGCAGAAGTGGGGGTTGGTAGGTGTTTTTTGTCTGTGTATTGTGTGTTTTTGTAATGCTTGAATGCTACCAAAGAGTCTGGTGTATGAGATTCTTCGTGTGGGTTTCTGCCTACTCAGTGCTTTCGGGAGTGCCATGAGCTCCGCTTGTGGGTTGACGCCCATCGCAGCCTGTAGTGGGCGTGACGTGTTGGCTACAAAACAGCTCCCGCTGTTTTCGTGCTGGGTTACTGATCCATCGAGTATATATGGCTGTATCGGGGGTTAAATGTCAATTTGATCATTTTGCCAGTCCCATGCCCTGATTTCTTCCGGGCTTAACTGATTTTTTTTTTAGTTAACTGCCGGGTTTAACTGTGGAGTAGGGGGTTTTTGGGCTGTCAGGGTGGTGCATTGTCCTTGGTGTGGCATGTCTGGCTGGATGTTTTTAAAAATGTCTTTCGCTGCCGGCTTTGATGACTTTTGCCGCGGAAGCCCCATACGTTCTTTTTGTAAATAGCCTTCGTCGTCAGACACTTGTCGTAGCATTTCTGCGACCTTTTGCTTCTTTTTTTGGGCTATTTATGCAGCATTGCTTTTGAACCCGTTGATTCGGGAGGCCGGGGGGGGATCCCTGCTTCGAATTGAAAGGGTGAAAATCTTTGTCCATCGGGGGGGCCCCGGAATAGTTCGTACGCCTGTTTTTGGAGTTTTTCTAATCCTAATCCCCTGCGAGGCGGTCAAGACACGGGCTGCGTGTCGGGGGGGCCCTTATGGCTTGATAGTAAAAGGTCTTCAGAGGAAAAGGGGGGCCCGCGTCGTGCTGGTGTGACTCCAGGCCCCCAGCCCTGGCTGCCCATGCGGTCCTTCAATATCCAGGGTGTATCTTAAAGGAAAAGGTTTGGGGTCAACCCAATGCCGAGGTAAGGTGGCGGGGGACCCTTTCCCAAACCGTATTGTTCGTGACAGAGGGAGTTTAGTTGGTTTTTCTCCTGATGGGGCAGCCTTTTGTTTTCTGCGAGTTAATTTTAAACCCGAGATAAACACAATATTACCCCCCGTTAACGCCGTTTGTTTTTTTTTGTCACCAGGGTCCCTTGGAGATGATGTAATTCATCACATAGCAGGGCCCTTTGACCCCATTGGGGAAGGGGGAGAGTCCGAGGTTTGACGGAACGTTAAAAAGGATGGGCTGGGATACTCCCCTTGTGGCGCCCCTTTTTTAGATCCGCGGATGGGCCCAGACTGCCTTGGAATCGTTTTTGTCCCCTTCCTTTGATGTAGGAATTTGGGTCCTTTAAAGCTCACCTTCTTTTCCTCGTTTAGCTGGGGATGAGATGAGGGTTTTGGGCTGTTTGCGACTCAAAACCTTTTCTATCCTGAAACCACGCTGCTTTTTGGCCTTTATGTCACATCGTTCGTGGCCTTCCCGGGTGCCACGTGTGAGGAAAAGATGTTTTTGGTAAAGGGGACCCACTTTCCATTAAAGGGAGAGAGTACACCCTTTCTGCGGTCTTACCCAACAGCTGAGAAGGAGTTTGGGTCGTGATTTGCCAGGTTCTCTTGGCTTGGGATCGGGTTTTGCGTCTTCCACTTTGCGGGTAGTTTTCCACTCTAAAAGGGAGGCATTCATATATCTAACAGGTCTCGTTCCCTTCAACTTGCCTGTCTGATCATTGAGTACTGTTTTATCGTTCCCGGGCTGTGCCCTTCCCCTCTCTTCATTGCTGCCATGGTTCCTTTTATGAAGGAGTATCATTATAGATGCTTAAAGGCAGCCCTCGCATTTCCGCCTTTCTTCTAAAATCTCGTTTTGACGGTCACGAACTTTTTTGGGGAGTTGTTATTGTTTCCCTCTCTCAGCGAATTCTGCCTGATGCATTTCCCTCCTCCTGGGGTTTGAGTGTGCTGGTTGTGGTGATTTTTTGGGCACCCGCTCCTTCTAATTTCCCTCCCATCTCTCCGATTTTTGGAGTGCGAGCCCGGGAGCTCCCCACTCATACCACTTTTTTGGGTTTTGGGATTTTTTTGGGTGCTTCTCTGGCTATATTGATGGCTGATTTAGGAGATTTCTGGTGCCTCGTGTTATGTCCCTATTCTTTTTTCTGCCAGTTAACCCGGGGGTTTTCCTTTGATTTTTTGAGTTGTATACCAGGGGTCTTGTATTACTGGATGGGGCTTTGTTAGGGATGGCTTTGTCTGCGGCCGGGGGAAGGGCATCGACAGTCGTTTTTCCATCCCGTCAATGTCCGGTGGAGCATTGGTTGCCTAAAGTTGCGGCCAATGGTGTCTGATGCTTGCCAGTCCGTTTTCTTTGTTTTCCACTGGGGGGAAGCGAGGGCGGTGCATTTTTGATATTTGGGGTGATGCATGGGGCAAAGGGGTCCGGGCGAGGGGGTCTGTATGTCCACTGTGCGTCATGCGACAGGTGGCTTAGGCAAGGGGAAGATCTGGGATGCCTCCAAAAAATCTGGGTGGCTTCTCCTCTTTGGGTTTGGAATTTTTCTGGGGAACTTATGAAAGGGCCCTCCATCAAGTGGCCTTTTTCCTTTCCATTTTGGGGGCCCAATGTCCTGTGTGGGGGCGTTGAAGTCTCCACCTAAAAACTGGCGGGGGGGCGGTACGGTGCCATGACTTCGTGCATTTCTAGTATGTTTGTGGGGCCGTGGGGCTTGTAGATTGTATATTGTAAGTCTTGTTTTTGATGTGAGTGTGACTGCCTGCACCCCCACTCCTCTCCACAATTACGGGTTTGGGGAACTTTACATTAATTTTTCTGTTTAACGGGATGGAATCCCGTGTGTTTCACCCTCCCTGGCGTACTGGTAAAAGGGCCTTGTGCTTGGAAATTAAATTTCTGATGTTTCTTTTTTTTTGTCTCCTTAGTAGGTGACGTCTTTGCCACTTCTTGTGCGGTTGCCATTAAAAATGTGTGTTTATTAAGGATTCCCTTAATGTTCCACTGGACGACTGGGTTTTGACTTGTTTGGGATGATATTTGGCTGCCTCGATGTTTTGGGTGAGGCCGGGTGGGGTGGCCCCGGGCGGTTTCCTGCGGAGTGTTTGCTGTGGTAGGGGGCTGAAAACTGTGCCCCTTTTGGTCTTCCTGTTCCCCGTTTGTTTCGAGGACGTTGTTTCCCGCTTCGTCAAATCTCCCCTTATTTTTTTCTTTTGGGATCGGGTTTTTGTTTTAGCATTTGACAAAGCTGAAGCGAAAGTTGTTACAGATTCTTGAACTCGTTCTTGTGAGGGGAATTTTTTTCTTCTATTTCCGTCTTGGGGGGGTGGCTGTTTTGGGTGCGGAATGGGCCGGCGGTGTAGGCTGCTGGGCTCTGGGTAAAGGAATTTCCAGGCGTTGCTGCGGCTTTTCCCCGTGCGTGGCAGCTCCTTGGCCAAGGCTGGAAACTCGCTCTCGTTGTTGTTATTGTTGTTGTTGTTGCACTTGGCTGGGTACTGTGTTTTTCCCGGGTGGGGCCCGGTTCCCCCATTGGGGATCTGCTAGGCAACTCCTCCGCCCCCCCATTTCACGCTTGTCGCTAGTGCTGGCCCCGGATTTATCACCCATTCCGCTGGCTCTTTTTCTGGGTGTCCACCAAATTCCCCCTCTCTCGGGGGAACTTCTGTTTGGGGTGATGGTTGCCGTAGCAATTTGGGCATTTCGCCAGTAGTTTTTTTCTCCTCTTTGTGTTTCTGGGTACGAATCGTTTGGGGTGCCGCCATACCCCGCATTTCGGTGAGTGTCAATTTGCCTTTTGTGTCCTAGCGTTGGCATTGAAAAATCTCAGAGGTTCTCGGGTGTAGGGGCGGGTGTAAAAGATGCCCCATCTGTCCTAGCCTTAGAAGTTCTGGGAAAAGGCCCTCATGGTGATGGGTCCCCGTGTTCTTTCCCCCTGCTCGTTTTTGCACCTTTCTACTGCGATCACTTTGGGTGTTTTTTCACTGGTGGGAAAGGGGATAATATCGGGTAGCCTAGTAGGGTGCCCTTGGTTGTTCCTGGGTTTCTGCCGTACTGTACTGGTTTTTTGGTCCCCTCCTTTGGTTTAGCAAAAATCGGCTATCTGTGGTTGGGGGGCGTGCGAACCTCCGAAACAGAAATTTTATGGCCAGTTTCTCCTCTAACCATCAGGTAAAAGAAGTTTTTTTAAATCAGGGGGTCCCTGAGCCTACAAGGGATAAAAGTACCCAATTTAGTTTTCAAAATAACATTTATCTGATTGAAAATTTCTGCGTATAGGGGAATTTTGGGAAAAATGATCACAGGTTAATCGTGCGGCATAAATTGCAATGTAACGTCCGAAAATCGGTTATTATTCCCCAAATTTTAAAAAAAGCGGATTTCACGAAGATCAGCAGGGGACAAACGAAGTTGATTGGGTTGACCTCCAAAAGGAATAACGCGGAAACTTGTAAATTTATTCACAAATAAAATCCATCGGTGGTTGAAAAAAATGTTCCCATGGGAAGAAAGTCTTTAAAAAACATAAAAACCCCCTTGGTGACTAATGAGATTCACAAAACATTGCAAAAGCGCCGACGTATAAAATTTTTTCAAGCGGGCAAAAGCGGACTGGATTCTAGAGAAAACAATGACGTAAACGACGTTGCAGGGGGTTTAAATTTAAAACTAAAAAGCGTGAGTATGAAGAAAAAAAGCAAAAGGGAAACCAATCAAACCCCAAAAGGTTCTTTCAAAAAACGTTGAAGTAAGAAAAAAGTCAAACCAGTATTGGGCCACTGAAAAAAAAAATAAAATCTTGGTAAAAGATAAAAAGAGCATGGCAATCGTATCAATGCTTCTTTAATGCGGGATTTTTAAAAAAGGGCAAACTCCATTACCAGAACCCGTAAACTTATGCGGACTCGAAAATGATAGATTGGAAATGGGGAGTAACGTAACGAAAGTTCAAAGTATTTTCAGAAAAATTGCCCACAAAAACCGTGGGGGTGGACAAAATTTCGCCGCGATTTCTTCGGAATGTCACAGTCACTTTTGTTCCCTAAAATTTTTCCCCATAATTTGCTAATGGACAAAATTTTCCTAGAGTGGAAATTACTATGTTCACCGATATCAAAAAAGGATTAAACCTCGCAAATAATTATCGCCCATAGTCTAAAGTCTGTGTTGTTAAAATATTTTTAAAAAAAATTCGGGGTAAATAGTGTCTTTTCTCGATGAAAATAACTCAATCTAAGCTCGCGCATGGATTTTTGAAATAAGAGATCCCGCTTACAAAACCCACTGGATTTTTTTTATGTCATTTATTCAAACTGGGAACTAAATTCCCCCCGGGTGTTAATATCCTTTATTTTTTAGAAAGCCTTTGTACAGTTCCCCCTAAACACTTTTGACCAAAAATAAAGGGACTGGCTTAGGGGAAACAAATTTTTCATGGTTGGCATTGGCTTTCAATTCGTAAAAAACGGGTAGTAATAAAAAGGGGATACATCGATTGGTTAGATTTACTAGTGGGGGGCCTCGGGGTCGGGCTTGGGCCCCCCTCTTTTTCTGATTAATTTAAAGATCTGGACTGCGGACTTTATCTAAAATTATCGAAATTTGCAGATGACACCAAATTAGGCGGTAAAACATATACTAGAGAAACTGGAAACCCCAAGGATCTCGACAAAATATCAACTGAGTGGGTAAATGGCATTAAAATTCCAAATTTCCCTAATTAAAAGTAAAAGCATATAGGAACGATAACCTCAAAATAACTACAAATGCAAAAAAAACTTACTGAAGTACAGCAGAAAAAAAATTTTTGGGGGGTTTTTTCATCAGTATGACTTAAAACATCCGCATTGCCAGCTGCCGTAAAAAGGCGAAAATTTATTTGGGCTTTATTTAAAACCCAAATTTGGAAAACAAAATCCGAAGTAATGCACAATTATCACGTCCTTGGTTTTGGTCGACTTGGAAAATGCCCTTTTAAATTTTGGGCGCCCTGTTTGTAAAAAACCAAAACAAAAATTGGGAACATGAAAGAAAGCCCAAAAAATTCCCTCTCTGCGAAATTTATCTTATGAAGAAGCTGCGGAACTTAAAAATTTTTTTTTTTAAAATCGTGAAACCCCTGGGGACTTGATAGAAAAATTTAAAACCTAAAAAAATTTGATTCTTAAACAAGAGAAACCCATTCGAAACCCCTTTACCAAATGACAAAAAGAAAAAATGGTTTTAAAATTAAACGGTCAACGTTGCATCACGATCTCCGTAAAATTTTTTCAATTGGAGTCGTTGATCTGGAAAAAGTTCCAGCAAAATTTTTTGAAGCCCCACAATACTAATTTAAAAACAGGCTTGCGCGCACTGTAAGTAAAAAGGGGAAATTAAGTGCCCTGCGAAATTTATATTAGTCCCCGATCGATTATTTAGTGGGATGGGAGTTTTATTAGTATATTTCATACCCTATTTTTTCTGCACTACGAAACTTCCAGTTCCCATCTTCTTTTAAGGCATGTATCATTTTCCAATGTTTTTTTTTAAAAATGTTGATAGTTAGTATATTTTTTCAGCAGATACCCCCGTCATGGACCAAAGGTCTCTGGGGCTGTTATTTCCATGTAATCCTATGAATCCGTCATGGCCTCTGCTAATGTAAGGGGAATCGAAACCCTTCCCCCATGGGGTAATATCTTCGTGGGATGTTTCGTCGGTTGTAGGTGGGAGCGTGGTTTAAAATGATGGAGTTGTCTCGGTAGTGGTCGTTTCATGTCCCTGAGGCGTTGACGGCGTGAGAGTTCGAATCCCTTTAGCGGGGTTGTCATCTATTGCCTGAGCCTGTGTCTCGTCCATTTCTTCAGCAGGTGAGCAGGAAGCAGAAGTCTTGTCTTCCTTCTCGATGTTTAGTCACAGCTTCTTCCTCGTCAGGTGAGCAGGAAGCAGACGTCTTGTCTTCCTTCTCGATGTTTACAGTCTCAGCTTCTTCCTCGTCATCTGTTACCTCTTCAGGCCTCATCTTTGCAGGTGGTTCTGCAGTCGCTCCTAAAGTCCCGTCGTCGCTATCATCCTCATGTTGGCGTTTCACACGTTCCTTGCTCGGGAATCTTTGCATCCTAGGAACTGGATGCTCAGTTGAGGGCGTCAATTTTCGGTACTTCGCTTGGGGTTTTTTCCTCCCCATCCTCCAAAAAACTTCCTAAATAAACGTCTACCTACAAGGGATGAGTTGATGCTGGCAACCCACTTTCTGTTGGTGCGACAGTTACGGTGGTTACGACGCATAAAAAGCGTCGTAGTCACCCCCTCCCCTGCCCCGTGAGGGTCTCGTCTATCCCTATCAGTTCTGCACAAATGCAGCGGTGTTTTCCTTGGAACAGCTATAGAAGAGCTGCTAAAAAAAAAAGTGTTTGCCTTTACCTGGCCCCGCAACTGAGGTGGACCGCACGATCACGGGTTCCTCAGCGCATCGCAGGCTGCCCCGACCCCGCAGAAACAGCACAAACACGCACTAGCCGAGGTGCTGCCTCCACGAGGGGTTTCAGACCAGACACGGGCTTCTCAGGTCCCGAGAGGTCTTCCACCAGAGCGATAAAGGGTTAAAAAAAATAAGTAGGAGAAAAAGCCTGCTCAAACCATCGGCGTCCTAAAATTAATCGATCCAAAACTCCGCAGGAAAGGGGGGTAACTTCCAATCCGATCCCGTACTGGAGTATGAATCGACCTTTTAGGGGCCAAATCGTATGCAGAAACAAAAAAAAACTCTGTCTCAAAAAACTCTGTTGAAAGCCACAAGGTGGTGGTGGCTATGTCTAAAACTCTGTTGAAGGTCACAAGGTGGTTGTGGCTGTGTCTAAAACAGTGACCGGGGGCGTCACAATTAAAGGTGGCGGGGGAAGCGGGCGGGATCTCAATTTCAAGGAGGAGGTCCCCGGTACACGCTATCCCGACCAGCAAGGTGTCAGCTTGAGAGCGGGCCTCAGCGCTGAGTGCGAGCAGCGAGCAGCCTGGCTGGCAGCTTGAGCGCTGATTGGCTGGTTGGTGAGCGGTGGTGGATTAAGATGCTGTTGTTGTTGTTGTTGTTGTAGATTGTCACCTGCGTTTACAGGTGACATGGGCCCTTCGCCTGATGGCGGCCCAAAGGTGTAAGTCGAGGGACAATGCCCATAGGTGAAAGTCGAGGGACAATGGGAGGGGGCGCAGCACTTATGGGCTGCGCGGCGGGGAAGGAGGTGGGAAGAGGAACCGTGGGGGGGCCAGGCCTTCCATGAGCTCCGCAGAACTTACCCTAGAGTCAAGTCTATTTTACCCAAAATTCTTATATTTTACCCTAAATAGTCAGCACACTGTAACTTCGATATATATATATATATATATATATATATATATATATATATATATAATATAATATATATATATATATATATATATATAATATATAATATATATATATATATATATATATTATAATATATAATATATATATATATATATATATATATATATATATATATTATATATATGAAGCGAACACCCCCACCTTGTTTCCTTACCTTCACTATCCTCAGCTACACCTACTCCGGGCTGCTCTCTTGAGAGTCAGGGAAGCAGGCAGGTGCTAAAGACAGAGGGGGGGGGGGGTACGCGTAGCAACATAAACTGGGCTCGTGCTGGGAATTGAGGACTTACCAGGCTGGGTTCTCCTTCTCCGGCTGTTCACACACTCAGGGGGGAAGGGTTTAGGCAAACACAAGAGGTCCTTTCACGGTGTTATAATCAAGTAACTCACAGTACAAGTTGCAAGGTCACTCACTACAAATCTACAACACCTAGACATCAATGCAACGTCACAACCCCGACCTCTTCCTCGGCCGTCGTAGGTAAGACACTACAACAGTCACAATACAACCCCAGTACCTTTCACTGGCACCCTACAGTGGCCGTCTCATCAGGCGCCACAAACCACCGCGGCCGCCACAAGCCAGGCGCCGCAATCCTTCTGCGTCGCCGTCAGGTGCATGGACAGGCGCACCACCGTCCACAGGAGCAATTCCTCTCCCAGGAAGTCTCCTGTGCCTCCCTACATGCCAGGAGTCGTCTCTCCACGCCACTGGCCACGTAGATTCCCCCCCCCCCCCGTCAGCGACTGCCTCGCCAGCAGCCCACCGCGACACAACACAGTCCCACCCACAAACAGTATACACCCCTGTGAACGCCTCGTTCCGGCGTCACACAGTGCCACGGTAGACGTCACCCCCCCCGCGGGAGACACCACCTTACCTCCTTCAGGCACAACACCAGCAGGGCCTTCATCTCCCGCGGGGGACGCCACTTCGTCAGCCCTTCCTCGGTCTCCAGCGGCAGCCAGTCAGCCACAACAAAACCTCGTGGCCTCTCTCTGATCTTGAGCTTGAGCTGTCTTTGAACCTGAGCTCGAGTTGTCCAGGAGCACGGTCGTAACACTGCCCTCCCCTCACAAAAACTGGCCGACCTCGGCCAGCCAAAACTAAAAAGAAACAGAAAAATCAAAACACATGGCTACATGCACATATAACACAAAATCCTCAAATGAAGGGCAACTCGCACCATCATTAAACAAACCACCTTTTACCAAACATTACCACGCCAAAGCTACACAACTGCAAGACCCTCCATCGCCATCCACCAGCCGCCACTGCAGTGTTGGAAAGTCACACCAGGCCGCCCTCCTCTTACACGCGAGACACACCAGCAGGGACACAGCTGCTACCTCAACCAGGCGCCACAACACAGCGGCCGCCACAGGCCACAGGGAGACTTCCTTCACCCCTTGGCCCGCCTCAGAGGTAACCACGGCCCAGGAGTCTTCACACTCCACTGGGCCTCCGCAGCTCTAACCCGGCTCCACTGCTCCAGTCTCCGCGGCAAAGGCGCCACGACTTCCCGACAGACCATGCCCTCCACTGCAAGGCGCCGGTGAGTGTGCGACAGAGCTTAACAGCAGCACGCTGTGGCTGGCTCTGCCTGGTAGAAGGCACGGTGCAACCCCCCACCGTCGTAACAAACAGTTACCGCCACCCGTACCAGCTTCGGCGGGGGCCACACACTGCAGGAGTAGCTCAACTGCTCGTCAACCCCCGAAAACGCGGCAGAGGCGGGTATGGGTGCGTCCACTTCGTCATCCTGGCGCTCGTAGGCCTACCTCGCTTGCTGTGAGGCCTCCCACGCTCACTCTGACGGCGCCTCTTCTTCCGGTGGTTCCATGCCGAGGCGAAGTGAGCGGGTTTCTCGCCCTTCCACGGGCTCTTGACCCGCACCCGTCTTGGCGTCAGGCCCCCAACCAGGCCTTTCCTGCCGCGCAGGCCTTTCACGCCGCGCAGGCCACCAACCAGGCCTTTCCTGCCGCTCAGGCCACCAACCAGGCCTTTCACGCCGCTCGCCAGCGCCGCGACTCGGGCCCGACAGGCCTTCCACGACACAGGCGCATCCAGCTCCCGCGGCCTGTGTCGCAAGTCGCCACATTCCTGACGTGCTTTCGGCCCCGCACGACGAGGCCGAAACTCGCGTGAGCTAGATGGGGTGGGAAGCGGGAGAGGTAGGTCTACGCTCTCCTTACACTCCACAACAGGCACTCCATACAGGGGGGTTACAGGTATAGTTAAGAAAATATAATCTGCTTTGAGCAGTCCTGCTGAGTCGGCCTTTCTGCAATCATACATAGTTCAGGCCTATTTCTTTAATCTTTGCTTCCACAATTTAGGATTATGCGATATGTAATTTCATCTTCAATGAATGATGGTACCTGTCAT
>JACEEZ010009889.1:0-2500 GCA_016584305.1 Chionoecetes opilio | reverse complement strand
TTTAAGTCGTAGGAAAGTGGAAAAATAGAAACAGGAAGAGAGTTCCAGAGTTTACCAGTGAAAGGGATGAAAGAGTAAAGATACTGATTAACTCTTGCATAAGGAAGATGGACAGAATAGGGATGACAATGAGTAGAAAGTCTTGTGCAGCGAGGCCGCGGGAGGGGGGGAGGCATGCAGTTAGCAAGTTCAGAAGAGCAGTGAGCATGAAAATAACGGTAGAAGATAGCAAGAGAAGTAACATTCCGGCGGTGATTTAAAGATTGAAGACAGTCAGTCAGAGGAGGGGAGTTGATGAGACGAAAAGCTTTTGACTCAACCCTATTTAGGAGATCTGTATGAGTGGATCCTCCCCAAACATGTGAGACATACTCCATACATGGGCAGATAAGGCCCCTGTACAGAACAAGCAGCTGGGAGGGAGAAAAAATGGACGCAGACGACACAGGACACCAAACTTCTTAGAAGCTGTTTTAGCAAGAGATGAGATATGAGATTTCCAGTCAAGATATTTAGTAAAGGATAGTGTTAGAATGTTCATTGTAGAATAAGTAGATAGTTGAGTGTCATTGAATCAATCAATCAATCATTGGGGGCATACGCCGGGGGGCGCGTCGCCTCGCCCACCCTACGTCGCCACTCCCGGGGGTCACCACGCGCGAGTTCCCACGCAGGCTCCTTTCCCATACCAAGCAGCTCTCGACAAGAAACATCAACTTGCCCCAGCCACGAGCCTTGTGGGCGCCCCCTTGGCCTCCTCCACGCCGGATTGTCTCTTACAGATACAACCCGATGGGAAGGATCGGTTTCAGGGTAGCGTGCCACATGTCCATATAGCCGAAGTTGGCGCTGACAGACTATGCAGGTAATAGGCCTCGATTCAGTCTCACGGTGCAATCGCTGATTTGACACGTAATCATCCCAGCGATACCCCATGATTCTGCGAAGACACTTATTACCAAAGGCATTGATTCGTCTCTTCAAGTCACTATTTAGTGTCCATGTCTCACAACCATAGAGTAAGACAGGGATCACAAGCGACTTGAAGATCCTGATCTTTGTCCTCCTGCACAGGTACCGACAACGTCAAATACTCCCGCTGAGTGAGTCCATAGCACCGTGGGCTATGCCAATCCGCCGTAAGGCTTCTTGACGTGACCCGCTGTCATTATGGACTGCGCTACCAAGGTATGTAAAACTTTCCAAGATCTCAATGTCATCGCCACACGCATGAACAAACTGTACTGCTTCATCTAGTAAGTCCCCAAACACCTGGACCTTGGTCTTGAGCCAGGAGACCTCAAGTCCCAAAGGCTTTGCCTCCTTGTGCAGCGCCTCGAGAGCCATCACCAGGACCTCCAGCGACTCAGCAAAGATTACTGCATCATCGGCAAAAACAAGATCAGTGATCTTGGTGTTGCCGACGGATGGTCCACAATCACTTTGATCTACAACCTTGTCCAATACCCAGTCCATACAAGCGTTGAAAAGTGATGGGGCAAGGACGCACCCTTGCCTCACTCCTGTATTCACAGGAAAGAAGCTGGATACACCTGCCCCACACTTCACAGCACTCTCAGTCCCAGAATACAGACCAGTTATCAAAAACCAATAGTCCTTGCAGGAATCCCTCGAAGTCGCAGAAGATCACAGAGTGACTCACGATGCACTGAGTCAAACGCCTTCTTGAGATCAACATAGGCTGCAAGCATCCCCTGTCGAAACTCACGTCGGCGTTCCACCAGGACACGAAGCGCTAGGATACGTGTCATTGAAGAAGAGGGGATATTTATCTGGTAGGTTTTGTCGAATAGATAAGTGAGAAAGTAGGTTTTTGAGGCATTGAACAAAACAAGGTTTGCTATGCCCCAATCAGAAATTATAGAAAAATCAGAAGTTAAGCGCTCGGTGGCATCTCTCCGCGAATCACTTAGTTCCTGTTGAGTTGGACGTCTTATAAAAGACGTTGAAAAATGCAGGGTAGAATCATCAGCGTAGGAGTGGATAGGGCTTTGAGTTAGACATAGAAGATCATTAATGAATAATAGAAAGAGAGTGGGTGATAGGACAGAACCCTGGGGAACACCACTATTGATAGATTTAGGAGAAGAACAATGTCCGTCTACAGTAGCTGCAATAAAACGGTTTGAAAGGAAACTTAAAGTAATCGTCCAGACCCACTTTTTTTTTGCCTAAATATGTTGAATTCAAAACACCTAATCCACCAAAAATAATTGATTTACACGCCTTATTTCCGTAAAAACACGACTTTTGTAAAAAGTGCGCGAAAAAAATTTCTTCCCGCCAACAGGGTTACGAATGTTATTGATGACGTCAGAAGATTAAGTCCCTCTCTCTCTCTCTCCTTCCTTTCCTTTCCCTTCTCTCTCTCTCTCTCTCTCTCTCTCTCTCTCTCTTCTCTCTCTCTCTCTCTCTCTCTCTCTCTCTCTCTCTCTCTCTCTCTCTCTCTTCTCTCTCTCTCCTCTCTCTCTCGTTCTCT
>JACEEZ010009887.1:17500-36060 GCA_016584305.1 Chionoecetes opilio | reverse complement strand
TTTGTTTGTCACCCGATCAGGTCCTTTGTAGATTTTGACTAAATAAAAGGAACCCGGTGAGCAAATTTATAATATCTGAGTCATTTGTATCTGTGGTACTGCAACTAGTTCATGATGCTATAATAGCCGGTCATCCAGGAAAGGAGCGTACGCTTTCTGCGGCCCGCACTAGTTATTTTGTCCTAAAATGCGGTTAGATAAGAACGCATATGGGGTGTAAGTGCGTGAAATGTGCCGAGCATAAGTGTACTGTGCCAAAGCCTGCATCTATTTTGGAATATCCACATCCTGAGCGTCCCTGGGACATTGCTGCTATTGATCTATTACAGCTTCCTTGTAGTCGTCAAGGGTCTAGGTGTTAGTCTCTGTTAGTATGTGTTGATCACTTCTCAAGGTACGTTGTTTTGGCCCCTGTGAAGGACAAAACTACCAAAGCGATTGGGCACGCTCTGATAGCCAATTTATTTTGTCCAACTCCTCGAGTTTTATTGAGTGACAATGGAGCGGAAATAAAAAATGCGCATCTGAATGTAATATGTGGGCAGTTCAACATAAAACAAACATTCACGGTAACTTATCACCGTGTCAGTAACGGTTTAGTTGAGCGCGCGAACAGGAAGGTCCTGAAGATTTGCGCCCAATTGTTGGTGGCTTGCTTGATAGTTGGGAAGATTGGTTACCCACATGTTTGCTGCGAGCGTAAATAGCAAATTTGTGAGTCAACAGGTCGAAATCCCTATTTATTATCTTTAGTGTGGAGAAAAGACTCCCGTATGACTTGCTTTGTAACCCTCAAAAACCTGTCTATAATGTTGATGATTATGCTAGGTGTCAACTTAAGGTTTTCTCGAACTTTATTACGTGTCAGAGATAAATTACAGGCTTCTAAGACTGCTATGTGCTCCCAACACCACCGGCGCTCTTCTCCCATTCAAATCCGAGTTGGTGACTGTAATGATTAGAGTCCCGGAGAGGAACTCTAAATTGGCTCCTAAATTTGTTGGTCCGCGCCTGGTAGTTAAGCAGCTCAATGGTAATAAGTTTGGTATTTTGGATCCGTGGTTAAAAAACATTAGAAGCGATACACAGTGGGTACGCCGTATAACAAAAAATTCTTTTTCTCAACTTTGGCATGCCACTCTCCTATGTAAAATGGAATTCTAAGACGATTTTTATCTATTTTCATTTTTGCATTTGAGCAATTCTTACTATGCAAAATCGCACTTTTATATTGCACCCTTATCGAATAATGCTTAAATGAGTACGCAGTGTCCGGTTGGCCCTGTGTATTGCATCATGCACCAATATGAGTTCCAAATGACTAGCGTGGTAAGCTCTTTCTGATCAGTTGGTTCATCAGGCACTACACACAGTGTCACAGCCTTACTTTGGCCTATAACGTGTCCATCATGTCCTTTTTAACCCTGAAGCAGGGCATGGTCTCCCGGTGGTGGCCCGAGCCTGGATGAACCCGTCTCTGGCCTGCTGCCCCACCACTGCTGCCGCAGTCTCTGTCACCTGCTTCACGACTCTTTCGGTGCTCGGGAGTGTGGATAGAGAACCCCGGAACCTCGTACAGCTTGACCAGGATCTCTTGAATCTGATCCCCGGACAGTGAACAGGTGAATGCTGGCTCGTGCACCTGGCCAGGCTGCCAGCTGATCAGTGTCTGCCAAGCGGGTGGCTGACAATTCAGCTTGGGTGTGATGCGAGGTCTTACACTGGTGTCCCCCATACTCCTCGACAGCCCTCAGTTTTCAAAATCTGGGTCACGGCGAACCTGCGGTCGTCCTCACTCTGACTCGCCATCAGCGAGGGGAGGACACATTCTGAGTGGGCGAACCATGCTCCTGTCCGCACGTAGAAGGTCCACAGCTGTTTGGACCTTCTTGGGCTGCGACCTCATCACTCTGAGCTGCGTGAGGATGTGCTTGGGGCCGTCCTCTAGTCTGTGGTGAACCTTGATGTCGTAGTAGAGTTTGAAGTACATCTGCAGGCAGTACTTGACTAGGATTGCCAGGGTGTTCATTTTCTTGCCAGCCCGTCCATGCTTTTCTGGTCCACATGTACAACGAGCGACTGGCTGGGGTGAGCCATCTGGAGTGGGACACCTTGCCACACTTGATCTCCTGCAGCTCAGACGGGAGAACGCCCCGCTTCACAGCCTGGCCCCTGGTAGGAGACCTGTGGTCAGTGGACATTTTGACCAGGATATACTCCAGTATCTCCGTGATATCTTCACCGCCTAGCACTCCTCTGAACTCTGCGTTGTACGCATCTCATTCACGTGGACAGCAGACTGCACACTGGACCCGTGAAGTCAAGGATGAGGTAGGCCCGTCGATGTGCTGATAAGGTGGCGCAGGGGAAACTCGTTTGTGTGCAACACGCATATACTCCAGAAGAGCTTGCGTCCCAGCATCTTCCCAAAAGGGCGTGAGTACCACCCTTCCACCCCGTGTTGGCCCTAGTTGAGTCACCTTGCAGTACGATCAGTGAGTCGGTGGAGTCGTTGTCACCAGCAGATCATAGAGAGCCTGAGCCACCTTGAACACAGGCTTCTCAGGTGGCACCGGGTCCTCTGGTACAAAGTGCCTTAGGTATCTTCCAGATGGCTCCTCTGTCACTGACACATGCTCCTCCCTGATCAACCTTGGGTGCAGTTTCCCATAGCTGTCGGGCTCCATCGCCCTGGTTGTCCTTCCTCCCATCGTAACCCAATCCAACTATTTTTGTACCCTGGTGCTTCCCTGGTCAAGGTCCCTGGCCGATGCCCTGGCATTCTGCCTGGCCCTCCTCAGTTGTTAGGATCGCCCGACCTATATTTAAGCTTTTAAAACAGCTATATATAATTATATACCAGCTTTATTTAAGCTATGTTTTGCATATAAAAAAATAAAAAGTCCATTTTTGCGTAGCAAGAAGTGCTCAAACCAAAAAGTTGAAGTGGACAAACCATCCTTAAAATTCAATTTTACATAAAAAAACACCCTGCCAAATTCGAAATAATCTATATTTCACTTTTCATTGGACCTACGGCGTACCTTAATACACAGTGATCGACTTAAACGGACCAGTGCCAAGCCTGATTTATGCTTAGTAAAAACTGCAAAACTTGGCGATGTTACTGTCGTACCTGCAACTGTTGCTATTGCAAACGAAATGTTAACGTTTATTTCCTTTTTCAGTGAAAGAATATATTATGATACCAAGTACTGTGGTGTTAATTAATAAATATAATAAGTATACCCAGTACGTATGCAGCTGGACACAAATCTGATTTAGATAGGTGCCGTACATAATATTTAAACCTGTATTTTTGCCCTGCATCTCTCTTAGCCTTCTTGCCTGTAACCAGTGAGGGTATTTGTGAAGTGGTGCTCAGGCGAGCGAATACTTTTCAGGCCTTATCGTTGTGTCCCACCCACTTGATTTCACGACCATTCTTTCAAAAAAGTTTTCTCGAGCATCATTACTTTTTCTTTACACAAACATTCTATGTGTCTGTAGTATGTCCCGAAGGTGAAGTGTATCAGGAAATTTCAGGTCTTTTTGCAATTCTTTTTGCTTGCTATTTGCGCTCTGACTATTTGAACACCTTCCCTGAAAAACTGCACGAAGGGTTTGTAGCTAACTTCACTGCTCGGCTTTTCCCTATTGACACCTTGAAGTATATTAATTTCTTGATCTTTAAATTTGTCATTAATACCACTTATGAGCTTACTTTCTCTAAATTCTCAGAATTAGAAACAGCCATACAAGACTCCTTACCTGTCTACCTTAACCTGGCTGTCCATTTCCTTCCATGGTTATGCTCATCATATTCATCATCATCATAGTAATTCCACTTTGCTGTGTTGTTTGGAAAGCCCTATCTTTGTATGTTCTCCTGATGGGCAATATCCAACAAAATCAGGTAAATACATGATTGTAACATGGTTAGGTAAATGTCTCTTGGACGGTGCGAGGATGTGCCTGGTAGGTGACCGAGCGATGTTGGCATTATAGGTAGGTAGGGCATATATGTATATACTAGCCGCAAAGCCGACCTCCGGGCGGACTTTTTGGCTAGCTCCTGCGGAGGGCTATTGGTGGGCCTTCGGCCCACCAAACACAGACTCTCCAGATAGCCCTTTCTAACTTTCCTGAAATCATGGATGTAGAAATGTATGTATTAACGCCTTACCCATCACCCCCCACCCATTCACTCACCCATTACCCATCACCCCCCACCCATTCACTCACCCATTACCCATCACCACACACCCATTCACTCACCCATTACCCATCACCCCCCACCTATTCCCTCACCCATCACCCATCACCCCCAACCCATCACCCCCACCCATTCACTCACCCATCACCCCACCCATTCACTCACCCATTACCCATCACCCTACATCAAGGTTTCCTTAATTCTCGCAACTCACATTTTTTTTTCACAATTCTCGCTAATAGGCTACTAAAAAAAAGAGAAAAAAAAGTGATCGGATCATCCTATAAGTGGGCTTAAAAGGTGCCCTGGTCGAACTGGTTCGAAAACTGTGCCATATGATGGGATTGTGCCACGGGGGGCGGCACCTATCGCGGAAAACACACACACACACACACCACACACACCACACACACACCACACCACACACACACACACACACACAACACACACACATCACATACACACACACTTTCGCCTATATTATTATAGATCATGCATAACCTTTTTCTACTAACATATATTCATATCTAAAGGTAGATTATTCCGTGATGATAATGACGTGTCACGTCCTGGTCCCTGCCACGTCATCACACAGATGCCACACCCCTGCTGAACGTCTGGCGGCCACACACCCTTGTTGATGCCCGGCCGACACCCTGATGGCCCACGCTCGATCTCAGAGAGAGACAAGCGACGCTTTAGAACATACTTATGTGTGTGTGTGTGTGTGTGTGTGTGTGTGTGTGTGTGTGTGTGTGTGTGTGTGTGTGTGTTTGTGTGTGTGTGTGTGTGTATGTGTGTGCGTGTGTGTGTGTGTGTGTGTGGACAAAGTGCACGGAGATAAGACCCTAGAGGACATGACTATAACAATTATTATTCAACAACGTTATCTTCTGTGAACTTCTATATATAAACTTTATATAGAACAAATATATTTTGTATTATCCGCCTCTCTCTAAACCTGTGGTAGTTAGTCTAACCACTCGGGCCACGACTCACCAAACCCACTCATCAGGGTAAGTATGTTACCTGCGACATCCTCGAACTATTAGTGACACCAAGAGGGTAACACACTTTAACCCAGCGGATTTGGTGGGGAATGTGCAAGACTGTATCCGAAAATCGGTCCTATTAGCCCTAAGCTCCCTACCTGGGGGGGTGATAGCTGGCGATCACGAGTTCAACGCATGATGAATATCACCTTGTGAAACACAAAGAAGAGAGAGAAAAAAAATTGAGGAGAGAGATGGGAGAGGAGAGAGAGAGAGAGAGAGAGAGAGAGAGAGAGAGAGAGAGAGAGAGAGAGAGAGAGAGAGAGAGAGAGAAGAGGAGAGAGAGAGAGAGAGAGAGAGAGAGAGAGAGAGAGAGAGAGAGAGAGAGAGAGAGAGAGAGAGAGAGAGAGAGAGAGAGAGAGAGAGAGAAGGACTAGAGAGAGGAGAGAAGAGAGAGAGAGAAGAGAGAGAGAGAAAAAAAAATAATACAAACACTGAAATATAATGATAAGTCAAGAATAAGGGTAATATAATTGGGTGGGGTGGGATGGGAGAAGTGGATAGGTGGGTTAGTTGTTCGAAAAAAGGGTAGAGTCGGGATGGGGGGAAACACTTGGGATGACAGGCAGGTGTTTGGCCTCAGGTGCTCCTTAACTCAGCGCTGCACATGCACTTCTGGTCACCTGAGTGAGTGAGTTTTGTCCTTCAGATCTTGAAAATGGCGTCACCGCCAACAAAAGATAACTGATGATAATGCTAAAGAATTCCATTCATAGTTAGTGGCGATGCACGTCCATGAAGGAGGAAGAGGTTAGTGATGCATTTTGAAGATAACCAGTTGCAGGCATGGGGCACTAGAGCGCCACTCTTAGATTGCGTCTTAATGCGCAGGTAAATATTTGCACTTCTCCCATGGTACTAATCAGGCGTCGCTCACACTCTATCCCCGCCCTCCTAACGCATCTCCGCCGGTAAGCTACCTCTTGGCCAATCTCATACACTATTCATGAGCACTTCGTGTAACCGCCGTCTAGCGAGCATAAATACAACTTAATCACCCGACGCCTGTTGATGTTTGAAATTTCATAATGATTTGTAAATGATATCAGATTCCTTAATGTCGGAGGAGCAAAAGTAAAAAGAGGAGGAAGAAGAGGAGAAAAAAAGGAGGTATAGCAGGTGCGATTGTGATGAGGGGGGAATTTGGTGAGGCGAAGGAGGTGGTGGTTGTGGTCGCGGTGGTGATGGAAGCAGTGATAGAAGCTGATCACAGACGTTGTTGGAGAGATGGTGGTGGCGGTGGTTGAGCAGGTTAGCAGGTCTGCAACTGATGATTGTAATGATGGCAGTGAGATGAGAATGTGGTATAAATGATGGTGGATTTCTTTTTGTGTGTGTGTTATGTGCAATTATCCTAAAGGTCTGGCGGTGGTGATGTAAGCATTGAAGGTGTGTGGTCTTTGTACAGTCTAATGGTGGTTATGGTGGTGGTGGCGGTTATTATGTTTACGTTGTCGTGGTGCAGTGAGTGTAGGCACATTTGTAAATTTGTGTATTTTTTTTGTTGAAAGCAAAAACTCGCTTGATTTTGAAAGAAGGTATTATAAACTTTAAAAAAAAATTGGGTGGCATTTTTTCTGAACATTCTAAGGGTATGAAATCCAAGATGGCGTCCAAAATGGCCGCCGAACACTAATAATGCGATATCTTCGCAAGTACATCTGATACAATTACAAATAAAGTGTCTAAATATATGTTTTCTGAGACAAGGAATCTTATTGAGTAGAGGAACCAACAGGAGTATACCTGGAGTGGCGGGTTGGAGGCGACAACAGCGTGAAGGACAGGAAGGCGTAATGGTGATCACCTCGTGAGACTTTGCCCTTCGTGTGTCCAGGACGATGGTGATGGTGGTGGACAAGGCCGTGAGGGAAAACACTGAAGCATCCACATTTTTATTTCATGTGACTATACTTGAAAAACACTTCAGCCTCCAAACTTTGACGCTATGTGACTATACTTATACTTGAAAAACACTTCAACCTCCAAACTTTAACGCTATGTGACTATACTTATACTTGAAAAACACTTCAGCCTCCAAACTTTGACGCTATGCGACTATACTTATACTTGAAAAACACTTCAACCTCCAAACTTTAACGCTATGTGACTATACTTATACTTGAAAAACACTTCAGCCTCCAAACTTTGACGCTATGTAACTATACTTATACTTGAAAAACACTTCAGCCTCCAAACTTTGACGCTATGTAACTATACTTATACTTGAAAAACACTTCAGCCTCCAAACTTTGACGCTATGTAACTATACTTATACTTGAAAAACACTTCAACCTCCAAACTTTAACGCTATGTGACTATACTTATACTTGAAAAACACTTCAGCCTCCAAACTTTGACGCTTTGCGACTATACTTTTACTTGAAAAACACTTCAGCCTCCAAACTTTAACGCTATGTGACTATACTTATTTTGAAAAACACTTCACCCTCCAAACTTTGACGCTATGTGACTATACTTATTTGAAAAACACTTCAGCCTCCAAACTTTGACGCTGTGACTATACTTATTTAATAATTCATCATTGCGAAGTTCTAAATTAATAGTAGTTGCCGATGTAATGCCGTGATTCATGTATTGTGTAGTCTGGTTGGTGAGAGCTGTATCGTGCACTGTTCCGTTGTTGAGGTAGTACAGGCAGCATTACTGGTGTTTTGTGGTGCCCCAGAGACAAGTGAAGTGTTTGAGTGAGGTGCGTGAAGTGTTGTCCGAGCAGCATCTTTGTTGTTGTGTTTCGCTATATAGGAACCCTGGTGGCAGTGTGGCCCTGACGCTAATGTCGCCCCCGGGAGCTGCTTCGACGGTGATAAAAGCCGCACGGTAGACTTTTGACAGTGATGAAGCCAACACGCGGCGCCGCACTGCACGCCCTCAGTGTTGACAAGCACGTGTTGTACTGGTGTTCCTTCTTAATGTGTGCAGTGTGAAATGGTTGACGTGTTTGGGCCTTGTATCGCTGCTTTCTTTACTATGTTGTCGTGTGATGATGTTACTTCCACCACCACTACTGCTGCTATACTACTACTATTTATACTACTACTACTACTGCTACTGACATTTTAATGGCTGCAACAAATATCTTTACTTTTTCTTCTTACTATTTTTCTTATTATTTGTTATTGTTATCGAATCTATTTTGTATCATTATTATTGAAGTATTTATTTTTATAATCTTTTGTAAATAGATAGGTATGTAGTGATTAGTGGTGGGCAGGAGGCGGATCGACACAAGGCCATAATTATGTAAATTATCGATTGTTTTGAGATGACATGTAATAAACTGTTTACAATATACACTCAATAAAATATGTTTGAAGAAAGCAATGTAAGGACTTATTTTTATCATTTTTTATTTTTCATTAAGCGCAGTGGATCTGTTCTGCAAACGTAACTTTGTATTGCATTATTTTCTTCCCTTCGTGAGTATCATTGAATATAACATGTTTGTTTGCGTAGGATGAAGGACCTTGCAAAATTAATTGATACTGCCAGTGTTCAAAAGAGCTCGTGTTGTGGCCGGAATCGTATAGTTTACCAATTGCACTAAAACTGTAATACAATATACACTCCATGAGAAAGAGAGCAACCAATACAAAAAAAAATATTCCCGGCTTCGTTCTTCCCTGCGTGGCTGCCGTTCTCACCCAAACAATTACTCAACTCTAATTAACAGATAACATATTTAACCTAAAACATTTAATAAATGAAGTTATTGTTATTATAGTCATCTTTATATACAAGTTCCAAGCAGTAAATGCTGAAAAAAAATATTTAAACCACATTACGTTAATTTTAGTGTCAAATTTAGGCCGTTTTGCTATGGTGGCGGCCATCTTCGATTTCAGGCCGTTAGAATGCTCAGAAAAAATGCCACCCTAATTTTTATTATGTTTATAGTATCATCTAACAAAATCAAGCGAGGTTTTGCTTTTAACAAAAAAAATACACGAATCTTTTTTTCATGACCAATGTGCCTACACTATGATATACTGAGAGAGAGAGAGAGACAGAGAGAGAGAGAGAGAGAGAGAGAGAGAGAGAGAGAGAGAGAGAGAGAGAGAGAGAGAGAGAGAGAGAGAGAGAGAGAGAGAGAGAGAGAGAGAGAGAGAGAGAGAGAGAGAGAGAGAGAGAGAAAAAAAAATCAGTATGTGTAATGGGAGTCGGCGGGGCTTTGTTAAGGAAGACTCAGTGACAGTACTTATGGAAATAGGAAGGACGGTTGTGGTCGTGGTAACAAATGATGATGTTGGTGAAGTTGGATATGAAGGATGAGTCGGTGCCGGTGATGAGGGCAACGCCACGTGGTGATGGATGTGGTGATGCCGCCGACGATAAAGGGAAGAGACGCAAAAGTGAGCACACTTCGCAGGGCAAAGTTATAAAAAATATAAATATATGGTTGTGGTGATGATTTATGGTAGTGATGGTGGTTACGTGTGGTGAATGAGGCGTAATGGTTATTATGGCGGTGGTGATAGTGATTGTGGCTAAATAATGCATTGTGGCTGTGTTTCTGGTAGTTTAAGGTGTATAATAGTAGTGTCAATAGTATTTGCAGTAGTTGTTTTTATTATTGTTGTGAAAGTAGTAGTAAAAGAACAGTAGTAGAAGTAGTAATAATAGCAGTAGTAGCGTAATAGTAGTAGCAGTAATAGTAGTAGTAATAATAATAATAGTAGATAACTCTGCAAGTAGAAGAAAAAAAGTGACGGTTGTCTGATAATGATCCATGGTAGTGTTGATGTTTATAGTAATGATGGAGACACTAGTAATGGCGACCTAGTTGGTTGTAGTAGTGTTGATATGTAGTGGGATGCAGGTTCTAACAACAAGTTTTATAAACAAAGCATACTACCATTTACGGCGGTGTACGACCGAAACCAGTTCCAGGTTCTGGGTAAAACCCGGAACTGGTTCCGTGTGAATGGAAAAGGTTATTTGTACTTTCTTTACTGTTATCATTAAAGGTGGACCGGATATCCTAATCGGCATCCGCATCCGCATAATTTTTAATATCCGCATCCGCATCGATGCAAATATTATATCTTAAGACTTAAATCTTAAAATATCTTAAATATCTTATATAACTAGACAATGTACATGACGGTTGGAGAGAGAGAGAGAGAGAGAGAGAGAGAGAGAGAGAGAGAGAGAGAGAGAGAGAGAGAGAGAGAGAGAGAGAGAGAGAGAGAGAGAGAGAGAGAATTAAAAAAAATTCACATATGCCTTGTGTGAGGAGCTACACCTGACCTACACCTCCCTCGTTACGGTAACGGTGATTACCACTTTCTCTTTCACCAAGCGGCGTGCTTCGGGGCTTCAAGCACAGTTACCCGAAAAGCTCCCCACATCCCAGGACACTGTTGAAGCGCTTATCGGTGAGGTCTAGGGTCTCTCTCTCTCTCTCTCTCTTCTCTCTCTCTCTCTCCTCTCTCTCTCTCTCTCTCTCTCTCTCTCTCTCTCTCTCTCTCTCTCTCTCTCTCTCTCTCTCTCTCTCTCTCTGTCTGTCTGTCTGTCTGTCTGTCTGTCTGTGTCTTCTGTCTGTCTGTCTGTCTGTCTGTCTGTCTCTCTCTCTCTCTCTCTCATTTCCTCCCTCTCCCGCTCTCTCTCCATTCCTCTCTCCCTCTCTTTTTTTTTCTTTTTTTTTTACCATTTTTCTTATAGGTTCTACAGTCAAGAGCTTCAGCTGGACTACTGAGAACTATCTTTGACTTTTCAGGAATGTGTAGATTCTTCCTAGCTTAACATACATACACGGGTTACTATTCAAATTTTATATTTCTCTATTTCACTTTTCCACTACTAAATTAATTTACATGTACTTGGACATCATTATGTGTTACTATTCTAATTTTACATTTTATTTTTCACTACTAATAATTTATACAGGATGTATAAACACGTAGGATGGAACACGTGACTCAGCTGATCGGCGTGAGGCCTCACAGCCTAGTCCCTCCTTCCTTCCCCTCCCTGACGTGTTGCCACTTAGCCTTTTACGGTATTGTTTATTACAGCCCTGCTGTTCTCATGTACTGCTTATTTAGTAATAACATGTCCATTAATACCAATTGTGTTGTTATAAGATAATGTAATGCTTTATTATTAGTAAAGATAATGATTAAATCATTCAAAATGTCACCGAGCGGCAACCGCCTGGCATGGTGAAATTACTGGCCGCGCTAATTTTTCTAACTTCATCTCACGTCTAAAGGAAGCTTCAAAAAGCATAAGGATATAGAATATTTTGTGCTTAGAAATACATGTTCTTTCACCTGTATCAATATTTGCAGAAACTCGTGTTACACCCTGTATGTACACATAGTTGAACTTAAGCATCATAGGGTTTACAGGTAGGTACTGTGGATATGGGATTATAACCAGACAGTCACACCTACATAATATTCATGTCTCTTAGTAAAATATTACACATACAGGTTAGGTAGCAACACTGTACGCGATTCGGCATCAGTGCACCGCCCTCCAGGCATACTTGTAATCTTATTCGCTACGCGGCGGTCAGACCCTCAAGACCAGCTCCTCGCTGGTGGTCCCGCGTACCTCTGTTCTCTCTATAATAAACACCTACGGAAGATGCTCACTTCTCCTTCGGGTAGCCTCCCCTCAACCAATCCGGTTAATCACTGCAACTCAAGCAACATGGCGCAGATCGCAGGTATAAGAGAACACAGACAGAAACGCCGGTAGAGACTCCCGCCATTCCCCAGAACACACCGCCGCTTGACGCCACGAGGCATCTCTTCACCACGACACTTTGCTACTTCCCTGGATTATTTCGTCTCCAGCGACGTGTGCTCGTGTGCCTGTGAACAGACGTACGGCGTGTGGATTGTGTATGACGGTAGGGTTCACCAGTGTACCATAAGTGCCGTGTGTGTGTTTCAGTGGGTGCGTCTTCGTACTGGGGCTCTGTTGGTCGTTCGTTGGCTCGCCGCTTGGTACGTGTGACCTTGAAGACAGGTGCAAGAAGAGGGCGGCCCGACAGACCCCCCCTTCCCCCCACCCCGCTCCAACACCACCCCGACACACACACACACACACGCCATATACACACACGCCACACACACGCAACCCACATCTCCCTGTGTTTTTGATATTCCACGTACGGTGGATATCTCTTAGCGTCTCGCTCCCTTCAAAATGTCATTCCCCGCTGTGTCACCCGCGGCTAGCGGCTCGGAGGATGACGAAGAGGAAATCGCTTCCCCACCCTTTGAACCACTGGACACCGCACATTCATCCCCGCTGTCTCCACACGTTGACGCAATATCAAGCTTGCTTCGCTACTTGGAGGAGTCCCGGTTATCAGCTGATAATCGTCGAAAACAGGATGAGGAGGAGAGGTGCCAGCGTGATGAGGAGAGACGATTACGTGACAACGAGGCCAGGAGAAAGGAGGAGGACGCACTGTTTCAAGTCCTTGTCACACTCCTGTCTCTTCCGCAGGCTGCAGCCAGCGTGCGGACGCACGTTCCTGCCTCCTCATCCTCAGTCACGGCTCCCGCGACAACCACCACTGCCCCACTCGCCGCCTCTCCTGTGGGCTGCCACGCCCACCGTTGCGACTTCTGCAGGCAAGCATGTGGCTCACAGCCCACCGACGTTGCTTGCTGATTCGTCCTTCCAAGTCTTCCGGCAGTGGCACCACCTGTGGCAAGATTTCTCCACCATGCTGGATTTACAAAAACTGCCACGACATAAGCAACTCATCCAGCTACGGATACTGTGTCACTGGACGTACAAAGGATCCTAGAGACAGAGGTCTTAGACACCCTACAGTCCCACTTCAAGAGCCAACGCAATGAAGCACTACGCCGTCGAGAACTCCTGTGTTGTAAGCAGGCTGACGGCGAGTCATTCTCCGATCTCTACGTACGATTGAAGAACCTGGCAGAGGAGGTCGACTTGTGTTCTGGTAATGCTATGACGTGCGCGGAGATCCAATTGAAAATGGTTTTACTGATGGGGGTGCGAGATGAAGACCTGATTCAACGCCTTATCTCCCTCGACACAGGCGCCTCTCGCCTAGACGTGGTCACCTGTTGCCGTTCCTTCGAAGCCACCCGCCATACAGCCTCCGCTATATACTCGTCACCAAACCAGCTTCGCGTCATGTCTACCTACAAGAAAGGCAGGCGCCACGACAATACGCCTCATTCACCTCAACAGCCACCTTCAGGTCAGCGCGGGAAGACTCAACACAGAACAACGGTTCCCAGTTCTGTTCACCCCTGCCAATCTTCCGCCGCTGCGTCATGGCCCAAAGTGCCCGGCCGGCGCTGCGTCTTGCTACAACTGTGGGCGTCAAGGTCATTGGGCGGGGACTGCCAAATGTCCCGCCAAAACCGCCCAATGTCGCCTCTGCACCAGAATTGGCCACTACGACAAGTTCTGCCGCAACACGCCTAGTCTCGATGGCCAGGGTGGCGCGTTAAACGTTGGTCGCGCATCATCCACTTCACGGCGTAAATACAGCAACTGTCGTAGCGTAACAGATGTCTCACCTTCAAGTGCCATGACTCCCATCCCGGTCTGCGTTCACCTGGTGCACGGCGAGTCTACTTAATGGCTCCAGATGTTACCAGACACAGGCGCCGACGTCACTGTCATCGGCACGAGACACCTGCAAATGCTTCACATCCCCCTCAGCAGCCTACAACCTCTACCGTCCACTACTACGCTGACAGCGGATGGATCAGAAATGACACCTGCTGTGGGATGTTTTTACGCTACTTTACGGCTCCACGGGAAATCTTGTACTGCCAAGATACAGGTGCACGAGGGTATTCAAACGCCCCTTCTCTCCTATGGGCACTGCATGGAGCTGGCTATAATTTCACCTGCCTTCCCGAAGCTACTATTGGAGGTAAAGCAAGTCAACAGATGCGCTGAGCTGACTCTCCCTCCTACCATGTCCCCGTCAGCTGCACGGGCGCACTTTCTGCGCGAGTTTCCGGACGTGTTACTCTCCAAGGCGGATCTCAAAACGGCTCCTCTGAAACCCATGGTGGGTAAACCCATGAGGATTCACGTGAAGGAGGGAGCCGTACCATTTGCCATTCACACACCGAAGCAGGTTCCCTTCGCTTTCCAGCGTCAAGTTCAGGAGGAACTTGAGTCGATGACACGTCAGGGGATCATCAAGCCTGCCGGTGACGACCCTTCAGAGTGGTGTCACCCGCTAGTCGTCGTGGATAAGGATAAAGGCGTGAGAATCACAGCTGACTTGACGAAACTCAACGCTCAAGTGGCCCGCTCGACATATCCTGCCCCAACTCCATTCACCGCCGTCCGCAGTGTTAACCCGCCAGCACGTTTTTTCACCACAGCGGACGCCTTGTGCGGGTACTAGCAGTTGGAACTACACGAGGACGACCAACACCTGACAACCTTTATCACACCATACGGCCGCTTTCAACACTGCAGAGGCCCCATGGGTTTCTCGGCTACCGCTGACGCTTACTGTCTCCGCGGCGACCTGGCCCTGCAGGGTGTAGATAGCTGCGTTAAGGTGGTTGACGACATTCTCCTCTTCGACGACGACTTCCCCACGCATCTCCAACGTATTCACCAGATGCTCACTAGATGTCGGAAGTACGGGATCACACTTAACAAAGACAAGTTCGTGGTCGCCACCCCTAGTGTGAGTTTCTGCGGGTATAAACTCTCAGCTGAGGGCGTGGCCGCGGATGAGGACAGAGTCAGTGCCATCCGGGACTTCGCGACTCCCGCTAACTTGACTGAGCTCCGCTCATTCATGAGCCTGGTGAACCAGCTGTCAGAGTTCACCCCAGCCATCGCCGCTGCCGCCCAGCCACTCCGCCCCCTGATGAGCCCGAAAAAAACGTTTACGTGGACACCTGATCACGATGAGGCCTTCAGTCATGTCAAGACGGCGCTGCTTCGACCGCCGATTCTCGCTCACTTTGACCCAGCACTTCCAGTTATTCTTCAAAGTGACGCCTCTCACCTCTACGGGCTTGGTTACGCCCTTCTGCAAGACCATGCCCAGGGACGCACATGCCTCGTTCAGTGTGGCTCAAGATTCCTCGCTGACGCCGAGACCCGCTACGCCACCATTGAACTCGAGCTGCTCGCCGCCGCCTGGGCCATGTCGAAGTGCAGGCCTTACTTGATAGGCCTACAGAGCTTCACGTTGATGACGGACCATCGACCCCTGATCCCGATTCTCAAGCAGTACACCTTGGACGCGGTTGAGAACCCTCGCCTCCAACCCCTCAAGGAGAAGGTTTCGCCCTACCTGTTTACGGCCGTGTGGCGTGCTGGGAAGCAGCTCTGTATCCCCGATGCCCTGTCACGAGCCCCAGTTAGCCGCCCCACGCCAGAGGACGAGATGGTGTGCGCCGAAGCCGCAGCACACCTCAGGAGCGTCGTGTCCCTCAACGCCATCAACCAGGATCAAGACCCTTCACACCTCGATCCGCCACACCAAGACGCCGATAGGACGATCCAGGAACTCCGAGCCGCAGCAGCGACGGACCCGTCGTACACCCGCCTACGGGATGCGTGACGTCAGGATTCCCTCCTAATCGGTACACCCTGCACAGCTCTCTACTCCCCTACTGGAAATTCCGTGACTGCCTGTATGCAGACGGGGAGCTGGTCCTGTATGGCCAGAGAATTGTAGTTCCTGCAGCCCACCGCCGCCGCACCGCTCGGCTGCACGACAGTCACCGAGGTGTCGCAGCCACGAAGCGCCGGGCACAGCAGACTGTCTTCTGGCCAGGTATCGATGCCAACATTACCAGCACCGTTCAAGCCTGCGAGCCATGCCAGATCCTACATCCCAGTCAGCAACAGGAACCACTACTGTGCGAGTGCGACGACCACCCCTCCAGGCCTTTCGAGTCCGTCTCCGCAGACTTTTTCTCCGTCGCCGGGAAGTCGTTCCTGGTCATCGCGGACAGACTCTCCGGGTGGCCAGTGGTCGTCCCCTGCGGGGCCGATACTACCGCCACACACACCATACGGCTCTTCTGCTGGTACTTCCGGGAAGTTGGTGTCCCGCCCCGCCTCAGGACTGACGGCGGGCCCCAATTCACCAGCATTGCCTTCCGGAACTTCACGGAGCGCTGGGGTGTCCACCACGCGGTATCTTCGCCGCATTACCCCCAGTCTAATGGCCACGCCGAGGCGGCCGTCAAGTCGGTGAAACACCTCATCCTCAAGACGGCGCCCAACGGCAACATCGACAGTGAAGGCTTCGACAGGGGTCTCCTGGAGCTTCGCAACACCCCTAACTCCACGGGACGATCCCCTGCGATGACACTTTATGGCTACCCGCTCCGCTCCTGTGTCCCTGCCCATCCTGAGTCCTTTTCGGAGAAGTAGCAGGCCCGCACAGAGGACTGTGATCGCCGAGCTGTCGCCCGTGCTGAGCAGGTCAAGGCTCAGTACGACCAGCACGCCCGCCCCCTTCCCAGGCTGTGTGTCGGCCAGACCGTCCGTGTTCAGGACCCGACATCACACCGTTGGGACAAGGTCGGGGTTGTTATGGGCTGCGGCACGACCAAGGACTTCGAGGTGCGTCTTCCTAGTGGGCTCGTCTGATGGCGAAACCGCCGTTTCCTCCGACCCGTTCCAACCCCTAGTGACGACACCCTCCCCCACATCCCTGTGTCCCCTTGCCTCGGACCCAGAAAAACACGTCCCTTTCGTTCACCCCCAGTGACCCCGCGCCGTTCTAAAGAGGCTCAAGGAAAAAGGAGTCCGCTCGAGACTAGCGCTACGAGCGTGAGGGTGGAGGGAGGTGTGATATGTGATTATAACCAGACAGTCACATGTACATAATATTCATGCCTCTTAGTAAAATACTACACATACAGGTTAGGTAGCAACACTGTACGCGATGCGGCAACAGTGCACCTTCCTCCAGACATACTTGCAACCTTAGTCGCTACCCGGCGGTCAGACCCTCAAGACCAGCTCCTCGCTGGTTGTCCTGCGTACCTGTGTTCTCTCTATAATAAACACCTACGGAAGAAGCTCGCTTCTCCTTCGGGTAACCTCCCCTCAACCCCTCCGGTTAATCACTGCAACTCGAGCAACAGGTACTTAATACTATGGCTGCTTTATCCAAGCGTTCACAGCACTCTTGAAGGTCTGAAGTGACGAGTTAGAGTGAAGCTGTGTCTGCTGTACCATGCGGTTCCACATTCTTTTGTAGCGTGGAAGGAAGGAACGCAGAGAGGTCTCCGTCCTGGCAAAAGGGACGATCAGATGATGGTCCCTGGTAGCAGCAGTTCGTGTGGTGTGGCCGTGTGGTCTTGCCCAGGCCTGCCAGATAGCAGCCAGGTACGGGACATGCTGCTTGTGTGTCTTGTAAACGACACACAGTCCTGCTACGTCGCGACGCTGCTGCAAGGGTTGCAAAGGAGGGAGAAGCTGGTATGGCAGAGCCTTCAGACGTATTAACCGTTGTGCTCGGGTCTGTACATTGTCAAGAAAGCTCAGGTACGAAGGGGGGCAGGAAGACCACGTGAGAGGGGCGTACTCCATAAGGGAGCGGCCTTGGGCTGCGTATAAGGTGGTGATCCCTTGGGAGTCAAGAACGTGTGAGACACGCCGGACACAGCTGAGTTTCCAGGCGGCTTTCCTTGCAATGGTTCGGATGTGGTCGGTGAAGGTCAGGACACTATTCACTTCCACCCTATGTATGGAGAGGGACGTCTGCACGACGTCTCTCTCTCTCTCTCTCTCTCTTTCTCTATCTCTCTCTCTCTCTCTCTCTCTCTCTCTCTCTCTCTCTCTCTCTCTCTCTCTCTCTCTCTCTCTCTCTCTCTCTCTCTCTCTCTCTCTCTCTCTCTCTGTCTCTCTCTCTGTCTCTCCCAAACCAAAATATAAAAAACATAAATAATTAAGAAAATAGAAACCTTTTTTTTCGTATGTCTCTGGAAATTTAGTAGGCGACGAGAGAGAGAGAGAGAGAGAGAGAGAGAAGGGAGAGAGAGCGAGAGGGAGAGAGAGAGAGAGAGACCGGAGAGAGGAGAGAGAGAGAGAGAGAGAGAGAGAGAGCGCGAGAGAGAGAGGAGAGAGGAGAGAGACGAGCGACGAGAGCGAGAGAGAGAGAGGAGAGAGAGAGCAGGAGAGGAGAGAGAAGAGATGAGAGGAGAAGAGAGAGAGAGAGGAGTAGAGAGGCATTTTAGCATATAGGCATATATATTACAAAGAGGGAGGCAGTCTAACCATACGTGGAATGCACAAGTATACCATCACTATAGAAAACGGAG
>JACEEZ010009887.1:0-12500 GCA_016584305.1 Chionoecetes opilio | reverse complement strand
AACCCCGCCCCCCCGGGGGGACCAAAAAACGCCCGGGGAGGGAAGGGGTAGGGACACCGAGGCCCGGCGGGAGGGGGGGGAAAAACCCTGGGCCCCCCCGGTCCCCAAACGGGGACAAAAACTTCCCCAAAAGGGGAAACCCCCCAATTGCCCCACCCACCCACAGAAGCGGTGGGCAAAAAAAGGGGGAAGGCCCAACCCCCTAAAGCCCCGGGAAAAACAACCCCCTTTGCGCCCCCGCCCCCGCCAGGGCCCCGGGCCCATTTAATGCGAGAAAGTCCCCGGCCGGACGGGGCGGTCACCAGCCAAAAGGCCCCAAAAAAAACAGGAGGGAAATCAAGGGGCCGTTCAAAGAAGCGGCGGCTTTCTGAACCGGGCCCAAGGGAAAAAAGACCACTCTGGGACCCTCCGGGGGCCCACCCCCACAGCGGGACAGGCCCCCAAAAAACACAGTGAGGGGGCCCAGAAGGGGGGAAAAGGGGGAAACCAGAGCGACCCTGGTGGCGGCCCAAAGGGGGGAAAGACATTTATCCCCGGAGCGAAAACCCCGGGGAATGGGAACCCCTCGTACGGGAAAAAGGACCCGCACCCGGTTTAAATCCCACCCAAGCCCCGGGAGCCCCCCCCCACCCTCCCCCGAAAAAGGCAAACCCGGGTTTTGGGGGGGGCCCTCCCCCCCCCCGCCGGGGGGCAAAAGGAGGGCCCCCCCCGCCCCTTGCGGGGCCCCCCCCAAAAGAGGGGGGGGGGGGGGCGGGGGACCTGGGGGGGGGGGGGGGGGGCCAACAGGGGGGGGGGGGGGGGGGGGGGGGGGGGGACAAGGCGAGACACCGTAAGCGGGAAAAGGCTGGGGAAAAAGACCCTGAAGCAAAAGGGGCCCCAATTTCCGGAAAAGAACCTGGAGTGAGACACCCCCGGCAGGCGCACGAAAAAGGCCCCCCATGCCCCAAAAAGGGCCAAGCCCGGGCCCGCGACGGCCCCGTGTCAAGAGGGGGGCCCCCGAAGCGGAACCAAAGCGGACGCCCAGCCCCCCACAGACAGCAGAAGCGAGGCCAAGGCTGGGAATGCGCCAAACCCAAGGGGGGGAAAAGCCACCTGGCCACCCGTTTCACATTCTGGCAAAAAGCAAGGGGAAAGGGAAACGACCCAAACACCGGGCCCCCAAGCAAACAAGTCGGAGGGGGGAAACACCCCAAAAAAGGAAAGGGGCGAGGGGGAAAACGCAAAGTGGAAGGCCCCCGCAGCGGGAAAAAAAGGGGGGAGGAAAAAACCCCCAACCGGGGGGAAAAAAACAGGAAGCAGGGGAAAAGGGGGAAGACCACCCCAACCGCCCCCCTCCCCCCGGGGGCCCGGGGAAAGGCCCCCAAAAAACCCCCTCCCCCGGTTTTGAGCAAACCCAGTAGAAATCCCGAAGCCCCCCAAAGGGGCGCAGAAGCAAAACCCCCGGCCCGGGGGGAGGGACGGGAAAAGAGATGACCTGTTGGGCCCAAATCGAGGCGGGGAAAAAAAACAAAAAAAGGTTCCCCGGGGCTTTAAAAGGAAAAAAACCCAAAACACCAGTAAGGGTTGTTCACAGAGGGCCATCCCCCCAACCCCCTCCAGGGAACGGGAGGGGAAGGAGGGGGAAGGTCCGGGGAAAAGCCCCCCCCGAACCCGGGGCAGCGAAGTCTCTAAACCCAAAAAAAAGGCCCCGGCCCGGAAAACCCCGGGGGAGGGGGGGGGGGCAGAAGAAAAAACCCCATAAACCCCAACCAAATATCAAACCATGACCGCGGCGACCGGGAAAAGGGAAACAAGGCAGCAGGGCCGGGGGAAAACGGGGGGAGCCCAAAGGGGCGGTGAGGGGCGAGAAAAAGAGGTGAGAACCCAAAGTGAGACGGGGGGAGGGGCGAAAAAGCCCCAGGCCAAGAGGGGAAACCCCGAGCCCCCCTCTGGCCAGGAAAGGGCGTAAAATGGTGGCGGCCGGGGGCGAGACCCCCAAGGGGCCCCCGGAAACCCCAAAACCCCTAAGGACACAAAAAGGGCCCCGGGCCGGGGGGAAAGGGAGGGCAAAACGCCCCCCGGAAAACACGACCCTCAGCCAGCAACGCCCGAAAGGGAAAACCCTTCAGGACGGGGTAGAGGGCTGACCGGGGGCACGGGGCAAAACGAGGGGCAGAGGGTGGGGGCACCCGGGGCGTGAAGGCCCCCGAGCAGCCCCGGGGTTCTCAGAGAAAACCCACCCAAAAAAAGGGGGCAAAACCGGGGGAGGGAAGGGAGAAACCGCAGAAAGAAAAAAGCCCCCCCCCACAAGCAGAGAAGGGAAACCCCCTCCGGGAAAGGGGGGGGCGAGCCACGAACCGCCCCCAAAAACCCTGCCCCGCCCCCAGCGCAAACGGAGAGGGGGGGGGGGGGGGGAAAGGGGGGGGGGAGGGGGAGGGGGGGGGGGCCCCAAAAGGGGTAAGGAAAAAAGGAGTTTAGGTAGGGAAAAAACCACGAAAGACCCCAAAGCACCGGGGCCCCCTCCCCCCCAACCCGACCCAAAAACCCCCCCCCCAAAAGGGGGGGGCGGGGGGGGAAAATGGCGGGGGGGGGGAAGGGGCCTTTCCCCTGACGGGAAAAAAAAGCCTCCCCGCCCGGGGCGCGGCAAGCCAGAACCCCGCAAGGGGAAACGCCCGGGGCCCCGTCCGGCCCTTGGGGGGTTCCCCCCGGGGGGGGGGTGGGGTGTTGGGGTGTGCGACGCCCCCGCAATGCTCCCGGGGACCGCACAAGCGACAAATCCATCCGCCGCCCGCTGGGGTTCCCCATGGCAAGCCAAAGGGAAACGCCCCCCGACGCCCCCTCCCAGCCCTTTGGGGGGGTCCGGGCGGGGGTGGGGGGGGGCTTTTGCGACCCCCCCTGCGACGCTCCCCGGGGACCAGCACAAAACGACAAATCCAAACCCCCCGCCCGTGGGTTTAAAATTTGGGAAAACCCAAAAGGGAAACGCCCGACCCCCGGCCCCCCCCGGGCCCTTGGGGGGGTTTCCCGGGGGGGGGTGGGGGGGTGGTGTGCGAAGCCAGCGACGCTCCGGGGCCCCGCATGAGCGAAAGAAAATTTATCCCCCCGCCCGCTGGGTCCACCCTGGCCCAAACCAATGGGGGGAAAAAACCCCACAACCCGTTCCGGCCCCCTTTGGTTTTGGGTCCGAGCGGGGGGGGGGGTTGCCGGGGCGACGGGCCCGCGAAAGGGTCCCGGGGACCAGGGAAAAGAGCGACCCAAAACCATCGCCCCCCCGCTGGGTCCACGTGGCGGCCAGGAAACGCCCCCCACGCCCCGACCCGGCCCTTAGGAGGGGGTTCCCCGGGGGGGGGGGGGGTTGGGGGGGGTTTGGGTGTGCGAAAGCCCCCCGACCCCCCCAGGCACCCCAAACACTGCGACCGGAAACCCCCCGAACGAAAAAGCCAAACCCCAGGGGGAAAAACGTTGGGGAAATCTCCTGGGGCCCGACATTTAGAAAAAGTTAAAGGGCACAAATGTTTTGCTTAAAAATAAATTCCTCTATTTGTACAACCCGGAAAGTCGCGGGGAATTTTTTGGTACGAGAAACAGGGGGATTGGGGCGTTTACGGGGTACCATGGGTGATTTTTTTCCCCTTGATAATCTCTTATTTTGTAAATGGTCTTCCCCGCCATTTGGGGGGGAAGCAACCACCCCGGGGGGGGCGGGTCACAAAACCCCGGCAACACCCCCATAACCCCTCACGGCTGGATGGAAAAGGGCTTGGGGTTTTTTTTAAAAAAGGAAAAAAAGGGCCCGGGCCCTTATACCTTCAGTTGAGGTGGGGGTTAGGGCAGCTACCCGCCCGGGGTGGTGAAGCGAGATTGGGTTTTTCGGTCAGGGTCTCGGTTTTAGGTTTCCAGCCTTCACCACTCGGCCCATTTACCCCAAATAAATCCCCCACGAGTTTTAGGAGGGTAGGGTTTAAGGCCCTAATTTTATTTATAACTTGCCCGTTCAGTTTTTGAGCGGGAAAAATCAATATATACTCAAATTTAGAGTTTTTTTTATGTATATTGCGTTTTCCACAACCCGCCTCGGGCAGTTGCCCGGTTTTTTTTAAGGGTCAACGTTTTTTAAAAGTCATCAATCGCCCGCAGAATGCCAAAAGTGCCCAAACAGCTGTTTTTTGGGGAAATCCCCTAGGTTTGTGAAAAACCGGAAAAATTTACCCCTCGGGAAAGTACCCCTGGGGAAAAGCCGGAAAAAGGAAACACACCTCCGCCCCCCCAAAAAAAAAATGGGGGCCCCAGAAAAAGGGTGAGTGGCCCCCCCGGCCGCCCCCCCCCCCCGGAAATGGGAAACCCGGGGCCAAAACATATAGAGCACATATAACAACATTTTGTTTAAAATATAAACAAAAGCCCATTTAAAAACCCCCTAGCATATGCCCCAAAGGAGGATGGGCTGGGCGGGCCCCGGTCCCCGTGGCAACCAGAATGCCCCCCCCCGGGAAAACCCCGCCCGGGGGACACAAGGCGGAGGCGCAGGTGTAGCCCCGGCCCCCCAGAAAGGGACCACGGAAGGGCCCCTTCGCCACCCCCAAGGCAAAGCCAAAAAAAGGGGGGAGACAAAAACACCGGCTAGAAAAAATTGGGGGGGACCCTTTCGGCCCCCCCCAAAGGGGGAAAAAAAAGAGGGGAAGGGGGGCCCTCGCCCTTGGGCCCCCCCGAAAAAAACCCAAAGAAAATTTCCGGGGGGGCAAAAAATGAAAAGGGATTAAAAATAAAAACCCCCAAACCCCCTTTCCATCTAAAACACAAGAAAGCAAGCAGTTGGCCCCCAAAATATTACAGACCAGAGTGCAACAAAACGGTTTTTAGAAAAAGGCAGGTAGGTTTTGACCCCCAAAAAGATGGGAAAATCAGAATGAATGTCAGGGGGGTCGCAGGGCGGGGGGCCCGGCGATGCCGGGGCCACGTGACTGCCAGGGGTTTTGTTCTTCTTCTTAGTAGTTTTGTTATTTTCCCCCAAGGGTTTAGCTTTTAGTGCAGCCTTTGGATTTACCGATGGGGATAAAAGGGTTTCCCGGGGTTACCCAAAGGGTTTCCCTGGGTGGCGATAATCCTAAACTGTTAGTAGTGCACTAGCTATAAGGGGGCCCAAAAAAATTATATATATTTTACTGCGTTTTTTACCAAAGCAGCGACTTTTTAATGGAAAAATTTGATGGGGGGGGAAACGAATTGGAAAACTATTATTTAATTATTTATTTACTTTTGGGAAAAAATTTAAATTGCACATTTTTTGTCAACGTTTAAAGCAAACCAAACTGAAAACTCCTCTCTCTTCTCTCTCCTCTCTCTCTCTCTCCTCTCTCTCTCTCTCTCTCTCTCTCTTTCCCCACCTATTTACCTCTCTCTTATCCTTTTTTCTTTTCCCAAACTCTCTCTTCTCTCTCTCTCTCCTTCCCCCTCTCTCTCTCTCTCCCTCTCTCTCTCCTCTCTCTCCTCTCTCTCTCTTTCTTCTTATCTCTCTCTCTCTCCCCTCTCTTTTTTCCCCCCTCTCTCTCCTCTCTCTCCCTCTCCTTCTCTTTTCTCTCTCTCTCTTCTCTTCTTTTCCTCTCTCTCTCTTTTCCTCTCCTCCCCTTCTCTCTCTCCACCTTTTTTACCCCAAATTTTTCCCTTCTCACTTATTTTCTCTCTTTCCCCAAACCCTTTATTCACTTTTTTCTTTTCCCCTTTTTCTCTCTTTCCCCCACCTCTTTATTTTCCCCTTTTCCCTTCTCATTTTCTTCATTTGTCCAGGGGCTTATTTAAATGTTGCATTAGATTTTTGAAAAAAATCAAATGTGGAATATACTTTAAAACATAACAAAACACAATATAAAACCCCCCTATAAAACGCAGTGACTTTCCTCAATTACTTTTAAAATGTTTTGCAAATCAAACATAATTACATCTTTTAAATTGTCTTTTCATTATCAAAATTTATATTTATTAACATAAAGGTAGTTTTGGAAATTTTAAGGATAATTCCCCCAGTCTCGTCCCGTCGGCTTCTATAAAAAACGTGCGAATGCGTGCTCCTGTCGGGTTTAAGTCAGGTAGGGGGGTTTTTGGGGCTGGGGGGGTTTTGCCCCCGCGCTCCCTCTTCTTGTTGGGGTTTGTTTTTAGTGGTGGGGAAAATTTACTTAGCTTAACTTAACTTGCAAAATGGCACCCCTGCTGCGGCCCCCTACCCCAGGCGTCCTGCGAGGGTTGTCTCGGGCGCCACGCCCAAAAAAAGGTTTGTCTTTTCGGGGGCCCTTTGGGGGAAAAGCTCATAGTCGGGCACTCCCCAAACCGACGCCCCGTTTGGGGGGGGGAGGGGGGAGGGGGTAGCTGCGCCAAGGCGGAGGGCGCCCACAGTGATGTTGACTCCCCTCGGAAAAGGGGTGGGAATTGGTCCAAACCCTGGGCAGCCAGGGGGGGAAGGGCGTCAGCCCGCACCTGACGGGGGGCCCGAAAGGGGGCCGAGGTTTTAAAAACCCTTTTTAGGAGGCTTTTGCCCAAACCCCTACCTTTGGGCCCTGTTGCCCTGCAGGGGACCCCGCCGGGGGCCCGGGAGAAGGGTGTCAGGGCCCCAACCCGTAGGGGGGGAAAACGGCCTGACCCCAAAATCAACGCCCCCCAACCCAAAAGGGTGTTTGGGGGCCCGGCTAGGGCCGGGGGCCCCCCCAGCCCCGGCTTTGGGGTTTCTTTACCCCCTGAGAGACACACCCAAAGGTGTGTTTCTCGCGGCGCCCCTGCACGGGCCCCCTCCACACTTTCTCAGCCCGGAGTCACGCCCGCCGGGCCTTCCCCCGGGCCCCAAGGGCGAGTACCCCCCCCCTCCTGTCGGGCAGTATGTGGAGGGTTGCTGGGGGACAATTCGATGCGTGGGGGCGTGGTGAAGGGGGCCTTCTGGCCCGCCCCGGGGGACGTCCCCCGGGACGAAGTGGAACTTTAGGCCCTTCCCCTGGGCTGAGATGGAAAAAGGGGTTTTTGGGCGTTGGTTTCCCCCCCCCCTTTCCCCCGCTAAAGGGAAAACCCTCATTTACCCTCATCCCTCCTTCCCTCCACCTCCCACCACCGCCCCCCTTTTTCCCGCAAACCTTTTCCACCGATGATGATGATACTGGAGCTGAGGAAAGTGAAAGGGACGGGTGAGGGCCCGTGACCCCCCCCCCCCCCCCGCCGCCCTCCGCCCGGGAAGGGTCAAGGTTTCCCCCAATTGGGAAAAATTCGGGGCCTCCGTGGACAGGAGACCTGAGACCCCCCGGCATAGTGGAGGGGGGACCCTTTACCCATCTCCTGCAGAAGACGCTGGGCGCCGGACCTTTGAGTGGGGGGATAAGAGATACTCTTTAATAATTGGGTTTTAACGAATAGCCCCTGCCGGGGGAAATAAAAATTTTTTTATTATTATATTATTATTACTCTCTTCTCTCCTCTCTCTCTCTCTCTCTCTCTCTCCCCTCTCTTTTCTCTCTCTCTCTCTCTCCTTTTCTCTCTCCTCTCTCTCCTTCCTTTTCCCGCTCTCTCTCTCCCCTCTCTCTCTCTCTCTCCCTTTTCTCTTTTTCTCTTTCTCTCCCCTTTTTTTTTTTTCCTCTTTTCTTCTCCCTCCTCCTCACCTTATCCTCCCCGAAGGGGAGAAAAAAAAAATTTAAAGGGGGGAAAAAAGGGAAAAGGGAAAGGGGGAAAAGAGAGGAAAAGGGAGAGAGAGAGAGACGGGGGAGAGAGAGAGAGGGGCGAGAGATGAGAGAGAGAGAGGGGAGAGGAAAGGGAAAGGAAGGATGAGAGAGAGAGGGGGGAGGAGAAGAAGGGGGGGGGGTAAAGACAAAGGAAAGGAGAGAGAGAGAGACGGAGAAGGGGGGCGAGAGAGAAGAGATAAAATTTTGAAGAGGAGAAAGGGAAGAGAAAAGTAAAATTTTTAATTAAAAAATAATAATAATAAAATTTTTTCCACCGGGGGAAAATGGGTTTTTCGGGTTTCCCTACCCAAATTTGTTTCAAAATAAAGCTACTAAATTTAAAAAAACACAGTTTTCTTTATTTTAAAAAAAATTAAAAATATAAAAATTATAAAATTGAAAAAAATTGGGAAAAAAAATCGATATTAAAATATTAAAAAGAAATGCTAATAAAAAGTAAAGGAAAAAAAAGCTATTAAAAAAAAAACAAATATATAAGTAAAATCATTCTAAAAGGTACAATAGGTTCTATTAAGAATTTACTATTGTATATTAAAGAAAAATTTCTATACTAAAATTCATTTCCATCCGAAGTACAAGTTTGAGTTTAGTTTGAAAGACTGTAGGGTGTTAGCATCTTTAACTAGCGACGGGAGGCTGTTCCATAACCTGGGGCCCCTTACAGAGAGAGATCTGGCCCCATGTCTGTGTTGACTTAGGGACGTACAGGTGATCTCGCTGTGTTGGGGGTGTCCCAGTAACGTCCCTACATTTGGGAAAAGTCAGATTAGGATATAGATGGGTCATATTACTTGAACATAGTGACCCTGGGGGTCGTGAGTTTTTTGGTCTTAACATCAGCCATTGTAGTTCTTTCAAAATTGGAGTCACGTGATCGAAATTTCCTGGCTTTACCATCTACTACTTTTAACCGGATAAAACACTTTGAGTATATAAAATAACCCCGATATATATCAACTCTACCTACACTCAATCAATTAAGACAAACTGTAAAAAACAGTACCTGGTCAGATTTCGAACCCTTGATAGGGCGTCCTGTGTGACAAAGGGGAGATAAGCCCCTATCAAGGGTTCGATCCAACCAGGTACTGTAATTGGGTTTTCTTAATTGAAAAAAATGAGTTGGGTATAATGGCCGCGATAGAGTAAAGTCATTTGGACCCCCTACCGAGATGGACGTTGGGGTAATGATATGTAGGGGTGCGTATCATTCATTACCTTTTAACGTCCGTGTGGGTGAGTGAGCTAAGACGCCCTATCAAGGGTTTTGAATCGATAGGTAATGTTAGACAGTTTGTCTTATTTTATAAATTTTTTATAATCATTATTATATTTGTTTTATAATTATTTTGATTATTATTATTATTATCATCATCATTAGTAGTAGTAGTAGTAGTAGTAGTAGTAGAAGTAGTAGTATAGTTGGACCGGCTTGGTGCTTCGGCGACAGTTCCCATCGGCGACAGTTCCATAAACCAAACTGGCAGTCTGGGTGGGGTTGCCTGAGTCCTCCATTACATCTGTTTACAGTGGTGCCACATTCTCGAACGCCTACCCGCGCCTCCCCCTCTCTCTCTCTCTCTCTCTCTCTTCTCTCTCTCTCTCTCTCGCTCTCGCTCTCGCTCTCGCTCTTGCTCTCGCTCTCGCTCTCTCTCTCTCTCTCTCTCTCTCTCTCTCTCTCCCCTCTCTCTCTTCTCATTCACACACACACACAAACCACACTGGTTATATAGTGGTTATATTGGCTAATGGTCCCTAATTGGCTAAATAATATTGGTCTGCATTTGTTGTCTGTTTTAAGGATGAAAGCAATGAATGATATACGACTTGCGATGGGTCGCTGTGTCGGATGCTGCCGAATTATAGTTTTTGTATATATCCTAAAATAACTTATACCATGAACCTGTAATTCACGAATACTTTACAAAGACTCTACGATATTAATATTCATTAATTATTTTCTTATTTGTATTCATGGTATTATATCCCTTCATATGAATATAATCTTACATATATATTTATATGTAATTTCGCGTCGTCGGATGCAACCTCCACAGTCGAGTGTTGACAGTCACTAGAGTTTAATGTATTTTATTTTCCTAGGAAATTGGCATATTTTTAGTTGTATTCCCTTACATTATCTATACATATAATTTTGACATTATATACCCACCTTGACTATGGTGAAAGCCATTTAAGAGTGACATAACCATTATTTTAGCAACACTGGAAAATACATTTGCCAAGTTTCTCCATCGTTATATAAATGTCTTAAAAATTTAAGTTTACTGTCTTTCATATTGTATAATATTTACATTAGAATTGTATCAATACGTGTATATCCTTTTGTAATGCCTTTTACAAATATCACAAAATAATGGATAAATAAGGGTAGTGGGGGGGTAGGCCCTATAGTTGTCGCGGTAGTGAAGGTGTTGTGGTGGTGATGGTACAATTGGTACCAGTACTATAAGTGGTGGTGTAGGAGGTGCTGGCAGTGCAGGTTGGTGGTGGGTAACGCCCTGGAGATAAAAGGGCTACGCCCAGTAGGTTAGTAGGGGCCTCACGGGCCTCTGCAAGTGTGTTCTGAGGTGTTAATGATCCGGGTACGGCCATATTACACAGGTATTTGGGAGTTAGAGTCTCTTTTCCCCCTCCTTTTCCCGTCCTCCTTTTTCCGATCATCAACCTTTTCAGCATTCGAAGTCAAAAGATAAACTTTTTCCTATATTTATTTAATTTCCTATTCCCTCCTCTTCCCACTCCTCCCCCTCCTCCTCCTCCTCCTCCTCCTCCTCCTCCTCCTCCTTCAAGATATGAATGTCAAATTAGAATGAGTTGAAAGAAGAGCGATTCCAAACTGATTCCATCTCTGGGAATTCATCCTATGATGCGAGGTAGCAACAATTTAATATGTTTTCCTTATATTTTAAGGACTCGTAGGAATCCGTGGTGACTCGAAATACATTTTGATATACATTTCATTAATCAATTCGATATCATAAATCACGGGAACCTCTTTGAGCTCTCTCCCCAAGTGACGACAAGAAACAAACAGTTTAAAACTTAATGGATAGCGTTTCATCCAAATCTTCGAGATAGAAAAAACAAATATCAGGTTAGTCAACCGGTGGAACAAATTCCCACCTAATGTTGTTGAAGCCAGCCCAATAACTACACCTAAAAATATACTACAAACGTGTATTTAAAAATGAATGGGTTTTGATATTGCCACGCGAGTTATCTTAATAACATCCCCTGGATTGATTAGTGTTAGCGGTAGTTATAGTTAGCATACTACATTCTCCTCATTTCTTTTCCAATATTTCTATGTTAATATCCTCCAGAGGTGGTGGTATTTTTTTGCAACTGTTTTCTTATCTCTTACATGTAGTTTGTAAGTAGTATGTAGTTCATCATCATCATCACCTTTGTTATATACTAAAGAGTCTCCTGGAATTTGTTCTTTCTATGTATTACTATATATTTATCTCCATCCCCAAAACATCTTCCCACCCCGATGCAATGTCTGAAGCAGTACTCAAGAACCTGTAAAGTCTGCAGTTAAATCAGAATAAAAGGTGTTTTGCGTTTTTTCTTACATGAAAACAACTTTTACTACTAACGTGAGCCAAGAACGACGGACGCATCTAATGGTCATGACTGAAGATGTGATTGAGTAGCAAAACATGAGGCAAGATGAGAAAACTGATTATAAAAAAAATGGATTACCATACCGATCAGTTTATGATACATATGATAAATCTTAGAGGACTATGAAAGGAGAGAGAGAGGAGAGAGAGAGGAGAGACGAGAGAGAGAAGAGAGGAGAGGGGAGAGAGAGAGGAGAGAGAGAGAGAGAGAGAGAGAGAGGAGACGGGGAGATGGGGAGAGAGAGAGAGAGACATAAATATATATGAGAAAAGAGATTATAATATAGATTAAAGAGAGATGAGAGAGAAAAGAGAGAGATAGAGAGAGAAAGAGAAAAAAACCAAATGGTGATCATACACAACTATAATTTTGCATGCATGCGTTTACAAAGCTTAATAATATAGATTTGATACAGATGTCTCCCGTTATCACACACACACACACACACTTACAGTGTGCTACGGTGGTAAAGTTTTTAATATGTCCCTTTACATGCGCATGTTCGAGACTCGCCTACGATTCGAATTGTTTCCCTTGAAACGAAAGCAGTTATTATACCCTTTGGACAAGGGAATGAGTTTTGTTCTGAGTGAGGTCCCAGCTTACCCAAAAATCGGCCTCAATGAGTTACAGTTTGTTCTGGTGAGGGTAACAGCTGGCGGTCGTGTGTCCAGGGCTTGATCAAGCCTGCAGGTAAATGACACACACACACCACACAAACACACAACACTAATTTAATGGTAATGCGCCGGTCGTAATGGTTCTAAGCTTCGAAGCTTGCTCGGGTTCAGTGTGTTTTGTTTTTGTTTGTGCTAATATATGATGGTAGTGGGACATGTGATATGTACAGACCCAGTCATCCTCAGAATTTGGTCTCCAGGAACTCTAAGCTCCTTTCGGGAGGTGATTGTTAGCGATCACGAGTCGTGTGTTATTAAGTCCTAAGGTAATGGTGAACTACAGACACACACCACACACCCACACCAATACACCGTCTCGATGGTCGAGTGGATAAGAGCGTTGGCGCGCCATTCTGTGGTTAGCCGGTTGAAATCCTCCCTGCTCCCGGGATTTTTCACTGACAAATTCAGGCGGTTACTATCCCCTTTTTATGAAGATGGTGTGTGTGTGTTTTAGGTCCATGTTGCCAAAGGG
>JACEEZ010009886.1:0-16759 GCA_016584305.1 Chionoecetes opilio | reverse complement strand
AAAACATAAAAACGCTTTCAATAACCGTTATATCCCAAATAAAAAACCTCTTATCTTCTATTTTTAAAAGTTAATGTAATGTAGCTACTTATGGTGCAAATTATTCTAAAAAGAGGATTTTATACTTCAATTTGTAGGAAAACACTATATATCACTGATAACTAGCTAAAATCATTCAAAACACTACATTTTATGGGTTTATAGCAATATAATAAGTAAAACTACTTGTATATATACAATAACGCTACAGTTTAGAAGAAACTATGAAAAACGCTTGCAATAAACCGTTATATCACAATATATAACCTCTAACTCTTCTATTTAATAGCTTAATGTTATGTAAGCTACTTATAGGTGCAAATTATTCTAAAAAGAGGATTTTATACATCAATTTGTAGGAAAACAGCTATATATCACCGATAAATAGCTAATATCATTGAAAACACTACATTTTATGGGTTTATAGCAATATAATAAGTAAAACTACTTGTATATATACAATAACGCTACAGTTTAGAAGAAACTATGAAAAACGCAAGCAATATACCGTTATATCACAATAAATAACCTCTTACTCTTTTATTTAATAGCTTAATGTAATGTAAGCTACTTATAGGTGCAAATTATTCTAAAAAGAGGATTTTATACTTCAATTTGTAGGAAAAAAGCTATATATCACCGATAAATAGCTAATATCATTGAAAACACTACATTTTATGGGTTTATAGCAATCTGATAAGTAAAACTACTTGTATATATACAATAACGCTACAGTTTACAAGAATTTATGAAAAACGCTTGCTATATACCTTTATATCACATAATAACCTCTTACTCTTCCATTTATTAGCTTAATGTAATGTAAGCTACTATAGGTGCAAATTATTCTAAAAGAGGATTTTATACTTCAATTTGTAGGAAAACAGCTATATTCACTGATAACTAGCTAAAATCATTGAAAACACTACATTTTATGGCTTTATAGCAATAATAAGTAAAACTATTTGTATATATAAAAATAACGCTACAGTTTAGAAGAAGCTATGAAAAACGCTTGCAATATACCGTTATATCCACAATAAATAACCTCTTACTCTTCTATTTATAGCTTAAGTAATGTAAGCTACTTATAAGTGCAAATTATTCTAAAAAGAGGATTTTTTTACTTCAATTTGTAGGGAACAGCTATATATCACTGAAAACTAGCTAAAATCATTCAAAACACTACATTTTATGGGTTTATAGCAATATAATAAGTATAACTACTTGTATATATACAATAACGCTACAGTTTAGAAGAAACTATGAAAAACGGAAGCAATATACCGTTATATCACAATAAATAACCTCCTCCTCTTTTATTTAATAGCTTAATGTAATGTAAGCTACTTATAGGTGCAAATTATTCTAAAAAGAGGATTTTATACTTCAATTTGTAGGAAGACAGCTATATATCACCAATAAATAGCTAATATCATTGAAAACACTACATTTTATAGGTTTATAGCAATCTGATAAGTAAAACTACTTGTATATATACAATAACGCTACAGTTTACAAGAAACTATGAAAAACGCTTGCTATATACCTTTATATCACAATAAATAACCTCTTACTCTTCCATTTATTAGCTTAATGTAATGTAAGCTACTTATAGGTGCAAATTATTCTAAAAAAAGGATTTTATACTTCAATTTGTAGGAGAACAGCTATATATCACCGATAAATATTTAATATCATTGAAAACACTACATTTTATGGGTTTATAGCAATCTGATAAGTAAAACTACTTGTATATATACAATAACGCTACAGTTTACAAGAAACTATGAAAAACGCTTGGAATATACCGTTATATCACAGTAAATTTCCTCTTACTCTTCTATTTATTAGCTTAATGTAATGTAAGCTACTTATAGGTGCAAATTATTCTAAAAAGAGGATTTTATACTTCAATTTGTAGGAAGACAGCTATATATCACCAATAAATAGCTAATATCATTGAAAACACTACATTTTATAGGTTTATAGCAATATGATAAGTAAAACTACTTGTATATATACAATAACGCTACATTTTACAAGAAACTATGACAAACGCTTGCAATATACCGTTATATCACAATAAATAACCTCTTACTCTTCTATTTATTAGTTAACTGTAATGTAAGCTACTTATAGGTGCAAATTATTCTAAAAAAAGGATTGTATACTTCAATTTGTAGGAAAACAGCTATATATCACCGATAAATATTTAATATCATTGAAAACACTACATTTTATGGGTTTATAGCAATCTGATAAGTAAAACTACTTGTATATATACAATAACGCTACAGTTTACAAGAAACTATGAAAAACGCTTGGAATATACCGTTATATCACAGTAAATTTCCTCTTACTCTTCTATTTATTAGCTTAATGTAATGTAAGCTACTTATAGGTGCAAATTATTCTAAAAAGAGGATTTTATACTTCAATTTGTAGGAAAACAGCTATATATCACTGATAACTAGCTAAAATCATTGAAAACACTACATTTTATGGCTTTATAGCAATATAATAAGTAAAACTATTTGTATATATAAAATAACGCTACAGTTTAGAAGAAACTATGAAAAACTTTTGCAATATACCGTTATATCACAATAAATAACCTCTTACTCTTCTATTTAATAGCTTAATGTATTGTAAGCTACTTATAGGTGCAAATTATTCTATAAAGAGGATTTTATACTTCAATTTGTAGGAAAACAGCTATATATCACCGATAATTAGCCAATATCATTGAAAACACTACATTTTATGGGTTTATAGCAATATCATAAGTAAAACTACTTGTATATATAAAATAACGGTACAGTTTACAAGAAACTATGAAAAACGCTTGCAATATAGCGTTATATCACAATAAATAACCTCTTACTGATCTATTTAATAGCTTAATGTAATGTAAGCTACTTATATTTGCAAATTATTCAAAAAAAAGGATTTTATACTTCAATTTGTAGGAAAACAGCTATATATCACTGATAACTAGCTAAAATAATTGAAAACACTACATTTTATGGGTTTATAGCAATATAATAAGTAAAAAACTTGTATATATACAATAACGCTACAGCTTACAAGAAACTATGAAAAACGCTTGCAATAAACCGTTATATCACAATAAATAACCTCTTACTCTTCTATTTAATAGCTTAATGTAATGTAAGCAACTTATAGGTGCAAATTATTCTAAAAAGAGGATTTTATACTTCATTTGTAGGAAAACAGCTATATATCACGATAAATACCTAATATCATTGAAAACACTACATTTATGGGTTTATAGCAATATGATAAGTAAAACTACTTGTAATATACAATAACGCTACAGTTTACAAGAAACTATGAAAAACGCTTTGCAATATACCGTTATATCACAATAAATAACCTCTACTCTCTATTTAATAGCTTAATGTAATGTAAGTACTTATAGGTGCAAATTATTCTAAAAAGAGGATTTTAGACTCAATTTGTAGGAAAACAGATATATAACACTGATAACTAGGTTAAAATCATTGAAAAACACTACATTTATGGGTTTATAGCAATATGATAAGTAAAACAACTTTTATATATACAATAACGCTACAGTTACAAGAAAACTATGAAAAAACGTTTGCAATTACCGTTATATCACAATAAATAACCTCTTACTCTTTATTTAATAGCTTAATGTAATGTAAGCTACTTATAGGTGCAAATTATTCTAAAAAAGATTTTATACCTCAATTTGTAGGAAAACAGCTATATATCATGATAACTAGCTAATATCATTGAAAACACTACATTAATGGGCTAATATAGCAATATAGATAAGAAAACTACTTGTATATAGACAATAACGCTACAGTTTACAAGAAACTATGAAAACGCTTGAAATAACCGTTTATATCACAATAAATTTCTCCTTACTCTTCTATTTAATAGCTTAATGTAATGTAAGCTACTTATAGGGCAAATTATTCTAAAAAGAGGATTTTATACTTCAATTTGTAGGAAAAACAGATATATAACACTGATAACTAGTAAAATCATTGAAAACATACATTATTGGGTTTTATAGCAATATAATCAGTAAAACTACTTGTATATATACAATAACGCTACAGTTTACAAGAACTATGAAAAACGCTGCAATATACCGTTATATCACAATAAATAACCCTTACCTTCTATTTAATAGCTTAATGTAATGTAAGCTACTTATAGGTGCAAATTATTCTAAAAAGAGGATTTTTTACTTCAATTTGTAGGGAAACAGCTATATATCACTGATAACTAGCTAAACTCATTCAAAACACTACATTTATGGGTTTATAGCAATATAATAAGTAAAAAATACTTGTATATATACATAACGCTACAGTTTAGAAGAAACTATGAAAAATGCTGCAATATACCGTTATATCACAATAAATAACCTCTACTCTTCTATTTAATAGCTTAATGTAATGTAAGCTACTATAGGTGCAAATTATTCTAAAAAGAGGATTTTTATACTTCAATTTGTAGGAAAACGCTATATATCACCGATAAATAGTAATATCATGAAAACACTACATTTTATGGGTTTATAGCAATATGATAAGTAAAACTACTTGTATATATACAATAACGCTACAGTTTACAAGAAACTATGAAAAACGCTTGCAATATACCGTTTTATCACAATAAATTTCCTCCTACTCTTCTATTTAATAGCTTAATGTAATGTAAGCAACTTATAGGTGCAAATTATTCTAAAAAGAGGATTTTTTACTTTAATTTGTAGGGAAACAGCTATATATCACTGATAACTAGCTAAAATCATTGAAAACACTACATTTTATGGGTTTATAGCAATATAATAAGTAAAACTACTTGTATATATACAATAACGCAACAGTTTACAAGGAACTATGAAAAACGCTGGCAATATACCGTTATATCACAATAAATAACCTCTTACTCTTCTATTTAATAGCTTAATGTAATGTAAGCAACTTATAGGGTCAAATTATTCTAAAAAGAGGATTTTATATTTCAATTTGTAGGAAAACAGCTATATATCACCGATAAATAGCTAATATCATTGAAAACACTACATTTTATGGGTTTATAGCAATATGATAAGTAAAACTACATGTATATTTATACAATAACGCTACAGTTTACAAGAAACTATGAAAAACGCTTGCAATATACCGTTATATCACAATAAATAACCTCTTACTCTTCTATTTAATAGCTTAATGTAATGTAAGCTACTTATAGGTGCAAATTATTCTAAAAAGAGGATTTTTTACTTCAATTTGTAGGGAAACAGCTATATATCACTGATAACTAGCTAAATTCATTGAAAACACTACATTTTATGGGTTTATAGCAATATATAAGTAAAACTACTTGTATATAACAATAACGCTACAGTTTACAAGAAACTATGAAAAACGCTTGCAATAACCGTTATATCACAATAAATACCTCTTACTCTTCTATTTATAGCTTAATGTAATGTAAGCTACTTATAGGTGCAAATTATTCTAAAAGAGGATTTTATACTTCAATTTGTAGGAAAACAGCTATTATCACTGATAACTAGTAATATCATTGAAAACACTACATTATATGGGCTTATAGAATATGATAAGTAAAACTACTTGTATATAGACAATAACCTACAGTTTACAAGACTATGAAAAACGCTTGGAATATACCGTTATATCACAATAAATTTCTCTTATTATGTAATTAGCTTACTGTAATGTAAGCTACTTATAGGTGCAAATTATTTAAAAGGATTTTATACATTCATTGTAGGAAACACTATATCACTGAAACTAGATAAAATCATTAAACCTCATTTTAGTATATAGAATATAATAACTTAATACTAATTAGTAATTTAAAAAAGCTAACTTTAAGAAACTTGAAAAAACCCTTGCAATAATACCTCTATCTCTAATTTAATACTTATGTATTTAACTACTTATAGTGCAATTATTCTAAAAAAAAAGGATTTTATACTTCAATTTGTAGGAAAACAGCTATATATCACCGATAATTAGCCAATATCATTGAAAACACTACATTTATTGGGTTTATAGCAATATATAAGTAAAACTACTTGTATATATAAAATAACGGTACAGTTTACAAGAAACTATGAAAAACGCTTGCAATATACCGTTATATCACAATAAATAACCTCTTACTCTTCTATTTAATAGCTTAATGTAATGTAAACTACTTATAGGTGCAAATTATTTAAAAAAAAGGATTTTATACTTCAAATTGTAGGAAAACAGCTATATATCACTGATAACTAGCTAAAATCATTGAAAACACTACATTTTATGGGTTTATAGCAATATAATAAGTAAAACTACTTGTATATATACAATAACGCTACAGTTTACAAGAAACTATGAAAAACGCTTGCAAAAACCGTTATATCACAATAAATAACCTCTTACTCTTCTATTTAATAGCTTAATGTAATGTAAGCTACTTATAGGTGCAAATTATTCTAAAAAGAGGATTTTATACTTCAATTTGTAGGAAAACAGCTATATATCACCGATAAATAGCTAATATCATTGAAAACACTACATTTTATGGGTTTATAGCAATATGATAAGTAAAACTACTTGTATATATACAATAACGCTACAGTTTACAAGAAACTATGAAAAACGCTTGCAATATACCGTTATATCACAATAAATAACCTCTTACTCTTCTATTTAATAGCTTAATGTAATGTAAGCTACTTATAGGTGCAAATTATTCTAAAAAGAGGATTTTATACCTCAATTTGTAGGAAAACAGATATATCACTGATAACTAGGCTAAAATCATGAAAACACTACATTTTATGGGTTTATAGCAATATAATCAGTAAAACTACTTGTATATATACAATAACGCTACAGTTTACAAGAAACTATGAAAAACGCTTGGCATATACCGTTATATCACAATAAATAACCTCTTACTCTTCTATTTAATAGCTTAATGTAATGTAAGCACTTATAACTGCAAATTATTCTAAAAAGAGGATTTTATACATCAATTTGTTAGGAAAACAGCTTTATATCACCGATAAATAGCTAATATCATTGAAAACACTACAATTATGGTTTATAGCAATATGATAATAAAACTACTTGTATAATATACAATAACGCTACAGTTTACAAGAAACTATGTAAAACGCTTGCAATATACCGTTTATATCACAATAAATTCCTCTACTCTTCTATTTAACTAGCTTAATGTAATGTAAGCTACTTATAGGGCAAATTATTCTAAAAAAGGATGGATACTTCAATTTGTAGGAAAACAGCTATATATCACGATAACTAGCTAATAATCATTGAAAACACTACATTTTATGGGTTTATAGCAATATAATAAGTAAAACTACTTGTATATATACAATAACACTACAGTTTAAAGAAACTATGAAAAACGCTTGCATTATACCGTTATATCACAATAAATAACCTCTTACTCTTCTATTTAATAGCTTAATGTAATGTAAACTACTTATAGGTGCAAATTATTCTAAAAAGAGGATTTTATACATTTAATTTGTAGGAAAACAGCTTATATCACCCGATAAATAGCTAATATCATTGAAAACACTACATTTTATGGGTTTATAGCAATATGATCAGTTAAACTACTTGTATATATACAATAACGCTACAGTTTACAAGAAAACTATGAAAAACGCTGGCAATTTTACCGTTATATCACAATAAATAACCTCTTACTCTTCTATTTACTAGCTTAATGTAATGTAAGCACTTATAAGTGCAAATTATTCTAAAAAAAGAGGATACTTCAATTTGTAGGGAAACAGCTATATATCACCGATAAATAGCTAATATCATTGAAAACACTACATTTTATGGGTTTATAGCATATATAAGTAAACTACTTGTATATATACAATAACGCTACAGTTTAGAAGAAACTATGAAAAACGCTTGCAATATACCGTTATATCACAATAAATAACCTCTTACTCTTCTATTTAATAGCTTAATGTAATGTAAACTACTTATAGGTGCAAATTATTCTAAAAAGAGTATTTTATACTTCAATTTGTAGGAAAACAGCTATATATCACTGATAACTAGCTAAAATCATTGAAAATACTACATTTTATGGGTTTATAGCAATATAATAAGTAAAACTACTTGTATATATACAATAACGCTACAGTTTACAAGAAATTATGAAAAACGCTTGCAATATACCGTTATATCACAATAAATAGCCTCTTACTCCTCTATTTAATAGCTTAATGTAATGTAAGCTACTTATAGGTGCAAATTATTCTAAAAAAAAAAAATTATACCTCAATTTGTAGGAAAACAGCTATATATCACTGATAAGTAGCTAATATAATTGAAAACACTACATTATATGGGTTTATAGCAATATAATCAGTAAAACTACTTGTATATATACAATAACGCTACAGTTTAGAAGAAACTATGAAAAACGCTTGCAATATACCGTTATATCACATTAAATAACCTCTTACTCTTCTATTTAATAGCTTAATGTTATGTAAGCTACTTATAGGTGCAAATTATTCTAAAAAGAGGATTTTATACTTCAATTTTTAGGAAAACAGCTATATATCACCGATAAATAGCTAATATCATTGAAAACACTACATTTTACGGGTTTATAGCAATATGATAAGTAAAACTACTTGTATATATACAATAACGCTACAGTTTACATGAAACTATGAAAAACGCTTGCAATATACCGTTATATTACAATAAATTTCCTCCTACTCTTCTATTTAATAGCTTAATGTAATGTAAGCTACTTATAGGTGCAAATTATTCTAAAAAGAGGATTTTATACTTCAATTTGTAGGAAAACAGCTATATATCACCGATAAATAGCTAATATCATTGAAAACACTACATTTTATGGGTTTATAGCAATCTGATAAGTAAAACTACTTGTATATATACAATAACGCTACATTTTACAAGAAACTATGACAAACGCTTGCAATATACCGCTATATCACAATAAATAACCTCTTACTCTTCTATTTATTAGGATAATGTAATGTAAGCTACTTATAGGTGCAAATTATTCTAAAAAAAGGATTGTATACTTCAATTTGTATGAAAACAGCTATATATCACCGATAAATATTTAATATCATTGAAAATACTACATTTTATGGGTTTATAGCAATCTGATAAGTAAAACTACTTTTATATATACAATAACGCTACAGTTTACAAGAAACTATGAAAAACGCCTGCAATATACCGTTATATCACAATAAATAACCTCTTACTCTTCTATTTAAAAGCTTAATTTAATGTAAGCTACTTATAGGTGCAAATTATTCTAAAAAAAAGATTTTATACCTCAATTTGTAGGAAAACAGCTATATATCACTGATAACTAGCTAATATCATTGAAAACACTACATTATATGCGTTTATAGCAATATGATAAGTAAAACTACTTGTATAAAGACAATAACGCTACAGTTTACAAGAAACTATGAAAAACGCTTGGAATATACCGTTATATCACAATAAATTTCCTCTTACTCTTCTATTTATTAGCTTAATGTAATGTAAGCTACTTATAGGTGCAAATTATTCTAAAAAGAGGATTTTATACTTCAATTTGTAGGAAAACAGCTATATATCACTGATAACTAGTTAAAATCATTGAAAACACTACATTTTATGGGTTTATAGCAATATATAAGTAAAACTACTTGTATAATACAATAACGCTACAGTTTAAAGAAACTATGAAAAACGCTTGCAATATCCGTTATATCACAATAAATACCTCTTACTCTTCTATTTATAGCTTAATGTAATGTAAGCTACTTATAGGTGCAAATTATTCTAAAAAGAGGATTTTATACTTCAATTTGTAGGAAACAGCTATATATCACCGATAAATAGCTAATATCATTGAAAACACTACATTTTATGGGTTTATAGCAATCTCATAAGTTAAAACTACTTGTATATATACAATAACGCTACAGTTTACAAGAAACTATGAAAACGCTTTCTATATACCTTTATATCACAATAATGACTCTTACTCTTCCATTTATTAGCTTAATGTAATGTAAGCTACTTATAGGTTTCAAATTATTCTAAAAAAAGGATTTTATACTTCAATTTGTAGGAGACAGCTATATATCACCGACAAAAAGCTAATATCATTTTAAACACTACATTTTTTTAGGTTTATAGCAATATGATAAGTAAAAAATACTTGTATATATACAATAACGCTACATTTTACAAAATACTATGAAAAAAAGCTTGCAATATACCGTTATATCACAAAAAAATAACCTCTTACTCTTCTATTTAATAGCTTAAAGTAATGTAAGCAACTCATGGTGCAAATTATTCTAAAAAGAGGATTTTATACTTCAATTTGTAGGAAAACAGCTATATATCACCGATAAATAGCTAATATCATTTAAAACACTACATTTTATGGGTTTATAGCAATAAAGATAAGTAAAATTAAATTGTATATATACAATAACGCTACAGTTTACAAGAAACTATGAAAACGCAGGCAATATACCGTTATATCACAATAAATAACCTCTTACTCTTCTATTTAATAGCTTAATGTAATGTAAAACTACTTATAGGGTGCAAATTTTCTAAAAAGAGGATTTTATACCTCAATTTGTAGGAAAACAGATATATAACATGATAACTAGGTAAAATCATTGAAAACACTACATTTTCTGGTTTATAGCAAAATAATCAGTAAAACTACTTGTATATATACAATAACGCTACAGTTTACAAGAAGCTATGAAAAACGCGTGCAATATACCGTTATATACAATAAATAACCTCTTACTCTTCTATTTAATAGCTTAATGTAATGTAAGCTACTTAGGTGCAATTATTCTAAAAAGAGGATTTTTTACTTCAATTTGTAGGGGGAAAAAGCTATATATCACTGATAACTAGCTAAAATCATTGGGAAAACACTACATTTTATGGGTTTATAGCAATATAATAATTAAAACTACTTGTATATATACAATAACGCTACAGTTTAGAAGAACTATGAAAACGCTTGCAATATACTTAATATCACAATAAATAACCTCTTACTCCTCTATTTAATAGCTTAATGTAATGTAAGCAACTTATAGGTGCAATTATTCTAAAAGAGGATTTTTTACTTCAATTTGTGGGAAAAAAGCTATATATCAAACCCATAAATAGCTAATATCATTGAAAACACTACATTTTATGGCTTTTATTTCAATATAATAAGTAAACTATTTGTATATATAAAATAACTTTACAGTTTAGAAGAAACTATGAAAAAAGCTTGCAATATACCGTTAATCACAAACAATAACCTCTTACTCTTCTATTTAATAGCTTAATGTATTGTAAGCTACTTATAGGGGCAAATTATTCTAAAAAAAGTATTTTATACTTCAATTGTAGGAAAACAGCTATATATCACCGATAATTAGCCATATCATTGAAAACACTACATTTTATGGGTTTTATAGCAATATCATAAGTAAACTACATGTTATATAAATAACGGTACAGTTTACAAGAAACTATGAAAAACGCTTGCAATATACCGTTATATCACAATAAATAACCTCTTACTCTTCTATTTAATAGCTTTAAAGTAATGTAAGCAACTTATAGGTGCAAATTATTCTAAAAGAGGATTTTATACTTCAATTTGTAGGAAAACAGCTATAATCACCGATAAATAGCTAATATCATTGAAACACTACATTTTATGGGTTTATAGCAATATGATAAGTAAAAACTACTTGTATTATACAATAACGCTACAGTTTACAAGAAAACTATGAAAAACGCTTGCATATACCGTTATATCCCAAAATAACCTCTTACTCTTCTATTTACTACCTTAATGTAATGTAAGCTACTTATAGGTGCAAATTATTCGAAAAAGGGGGATTTTATACCTCAATTTGTAGGAAAACAGATATATAACACTGATAAATAGGTAAAATCATTGAAAACACACATTTTATGGGTTTATAGCAATATAATCAGTAAAACTACTTGTATATATACAATAACGCTACAGTTTACAAGAACTATGAAAAATGCTTGCAATATACCGTTATATCACAATAAATACCTCTTACTCTTCTATTTAATAGTTAATGTAATGTAAGCTACTTATAAAATGCAAATTATTTTTAAAAAGAGGATTTTTTACTTCAATTTGTTGGAAAACAGCTATATATCACCGATAAATAGCTAATATCATTGAAAACACTACATTTTATAGGTTTATAGCAATATGATATTTAAAAATACTTGTATAAATACAAAAACGCTACAGTTTACAAGAAACTATTAAAACGCTTGCAATATACCGTTTATCACAAAAAATTTCCTCCTACTCTTCTATTTAATAGCTTAATGTAATGTAAGCTACTTATAGGTTTCAAATTTTTCTAAAAGAGGATTTTTATACTTCAAATTTTTAGAAAACAGCTATATATCACTGATAACTAGCTAAAATCATTGAAAACACACATTTTATGGGTTTTATGCAATAATCAGTAAAAGTACTTGTATATATACAATAACACTACAGTTTACAAGAAACTATGAAAAACGCTGGCATTATACCGTTATATCACAATAAATAACCTCTTACTCTTCTTTTAATAGCTTAATGTAATGTAAACTACTTAATAGGTGCAAATTATTCTAAAGATGATTTTATACTTCAATTTGTAGGAAAACAGCTATATATCAACTGATAACTACTAAATCATTGAAAACACTACATTTTTATTGCTTTATATAGCATATAATAAGTAAAACTACTTGTATATATCAATAACGCTACAGTTTACAAGAGCTATGAAAACCGCTTTGCAATATACGTTTATATCACCATAATACCCTCTTACTCTTCTATTTAATAGCTTAATTCGTAATGTAAGCTAACTTATAGGTGCAAATTATTCTAATAGAGGATTTTTTACTTCAATTTGTAGGGAAACAGCTATATATCACTGATAACTAGTTAAAAAATCATTGGGGGGGGGGGGGGGGGGGGGGAAAACACTACATTTTATGGGTTTATAGCAATATCATAAGTAAAACTACTTGTATATATCAATAACGCTACAGTTTTAGAAGAAACTATGAAAAACTGTTTGCAATATACCGTATTATATCACAATAAATAACCTCTTACTCTTCTATTTAATAGCTTAAGGTATGTAAGCTACTTATAGGGCAAAAAAATTTTTCTAAAAAAAGGTTTTTACTTCAATTTTAGGAAACGCATAATACCGATAAAAAAGCTAAAATAAATTTAAAACACTACATTTTTTGGGTTTATAGCAAAATAATAAGTAAAACACTTGTATATAACAAAAACGCTACAGTTTAGAAGAAACTATGAAAAAAGCAGCAATATACCTTTAAACCAAAAAATAAAATCTTACTCTTTATTTAATAGCTTATGTAATGTAACCTCTTATAGGGGGAAATTATTTTAAAAAAAAAGGATTTTTTACTTCAATTTTTAGGAAAAAAAAGCTATATATCCCGATAAATAGCTAATTCATTGAAAAACTAATTTTATGGGTTTTTTAGCAATCTCATAAGTAAAACTACTTGTATAATACAAAAAAGCTACAGTTTACAAAAAACTATGAAAAACGCTTGCTAATCCTTTTTTATCACAAAAAATGACCTCTTACTCTTCCCTTTTTTTAGCTTAATGTATGTAAGCTACTTATAGGGCAAAAATTTTTCTAAAAAAAGGATTTTTTTTACTTCAATTTGTAGGAGAAAAGCTATATATCACCGCAAATAGCTAAAATCATTTAAAACACTACATTTTATAGGTTTTAAGCAAAATATAAGTAAAACACTTGTATATTACAATAACCCCAATTTTACAAGATACTATAAAAAACCTTTTCAAAATACCGTTTATATCAAAAATAAACCTCTTACTCTTCTATTTAATAGCTTTAAAGTAATGTAAGCAACCATAGGGGCAAATTTTCTAAAAAAAAGGATTTAACTTTAAATTTTAGAAAAAACCCATATATCACCGATAAATAGCTAAAATCATTAAAACATACTTTTTTGGTTTTTTTAAACAATAAAAGATAAGTAAAACTACTTTTAATATAAATAACGCTCGTTTACAAAAAACTTAAAAACTCTTGCAATATAGGGTTTTTAAACCCAAAAAATAAACCTTTTACTCTTCTATTTAATAGCTTAATGTAAAGAAGCTAAATTAGGGGGCCAAAATTATTCTAAAAAAAGGATTTTATACCCCAATTTGTAGGAAAAACAGATATATAACACTAAACTAGAAAATCATTGAAAACACTAAAATTTTCTGGGGTTTTTAGCAATAAATCAGTAAAAACTACTTTTTATTTAAAAAACGCACTTTACAAAAAGCTAGAAAAACGCTTGCAAAAATACCGTTATAAACAATAAAAAAACCCCTTACTCTTCTATTTAAAGCTTTAATTTTTGTAACTACTTAAGGTGCAAATTATTCTAAAAAAAGGTTTTTTTTCCAATTTGTAGGAAAAAAAGCTATATTCATGAAACTAGCTAAAATCATTGAAAAAACTAATTTTTTTGGGGTTTTTGCAAATAAAAAGTAAAAATACTTGTATATATACAAAAACCTACAGTTTTAGAAGAAACTATAAAAAAGCTTTCAAAATTTCTGTAAAATCCAAAAATAACCTCTTATCCTCTTTAAAAGCTTAATTTATGTAAGCAAATTATGGTCAAATTATTCTAAAAAAAAGGGGTTTTAAAACTTTTAAATTTTTGGAAAAAAGCTATATATCACCGATAAATAGCTAATACATTTAAAACACTAATTTTTTTTGGCTTTATTTCAATTAATAAGTAAAACTATTTTTATATATAAAATAACTTTACAGTTTAGAAGAAACTATGAAAAACGCTTGCAATAAAAACCGTTATATCACAACAAATAACCTCTTCCTTCTATTTAAAAGCTTATGTATTGTAACACTTTTTGTGAAATTATTCTAAAAAAATATTTTATACTTCAATTTTTTAGGAAAACAGCTATATATCACCGTAATTTTCCAAAACTTTAAAAAAAATACATTTTAGGGTTTTTTACAAAATCATAATAAAAAATACTTGTAATAAAAATACCCGGGACAGTTTACAAGAACTATTAAAAAACGCTTGCAATAACCCTTTTTATCACAAAAAATACCTCTTTCTCTTTTATTAAAAAGCTTAAGTAATGTAAAACTTTTAGGTGCAAATTTTCTAAAAAAGAATTTTATACTTCAATTTTTTGGAAAAAAGCTTATATCACTGATAACTAGGTAAAATCATTTAAAAAAACCCACATTTTATGGGTTTTTTTTGCAAAAAAAATCAGTAAAACTACTTGTATATATACATAAAAGCTACAGTTTACAAGAAGCTATGAAAAATGCGCAATAACCGTTATATTCACAAAATAACCCCTTACTCTTCTTTTAATACTTAAGTAATGTAAGCTACTTATAATGCAATTATTCTAAAAAAAAGGATTTTTTTCTTCAATTTTTTGGAAAACGTATATTCAGATAAAAGCTAAAAATCATTGAAACACTACATTTTTTTAGGTTTATAGCAATATGATAAGTAAAACTACTTGTTAAATCAATAACGCTACATTTACAAGAAACTATGTAAAAAAGCTTGCAAAAATACCCTTTATCACAATAAATTTCCCCCACCTTCTATTTAAAAGCTTTGTAAGTAACTTTATAGGTGCAAATTTTTCTAAAAAAAGGATTTTTTTACTTCCCAATTTTTGGAAAACACTTTAATCACGAAACTGCTAAAATCTTGAAAAACTACATTTTAGGGTTTTTTAAACAATAAATCGTAAAGTACTTTATATATACCATAACACTACAGTTTACAAAAAAAATATAAAAAAGCTGGCATTATACCTTATATCAAATAAATAACCCCTTACTCTTTTATTTTAAAACTTATGAAATGTAAGCAACTTTTAGTGCAAAATTTTTCTAAAAAAGGATTTTATACATCATTTGTAGGAAAAAACATATATCACCGATAAATACTAAAAAATTGAAACCCCACATTTTTTGGGGTTTTTAGCAATATATAAATAAAAAATACTTGTAATTAATAAATAACGCTACAGTTTACAAAAACTATGAAGAACGCTTTTCAATATACGTTATATCCAATAAATTCCTCTACTCTTTTATTTACTAGCTTAATGTAATGTAAGCTACTTATAGGGGGGAAAATTTTCTAAAAAAAAGGGTGGGATACTTCAATTTTTAGGAAAAAAAGCTAATATACCGATAAATAGCTAAAATCATTGACAACACTACATTTTTTGGGTTTTTTAGCAAAATAATAAGTAAAAAATCTTTATATATCAATAACCTACAGTTTTTGAAAAAACAAAGAAAAAACGCTTGCAATATACCGTTATATCACAAAAAATAAACCCCTTACTCTTCTATTTAAAAGCTTAATGTAAAATTAAACTACTTATGGTGCAAAATTTTTCTAAAAGAGGGTTTTTTTAAATTCAAAATTTTTAGGGAAACCAAAGCTATAAAAATTCCCCCTTTTGGGTTTTTTAACTTTTT
>JACEEZ010009885.1:15000-25387 GCA_016584305.1 Chionoecetes opilio | reverse complement strand
ATTTTCAGACTCAGATAAATATTTGAAATGACGCTTTACACAACTCTTATCATTTATCTTTATCGGCTTTTTTTTCTCTTGTTTAAGATATCTGTGTATCACCTTGGGGGTCAACTCTATAAGACTGCCTATGGTTTATTTGGGGGCAGATAACTATTCAAGGAAAAAGTGTTGGGCCTCAATTAATCGTTGTGTTTAATGTTTGGGTTAAACTGATTGCTATGCAAACGGCTGTTATTTCGGAAAAAATGCCTTTGTTATTAATGTTTAAGTAAACGTTGGGTTAATGGCAATGCTAACAGCAAAAAAAGTTCGCATGTGGTGCGTTAAATATTAATATTTTATCTATTTAAGATGCTAATACAAGTGAAATTTTTGTTGCGTTAAAAAGATATTTTTCATGGCATAAGGTGAATTGCAGAAATAAATATAAGGAATAAGAAATAATAAAGGGAATAATGATAATGATAAGCACTATCTATCTCTCTCCCTAACTCTCTGTCTCTCTCTCTCTCTCTCTCTCTTTCTCTTTTTCTCTCTCTCTCTCTCTTCTCTCTTTTTCTCTCTTTCTCTCTCCCCTTTTTTTCTCTCTTCTCTCTCTCTCTCCTCTCTTCTCTCTCTCTCTCTCTCTCTCTCTCTCTCTCTATGGCCCATATGCAAGAAATTTTCTCGACCCGTTGCATCGCGCAGCGGCAAGCAATAATACTTTGAAAACACTCCCGTTGCGTTCCACTGGTTGCGTTGTCCATGCCTTGTCCTCTGTCCCTTATTCCATCTATATTTCTTCCCAAACCATTACAGGCGAGTTTTCACATAATCGAGAGTGACATACATACACTGTGAATGCATACGTGTCATCATTAAGGTCAAATTAGGTGCAGGAAGCCTTATATTGTTATGCTAAGTAGTGAGGAGGGAGAGCGGCGGTGGTGGAGTGGTCAGCCATATTGCTTTGTGGCGATGGGGACGTTCAAATGTACGCAAAAGCATCACTCAAGCCATTTTTTTACATTAAAGCCTCAGATAATGGCGAACACTACAAAGCTATATTTATTGCAGAAGAAAATTAGGCTAGTAAAAGGAATTAGATAGTGTAAAACATCAAAATAGTGATGCCGCCATGGACTCCCCGTGTGTTGGTACGCCTGCCCAAATCTCTACTGGCCGGCAATTCTTGGGACTATCCCACAGTGGAGATACGACCGTCGGGAATCTCACTGCCGGGATTGACAAGCTTCTTGCATTTCTTCTCTCTCTCCTCTCTCTCCACTCACCTTCTCTCTATCTCTCTCTCTCTCTCTCCTCTCTCTCTCTCTCTCTCTACCTCTCTCTCTCTCTTCTCCCTCTTCCTCTCTCTTTCTTCTCTCTCTCCTCTTTTCTCTCTCTCTCTCTCTCTCTCTCTCTCATATATATATATTATAATATATATATACATATATGTAAAATGCATATAATTTTATTATATTTTATTATTAATTATATATATATATATATAATATTTTCTATATATATTATATATAATATATATATATATATATTAATATATATATATATATATATATTATATATATATATATATATATATACAGTTATATTTTTAGACTGCATGGTTATTATACAGAAAAATATTTTAAACTGTAAATTTAAAATGAGTGAAGTTGCCTTTTCTACCCATATTTTTTTGGGAATGATATAGTTAGATAGGAAATGTCAGAGCCGTGAGATTTTAAAGAGAAAAAGATTGTGGTGGACAGCCCCTTATCAAATCACTACTAGGGGTGGACGACATCAAAAAAGGTTGAAGAGCACTGGTGTAGGTCATCACTGCACTACATACTAAAAATATATCATGCTTTCACAAGATTGTCCGTTAATGCGGGCGGTCTCTCTACGAAGAAAATATACTGGTGTAGCGCCAGAATTTGAAGGATCTGCTAGTAAAATGCGGAGGAATTGTGGCAACACCGTCGCATACTAGGTATAAGGTATATATGTTAGATCTTAGTTGGTAATATTACTCGATGGTAAGCACAAGGGTACAGTTCACCCCTACCCCACTGGAAATAGGAAAAATACAGGCTATATGTGGTTATGAGTAAGAGTTAGTGAATCCCCCAGTTATTGTAGCAGCATACTTCCCCATATAATAGTACCCCGCACCAATAGGTTCCCGGGCATTTGTATCCCAAGGCATCTTTGTTTTTCTGACTACAGTTCAGATTTCATTAATTAATTTTCATTATTATTAAAACAAAATCTTAATTATGACTTATATAGGATACTGGCGTATCCCTCAGTGATCACCGAGACGAAATGTTGTTAGGTAGGATCTTTGTTTTTGTGTAGGAGATCCGTGGCAAGATGTACTGTCAGGCGAACATCATGCACTAGTCGTGTGCAAAGACGCACCCATATGGTGTTAAGATATAAGATAAGATACTTTGATCCTATCTAGACACTTTGCAAGTACCAACTACAAGGTTATTGACTTTAAAAAGCGCACCACGCCAGGACAAACCTGGTGGGCTCGAACCGCTGACCGAATGCACAGGGACGCTGCACACGCGAGCCCCGCAGCTCTACCAACCCAGCCAACCTGACGGGCCCCATATACCCATATGGTGTTGCGGTGAACTTTTTGTCATGGGGGTGGGGGGTGGGGGGGCAACTTTCTGCTCTCTTCATCTTGGTCTTCTCTATTTTTCTGCTGTGATGGTATTCTGAGGGGGATTCCTGAAGGGGCAGTCTTGGTCAAGGGGGGTGTTAACTGTGCCCTGTTGACAGAGACTTGCATGTGGCCGTTTTGATGGGCCATGTAATAGTATCATGGGGGGGTGTGAAGAGACCCCGACAGAAACTTTACATTGCCCTGGGCCACAGATACCTTCTGAAGTCAGTATGTCCTTTCAGCACACTCAGGGTGTGAAGCATAACTCGCAAATCTTTTCCTTTTTTCTAGCCCCGGTGAGGATTCGAACCTTCACCAATCACCAGATTTTGCACTTCAAGCACGTTAGCCCGCTGACCCATAAGTGTCAAAACCCACTTAGCTAAGTGGTTCTGGTGATTTTATCCATTACACTGTGAAGTAATCGAGGGGAGGTGGTAGCAGAGTGGTTAGCGTCACCGAGTAGCGTTCTCAAAGACCCGAGTCGACCCCGATGAGACCCATAAATCCACTTAAAATCTTTCTGCACTGTTGAGTGGCCTAAGAACACCCCTTGCCCGCCTATTAAGTCTACCTTCGATTGCGAGTGCATCAGAGGACCCAGGGGGGGGGCATGAGCCTCTAATCACAGGCGTCACTATAAAAAATCCTGCCTGCGCCACCACGGGCGGGGGCCCAAACCATCACAGCCCTCAAGTGAGCCTCCAGGGCCTTCCATCCCCACCTGGAGGGCCCAGGACTACAGGCGCTACAAGCCAAGATATAAAAAAAAACCATATCAAAAGGAGGCAGTGTTATGAATGAATTTCCGAGTTATTCCCTCATGTGTATCCTCATATTTAATCTTGGCTTAGGGCAAATTGACGTCCATGCCTTAGATTTTTATTCAGGTGGTGGTGTAATGTATGAGGTTGGCCGGAAGATTTGTTGAGGGGAGTGTTATTTTGTCTATAAATCTAGCCCCCTTTAAAATCTCGGTCGGAAAAAAAATTTGTTACCCAAAAAGGGGAAAAACTTTACGTTTTATTTGACGTAAATTGAAGGTTTCCGGCCTTATCCTCGTGGGTGGGGTAGCAAGACCTCAACCTTAATTGGCGCCGCGGGAAAGTGAAAAACTCGACGTTTGCCCATTCAAATCCCCTGGTTGCACTGGTAAAATTGCAGCACGACCCCTGGAAGTCAATCATAAAAATCGAGCACCTTCGGAGCTGAGTCGTTGCTTTGTAGTATCAATCAGATACAACAAAATAATGACCAAAAAAACTAGACTACAAACACAGCTCAAAAAGTTTTTTTAGGCAAGGTTATCCTGTGTTGCCTCCGTGGTGTAGTGGCTAGCACGCCTAGTTATTGATCACGGGCCCTGGTTCGAATCCTTGTCAGGGCAAGTCTGCAGCCAGCCCGCCCAGCTGCTCATCCTCCATTTGGGGGTTGATAAAGGGGTACCTGGGAAAACCTAGAGAAGGTAAACTGAGGAAAACCCGGATATCACACCCCCCCTGTGTCCCAGTGTAACGGGTCGTCACCCAACACAGGCTAATGCGACGAAGATAAGCACCAAGTACACGCGCAAGCATAGCGTACGGCACTTCTTTACCTTTTTTTCCTGTGGAAATAAGTATATAATGGGAAAACACGGTGATCACCCAGCTTAAGAATAAAATTTGCTAACATGAATATAGTTACTAAATATGTATACTTTGACATCTTTTGAAAAATATTTGAATGTAAAGTCAAAAACTTGAAAAAGACAAAACAATACTACAATTACAGGTCGATGAGGATATGGTTTTGGTTTAACTGATAAGAAGCTGCAGAGCGTTGAGATAATAATGTGTAAAGCGTGACCAGCGCCACATTAGTGAGTTCTTATCTTACCTTTCAGGCAGGCTGACGGGGGCATCAGGGAGGCTTTAGGGAGGAGCCTCTAGACTTGAAATAAATGAGTAAGAACTCAACTTTACAAACCCCGTGAAAGGAGTGAAAGTCTCAAGACAGGACTGATATCATATACGGCTTCGATATAATAATATTCAATAATCAATGATCTAGAGAAAGACCTGGGCAGTCTAGTCATGGAAGGGGGTTTAAAAAAAAAACAATCTAAAGCAAGTGAAAAAGATCCAAATAATTTTTTTTTTTAGGTCTAAATTTGGATAAGCTGCGGGTAGCAGAATACACAGGAGTTTTAAAGGGAGAGGTGTATCCAGCTTCTTTCCTGTGAATACAAGAGAGAGGTAGGGGTGCATCCTTGCCCCATCATTTTTAAAACACTCTAATGAAATGGAAATTGGACAAAGTTGTAGATCAAAGTGATTGTGGAGCATCCATCGGCAACACCAAAGATCACTGATCTAATAGTTTTTGCCGGATTGCAGTAATCTTTGCTGAGTGCTGAGATCCTGATGATGGCTCTCGAGGCGCTGCACGAGGAGGATAGCCTTTGGGACTTGTTTCCTGGCTCAAGACCAAGGTCCAGGTGTTTGGAGGCTTACTAGATGAAACAGTACAGTTTGGTCAGGGCGGGCGGCGAGGAAAATTGAGATTTTGGAAAGTTTTAATACCTTGTTAGTGGAGTCCATAGTGATAGCGGGTCACCTCAAGAATAGTCTAGTCATTCTGGCGCAAATTTGGCCAAACCCGTCACTAATTGCTTAAGAAACAAAACCAGTATTATTTGGTGGACTGAGGAGTTAGAAATAACATATAAAAAATCCCACATAGTCCAAATATTGGAACATGATAAATTTTACCATTGAAAATTGTATATCTATGAGCCAGTTTTCTTGCATACATCATGACGCAACTCGTCCAATATTCACAGTAGGAATCTAAAATTGGTACCTACACCTATGTTTTCATAGCTAATCTTTCAGAAAAACATGATTTCGAATGGATGCAGTCATATTTAAGGCCACTTTCCATATGTTTTATTCATGATAATAAGGTTTGTGATAAAGGGATTTTGACACTACTTTTTTTTCAGGGCTGGTATGGCTGAGTGTGTCTTCTGTAGTGAACCACTATCTAATCGATCCCCGGTAGTGACGGTGACGGAGAAAGGTTGTGAAGGAATTGCTAGTGCAGGAGCCGATGATCCATAATTTTATTATCAAGATCACTGTTTGTTCTGTGGAAATGGTGACCGATACCAAGGACGGCAGAAAGATCATGTCCTCGAAACCTTTTCCGCACCTTCGACTTTCAGGACACTGTTAGGAAGAAATGCGGAGAACGTAATGATGAATGGGGAGAAACTGTGTTGTCAAGAATAAACTCTGTCCAAGATCTACATGCTGCCGATGCTAAGATGTTAACTCTTATCAGTAACATTACAAAGTCTTGTAATGTTAACTTTATAACAATGAAACAAGTCCCTGAATGCTTTCGAAGTGACGCTGCTCAATCCTCCAAGAGAAGGAAAGTTGGGCGGCCCATTGCTAGCGAAAGGGAGCAGGCTTTCTTGTAAGTGGTTGACAACCTTGAAGCGAATGATGAAGAACTGACCACTGTTTCAGATCTCATTTCACAAATGGCCAATGTCCTACAAAATTCTGAGAGTGAGCCATATGGACAAACGCACATTAAAGAGAAGCTCAAAGAACATTTTGGAGACAAAATTGTCATCACCGAAATCAATGGGAAGAAAAACATCGTCACATTTCGACAAAAGGCTGCATCAATTATAATATCAGTGACTTTTTTAGTCAACCCAAAACTTCTGATACGGGCTAAAAACACTTCGGTGATCGAGACAGCGGCAAAACTGGTAAAAACTGACATAAAGACAGTAGTTCAAGACAAGGACATGGTACCTTCATTGAAATGTTTTCTGTTGATGACTTGTGCATTCTTGCCCAACTCTTTGCAACATTTTTTGGACTGTCTTTTGGTCGGAACGGACAAAGATCTCAAGTCTCTAAAAGTGTCTTCAACTGGACAAGCAGTAATGCAGGTAACTAGGCCCAGAGTTATTATAACCCCATTGCAGTTAGGCCTAGGTGTGCAGTTGCACTCACACTTTGCTTCTCGTTATCTCGTAGACACATAATTTCTTTTTTATTAGCATGGCATTTGCAGTAGCTATAGTGAAATTCAGAAGTATGAAAGGTGTGCTGCTACTCAGAGTGGGTCGGTATACAAGTTATATACCAGGGCCCTTTCATCCAATATGCTGCAGATAACGTGGACCACAATGTGCGAACCCTAGATGGTAGTGGTACGTTTCACGGCATGGGCATAGTTGCCAACATTACCCCAAAGGTTAAAAGCGCAACTATAATAAACGGTAACTGTGATGGAAAAGGGAAACTCCCGGTTTTGGGAAAATTGATATTCGACACTAGTGGCCCCAACGAATGAATGCATGAAAAAGCTCGAGTAAGAAAATCTGTATCTGGGATGAAGTCACATGAGGAACTGGCCCATTTGGATCTGTTGTGGGAAAAAAACCTTTCCAGTCCAGACCACAGAGACCAGGGAGTCAGTTTCATGAAATATTCACCAAAGGGAGACCATTCTGGTGTATCATCGGTAAGGTTATTGCCAATGGTGACATGGATCCCGGAGACCGGACGTGGCATATACTCCCCTTTGTGTTTTTGTTGGGTGGCATTCCGTCGTTATGATTACTCCCAGTGATCACCTTCGATCAGCCACTTGGTGGAAGGCTACTACCATCCTGGAAAACGAAGGGAAGGAAGTCCACTCCAATCAATTATCTGGATCGGAGGCTTCCACACGCTCTGAGCTACTTGGGTGCATTGGTCCATCTGATGAGGGATCTGGATTGAAGAAATCCTGAACAAGTGTTTGCCAGCAACACTGTCACTCACTCATGAGTGGAAAGCTGTTGCCAGGGTTAGGGGATATTCTTTGTGGATACTGCCCTCCATAAATCCTACTGGCAATTCATGCTTCAAACTGATTAAGCTCCCTTTCCATGGTAACCTCTAGAGCCGAGGATGAATGTGGCGATGATCAGGAAATGGACAAGGAGGGACCCCTGCAATCAGTGGACCCCAGATGGTTTCACAGGCGGAGGAATCAGCTGATAGTGATCAAACTGAGGAACAGCTGATTTGTGATCAAGCTGAGTAACAGCTGATAGTGATCAAGCTGAGTAATCAGCTGCTAGTGATCAAGCTGAGTAATCAGCTTTTTACGGATCAAGGGGTACAGTTTACAGCATCATGCAGGGCGTTGCGGAAAATGCCGATCAAACTGATTCAGGAGAGATATCCATGTCGGAGGTGAATCACACCAACACTGAATGAATACAGCCTTGATTTCAAAGCGACCGACAACAAAAGAAAGAAGGAACACTTGTCAGTTGCGAGGCGGTAGCGGAGTGGTTAGTGTCTCCACTGGCGTTCTCAGGACCGAATTTGATCCGCAAGAAACCCAAAAACCTTTCTGCTCCGTCGAGTGGCCCACGAACACCCACATGCCCTGCCCACAACTCTACCTTCGATTGCGAGGGCATCGGAAACACAGGGGGGCGGCATGAGCCTCTAATCACAGGCGTCACTATAAGAATCTTGCCTGCGCCACCACGGGCGAGGGCCAACCATTTCACCAACCCTCCAAGTGAACCGACAGAGTCTACCTCCGAGCCCTGGGTTTACCACTGGGCCTACAGGCGCTATAGGCAAAACATGTATAAAAAAAAAAAAAAAAAAAAATGTTGGAGATGCACAAGGATTGCCTTTTACATCTTGAAGTTTCTGGGGATCAGAAAGACTGGGAACTAGGCTTTTCCATCTTGAAGCAATGAAGGAGATGTTACCTAAAACCTTGCAGCTTCGGGACACAGCTTGTACAATTTCCGAAATTACCAGAATGAGGGAACACATTTCAAATGAAGGTAAAAAACTGTGGGTGACATTAGAGGCAATGGACCCGGGGTAGGCCTAATTCATGGTACTAGTGATTATCAAAAAAGAAAACATCAACTTTTTCCCTCCTATTAAGGAGAAAACTGTAATACCACATCAGCAATTCAAAACAATTTATGGGCGTTAGTTACAGGGTTTCATAGTCATTATTGTGTTGTGATTGCCCGTTAGTGGCGTCCGCAGGGTGGTCGAGGGGACGCGCCCCTGGCGTATGCCTCAAATAAATTTATGATCGATATATATATTATATATATATTTTAATTATGTATATAATATATAACATATACATTATTGGGCATACCAGGGCGTTGATACCCATTACCGGGTCACAACCGGTGCCCCGGCTCCTTCTATAAAGAATTTACTGAAAATAATTTGCCCCAGCCATGAACTTTTGGCAATGGGTCTAGAGATTTTTTTACAGATACATATGTGAAAGGATCGGTTTTAGGGTACTTGTAATGCATATACACCTGATGTTATGTTTCTAATCATTATTTTTATGAGCTTTTCCCATTTATATGTCTAATATTTTATTCTTTTCCCCTTACCCCCTCATCAGTCCCCCTTCTGTGTAACACGAAAATTTCCTTTCTTTTTTTCCTTCTACGCTTATCCAATAGGGACAATAAATTATTTGGGCCTTAATAAATCTCGTGGTCCCGTATGAGATAGAAACATTCTCTTAAAGTAGCAATTCCATATTTAATCGTTTCCATGGATACAACGTAAAAACATAAACTATTATAAATTACCAATATGAATAGAGTAAGTTGTATTAGGTATAAGTTTATTTATCCATTATACATTTAAAGGATCATAAGAATAATAGGTATATTATGGCGGAAATATAAATTGCAACTTTCCCTAAATTCCTGAAAAAAAAAGAATGTTATTTGAGGATGTCTTTAGATTAATAATGATTTTAAATTAATAACTTAAATTCCCTTATTAATTGTTATATCATCATTTAAAAATAGCGAAATTATTAAGAGTTAATTTTCCCGAATGGTTAATTACGTTTTAATATTTCCCCATCATATATTATTTGAGGGAAGAAAGGGGGGCGTGTGGGCCCCCCCTTTGCCTCGGGTACAAGCCGTGTCCCCGGATTACCAAAGGAAGAGGAAAAAATTTGGGGGGAAGCAAGAACTTTGGTGGGGCCCCCCCCTTTCCCCCCCCCCTTTTTTTAAAGATACATTGTTTGAAAGAAGGTTTAGGGGGAGGGTTTGTTTAAAGCCGGTAAAAGACCCTTAGTTTGTGTTTTCAACTTTTTTAAGGTTTTCCATTTTTTAATATTCAAATTTCTTTCCCCTTTCCCTCTCCCGTCCCCGTTGTGGCCAAGGGGTTTCCTCCCTTTCCACCGCGTTACTCCCATAGGGACGGGAAAAAGGCCTTCAAAATCCGTTGAAAAAAGGTGAAATTTTGGGATTTAAAAAATTTTTTTGTTTCTGTAAAACCAAAAAATTTTTTTCTTACCAATTTTGATAAAAATAATTAGTTTTTACCCATATCAATAAAGGTTGGAAATAATAGGGGAATGGGGGAATAATAAAAGAAAACCCCCTTTAAACCAACCCAAAGTTTAGAATTTCCAGCCTAATGATTAAAATTATAACCTAAAATTTTAAATTTTTAGAACTTTTAACAGCGACTTATTAATAATTTTCTTTAAATCCAAAATCTTTACCAAACAAAGATAAACACACAGAAGAAAGTTGTCAACTTTTTGGTTCGGTGTCAGCTTCGAAGGGAGAAAAAATTTTTCCAGATTTGGTTTCCCCAAACCCCTCCCCGTGGGGTTTTCCCCCCCTTTCCTTAA